>VXBB01002005.1:14521-31894 GCA_013399915.1 Illadopsis cleaveri | reverse complement strand
ACATGGGTCTCATAAATTCTTCTCTTGAGGTTTTTGGTTATCTTCATTTGGATAAGAAACAGAAAGTCAGCAGCCTTTATGCAGGAATGCAGGGTGACCCTCCATACCTTCTGGTTTGGTCAGTTTAGATATTACAAAGAGAAAAAAACCTAGTCTTTTTACAGAAAATACACATTTATCAGCTTTCTAAACTCTATTAATAAAAGATAACACAGTACAATTATACATACGGTATTCATGTTAATATTACATTATAATCTGCATTTATAACAGCTGGTNAAACAGAAAGTCAGCAGCCTTTATGCAGGAATGCAGGGTGACCCTCCATACCTTCTGGTTTGGTCAGTTTAGATATTACAAAGAGAAAAAAACCTAGTCTTTTTACAGAAAATACACATTTATCAGCTTTCTAAACTCTATTAATAAAAGATAATACAGTACAATTATACATATGGTATTCATGTTAATATTTGCCAAAAGCCAACTTTATAATCTGCATTTATAACATCTGGCAAGGCTCCAGCAGAGCTGGGTCAGAGGGAACAGTGACTGCTGGAGCAGAGAATTTCTCCTGGGCCCAGTTCACCAGCCCAGGAAGGTGATGGCTTAGCCACTCTTCTTGTTCCCTCTTATTCCATCCCATGTTGTGACCCAAAAAAATCTTTTTGAACCAATGAATCTTTGGTAGCTGGAGCAGCCTGGTGTGCACTACAGGGAGCCCCAGCAAAGTCAATGTTCTGTGGTCTGGAAATTTTGGAAAATGAGGAACATCTTGTTGGAAGAACTCAGTGCAGAGGCATGAAAATGACTTAGAAAATTAATGTTTGATAAAGATCTCTGGACTTGTCAAACCAGTAGAAAGCTTTGTGCAAATCCAGAGAAAAATGCAGAAAATTTCTTCTGGCAGCATTTGTTTGATGGGACTACAGTGAATTAGAAAAATATTAGGGAGAAAAAAAAACCCTAACAAAACCCAAACATTGGAACTCCAGACCCTTTGGTCTCTTCCTTGCTGCAGAGCTGAACATGCAAAGGAGTGGCTGAAATAAACTCTTCATGAGTGTAGTCCACAGAACCTGATCCAAACCCTATTCTGAGCAACAGAAAAGCAGAACAAAATCATTCTGAAATCAGTCTTGGTTTTTTATTTTTTTTTTTTTTTTTAATTTGACCTAATTACCTCCGTTTTGGGTAGATCATTCCTGGATGTGGAGCTTAATATTGATGTAACAGTTGGGAAAGTTTAATTTCAGGGTAGGGTGGTCTGTATAATTAGGACTGCAAGAACGTGGCAGGGAGGCTGGGAGCCAATTTCCAGAGCATGCAGATGAGTGAGTGACTGCTGAAATCGTTATTCATCCACTGGAGCCTGCCTGCTTCTTTCCACACGGGATGCCAAAGGGAATAATGACACATTCACAATCAATGGGCTTCTCCAAGTCTCTGCTGGTGTCCTGCCTGCTCTTCCTTCCCTGTGCAGTGTGTTTTAAAGGCCATGGGGGTGTGAGCTGCCTCGGGAGGTCCATGACGAAAATCTGCCCAATTGCGGGGAATTTCTAAAGCTAAATTTCTAAATTTCAGAGTTCTGTGGTCCCTGAAGTGTGAGNTCCCAGCACCATTCCCAGCACCATTCCCAGTGCACATTCCATCCCCCTTGCACATTCCCCACTGCACATTCCAGTCTCCACTGCACATTCCATGAGGTGAATACCCAGCAAACACAATTCTTGGTGTAAACGTGGGCTCTGCACAGCTCAGCACCTTGAGTTACCTCCCACCCCCTCCCTGCTGGGAAATCTTCATGGATCCTCACAGAATTCCCAGAGGGAGGGAGGAGACGTGACCCAAACCCTTACTCCACAAGAGGCATGACCTGATTGCTCTGTAAATATTGTACTTTTTAATGTAGTCCCAGCTTGCAAACCCATTCCAGGCTCAGGAGAGCCCCTTTCTCTAGGGTGCCACTTAAGTACCCACTTGCCTTGAAGTACCTGCCTGGTTTCTGTGCCTGGCAGGTGTGAGGATAAAGGAGGCACTCACAGCCTGACATTAGAGACACCAATCTGCAGAAAATAAAAGTCTCGATGGTGTTCTGGCTAATGACAGGCATTAGTGTGTCACACCTGAAATACCGTGGAAATCAGAAACTGGAATTTTCTGCAACGTTTCTGGGGGTATTTCAAGTGTTGCTAAGGAATTTTTTTTTGGCAACTGTACACAGGGATTTAAGTGCCATAATTGGATTGTTCTTTGATATAATAGACTGGAAAAGATTATTGAATGAGTGTGAAATGGGGGAGCTGGTATTTGAGGTGTGTTTAATTCCTTCTTTTACCAATTTATGAGTTTGGCTTGCAGCAAAGCCTCCTGCACACATTTGGATTCCATTCATGGTGTGTTGACTTGCTTACTTAATAGCCAGTGCATTAAAGTACAAAAGCTAACAACTCATTTATTAGGCATTTAGCCAAAACTTAAACTCATTTTACTGTTAGGAGGTGCTGTTGCTAGACAGGCAAATATTAAGTTTGTTACATTGATTTATTTGAATCATCTGTGCCAAAGACATTATAAAACAACCCAGCATTAAGTTTGCATAAATTATTTTTTGCTTTAGTTAGAATTTTCCACTCATTTTGCCATTAATATGCCTCACCTGTGTTTACAACTTTAAAAAGTTACAAACTTTTTTTTTATGTTTATGTTTTTATGGTTAACTTAACAAGTTATAAACTCTTGTAAAATGAGAAAAAGAAAATTGGCTGATGCTTTTATCAGTGTCAGCATGTGATTTTTGTTTGTTTCTTGTAAACTCTGGTGTTTATTTGAGAGGAGCATTAAATGGGAATTAAGCACTTTACAGCAGCTCATCTCACTGGGTTTGGAACAGGGGACTCTCCCCTTGGCACTTGGCTGAAAATATAATTTTATTTTAAACTTGGACATCGTGTCTTTGGGAACTCCCACTCAGAAGCTGTGTTCATTCCTTCTGTACAAGTTGTGGATTTTCCCAGGACACTTGTCCAGGGGTTTGCTGTGAAATATTGCAGTCATTAAGGCAAATTGCTGAAGCTTTAGCAAAAAAGCTTTCCTTAAAACCAACTGCCAATAACTTGATCACGCAAAACCTCCATTTTTTTGTTGTTGTTGGCATAATTAATGAACTGGTTTGATTCTTCTTGGGCTCAAAAGCTTGGCATGTACAAGTCCCAAGAAGAGCTTTGTTGTTGGGGGCTGCTCTTCTGTGTGGTCTGGGTGCTGCATTTTTTGGCTGTTTTTTGGGCAGCAGCAGGACTGACAGTGCTCACCCCTCCTGCTGGGTGATTTCACAGCACTGCTGCAGCCTTGGTTTCCCCAGGGAATTAAAATTTCCCTGCTCCTGAGCTGGGGCACTGGGGATCCTGCTTCCCCTGCAGGCTTCACCCACCTCAGCTCCTCAGCTGAGCCTGCACGAGCAAAAATAATTATTTTGTCTTTTCTCCTGGGAGTTTTCAGTGCAGAGATTTAAATCTGGAAGTGTTGACCTCGGCAGTGAGAGGATGGTGGAGGGTTTGGGGTCTGTGGGTTCCTGTTTTCTCTCTCCCTCTTGGACAATTTATGTCCATGCTGGTTTTCTAACTCTGGCTGGTGTATCTTTTTGTTAGACAAGCACTTCTTAATGGTGCACCAGTTAATTTCTCTAGTGACAAGAGGAAGAAATAAGTTATTCCTCTTTTAAAAGGAGTGATTTAAGTAGGGAATAATGAATGCAAAATGCTGTCATTAAAAATCAGCAGATAAGCTGATGGATCATCTGTCATTCCCAAGCCTTGCCATACAGGAAAAGTAATTTTTTTTTTTTTTAAATAAAAATGGTAATGATGAGTATGGAACATGCTGACTGTGAATGCCTTAATAATGAAAACTGTTATTTATTCAGCCAACAACACCTTGCCACTGCTGCTTAACAACACCTTGTAGGAGAAAATGACTTCTTTGATACCGAATATTTTCATTTGATTACCAATTGTCATCCCATTATTGTTATGAGCTGTTGATCAGTCAATACCACAGGGCTCCAAAAAGCCAACTCTGGTGCCTGTGTTGGTGTGGAATCACGTGCAGGATGCTGTGCCCAGGTCTCAGTGCTTGTTTCAGTGGCAGGATTTTGGGGAGCTCCTTCCAGAGCCTCAGCTGTTGCTCACGAAGGCAGAGAGCAGCTGTTCTCTCTGTTTTGCATGCCTTTATTGAGGTTTTCCTTTAA
Organism: Illadopsis cleaveri; assembly: GCA_013399915.1. Taxonomy (NCBI): domain Eukaryota; kingdom Metazoa; phylum Chordata; class Aves; order Passeriformes; family Timaliidae; genus Illadopsis; species Illadopsis cleaveri. The sequence continues at coordinate 27,651 of VXBB01002005.1, read as the reverse complement.
ATGGGAGGCCCTGCCCCTCTGCAGTGTGGTCAGCAGTCTGGAGATCAGCCTGAGAGCTCTCGGGGGTTCAGTAACATCCAAAATTGACACTTGCCTGAAATAGGAGCTGTCCCAGCCCAGCACCTGCCCCAGACAGAAACCAGGGCTCTGTTCCTCACTCCACACCCCAGAACATTTATCTTTCCTGTGCATTCCAGGGAGACAGGGAAAGAGAAGCTCCAGCCCTCATCTCACTGTGTTCTCCATCCCAAAGAAGCATTTTCCAAAGGCTGTGTCTGAAGATCTGGGCTCCCTTTGAGGAGCTCTTTGCTGCTCCACAATTAGCTCAGCTTTTCCAATTACTCATGTTTCACATATATGGTAACCCCAAGCCAGATGAACGTGGACATCTTCTGAAAAGACTCTGGTGGAGGGGGAAAAAAAGGTGTCAAATGTTTGCTCAGAAGCTGAAAATACCAGCAGATGTCTGTTGATTTGGAGCTATCCAGGCATTTGTACCTTTATTCTTCTCATGAGTGTTGAAAGCCCCTGTGGGGCTCCTTTCTTGGTGTTTTACAGAACAAACTCTCTGATCTTTTTACAAAATATATTTTTTTATATATATATAGAGCAATAAATAGTATAAAGAGCTGGAGAACTGGATGGGTGGGAGCAGGAATTGAATGGAACCGGCTGAATGGAACACGAAGCTGATCACCTGCAGTGGGACAATTTGTGGTTTTGCCTCTCGTGATTCAGTGAATTGGTGCAGCTTTGGGGCTGGCACCAGTCAATCCTTTGGTTTCCCTTTTTTGATGAGGGGGATGTCTGCTGGACTTCTTCCCTCCTCCTCTTCCTCCACCCCAAAGCTCCAGCAGAGATCAACGGGAGTGCTGAGGTTCTGTGAGCTGTAATTCTGTTCCAGCCATGATTATATGGCAGTCTGCTGCACTCTGTAAGTGCTACTCCTGGCTTCCTGCTGGGAGCAGTTGATTAGATTCTAGTACCTTTTATACTGTAGATAAGGATTTTTTTTTTTAACAAAGCATAGTAACACACAAAAGCTCCCATTTTATATTTTACTATTTTTCCTCCGTCCCCCCTCACTCCTAACTTGTGCTTAAATACAAAACTAAAACGGTTTTTGGCAAGCCTGACCTTCCTTAATCCAATCTGTCCTCCCACTCCAAATAAAATTCAATTTCAAGGTCTATTGTGGCCCTAAATTGTAGGATAAGTCTTTGACCTAGGTAGAAATTGTGTACAAAATGTGAATCTTGAGCTGAATTTTGGGCTCTCTCTGACGAAATGAATGCTAACTGCAAGTTTGTTTGCAGTCCCACTTGTTACATTTTTCATTGTCAGCACAAGCTTTATTCCTCCAGACACGTTATTGAATGAAAGCAAGCAGCCATTCTTTCATCTGTAACTGCCAATGGCTGTAATTCATCCTGTTCATTTTCTCTGCTGCTATTTGCTTTGTGTGCTTCTCCTCCAGCTTATGTAGCACAGAAAAACTTAATTGCTCAAGTCTGATGTACTTTTCTATTCCTGGCAATGGTGTGGGTTGCTGAACCATTGTGTGGGAGCTGCCTTCTGGAATGTGGAGAGTGTGCTGCAGTTGGGATGTGCAGGGTTAGGGCCCAGCCCAAGAGGAGTCTGTTAATTGCTTTTTTGGATATTTTCTATCATGCAGCCAGTTCTGCTGTTGTTTCCTCAGCACTTTTTGCAAGTGGAAAGTTTTCTTTTTGGAGGTCTCATGCTACCAGGTTTTCTTAAAGTTCATGGGACCATTTGGTTTTGGGTGATCAAGAGGGAAACTCTGAATTGATACCAACAGCGGATGCTTGACATGTTTTATTTTTTTTATTAAACCCATCTCTTAAAATTTACCAAGAAAGTGAACCTCATTTTTCACAGACAAAAACCTGGAATCAATTCTTTATCGGATGACATGAAAGACCATTACTCTTCACAGCTTATCTACTTTGGTTTCCTGCTAACCAAAGCTTTATTTGGTTGTTATTTCAGCTTTGGTTCCACCTATTTACCATAAAACACCAGGACAGGGCTGGTACTCAGGTACAGAGGTGTTTTATTAAGCAGTGATGATGATGCATTATTGGCAAATCACCTTTTTTTAAATCATATCTTTTCAAATATTTACATTCCAAATCCCAGACTTCTGGAGTCAAGTGATTTTGAAGAAGGACTGCTCTTGCATTTGAATGTTAAAAAAAGTAAGATTCTGCTTGTTTTGACTGATGAAAAGTCTTGAAAATTTCATGAGACTCGAAAGAGGAGAGCAAAGAAACAACAGTTGGAGCTTTAGGAATCCTTAGGATGTGCAGGATGTGAAATGTGATGTCTGTGTGTTGGTGATGCTCTTGGGGCTCTTGCAGAAGGACCACGCCATGGCAGGGAGGGCTTAAACTCCAGGAATAAATTATATAAACGATCTCCAGGCTGAAAGTGCTCATTGAATTTCCTGTCTTGGTGATTAATGATGGAGCAGACAGTAATTTTAATCTGAGCATGGTTAGTCTACCTGTTAATACCCCAGGAACACAAAGGGGGCGGGTCCTGAGGAGCCTGCCCTGCTAATTAGTATTTCTGTGCTTTCACTAATCACTTGAACTGGGAACTGGGCCAAGACTAACAGAAGAGACTTCCAGTACAATAAATTGTTTTAATTTTGTGATCTGATCTTATGCATGGCTCAGTGTTTCTGAAGGCAAGGGCAGAATCAAATCTCATTTTGCATGATAACATATGCAAATCAGAACTTTCTGGTCCCAGATGAAGCTTCCCTTCTATTGACACAGTGCTAGGAAAATGCTGCTAAGAATAAAAAGCCACTAAAACTTTATTTTGCTGATAATATTCCATTATTGCTTTGTAAGCTACTTTATCCATAGGGCAAAATCTGCCAGAGAGATAAGATTCCATAATTCCTGTTTGCTTGTATCATTCCCTTTATGATTTATAGACTGCTGGAGATGTTCGTGGCATTTTGCAGACATATAAAAGATTGACATGTTCTTGCCTCAAAAGAACTTAAAAATTCTGCAGTTTAGCAGCACTCAGCAGTTCCTCCTGTTTGAATTTTACTTTTAATGGCACTGTATAAAATCACTATTGCACAGCCACCAAATGAAGTGGCATTTTATTTTTAGTTACAAATGCGATGTTTTTAACATATTTGCTGTAGGTCTAGACTGTGTGTGGGATGGGCTGGAAGGTTCTTCTTCCCAGTCCCCTCCTCAACTCTTTACTTGTATTTAAAACCTTCTTCCACCATTGACTGGAAAGAATTAAATGCCATTTTATTTACCAGTATTTGAAATGTCACTTTGCTGCTTGACACATCTTTAATTTCTGCAACATGTCCTTGCAGTAAAATGTGAGTGAAGTCCCACCTCTATACCTGCAATTTTAGGATTTCCAGGCAGTTGTGTGAAGCAAAAATCCTTCTATATCCTGCCCAGGTAATTTTACAGAATTGCATCTATAAACATAACATTAAAAGCAATTTTCTGAGCCTCATGATTACACTGATTTTGTTTGTCACACACCTGCGTGTCCTGACTTGCCGTGTTCTGTCACTCACAGTAAACTCTGGCTCTGGGTGTAACGTGACAGATGCTAATGAAGATGATACAACACAAATTTTAAAGGGAGAGATGCTTGGAAAGTCTAACATTCACCTTATTACACGCTTTGAAAAATTAATTTTGTTGAAAATAAAGTAAAATTCTGGGGGGTTTAAGGTGCCGTACACTTGACCCTAAGCATAAATTAAATTCACTGAAATTTTATGGCTTGCTTTGATGAATCCCAGCCAAAGAGATTTTTGAGCAGCAGACTGGTGGGAGGCAGGAATTATTCAGAGAGGTTTTGTTCCTGAGGAGGGGAGTGAAAAAACTCCTCCTAATTTCACTGGGAACTCGAGTAACCTGCAATACTCTTGTCCAGCTCCATTTTCTCAGCGCAAGGCAGCAGCAGGGGCGGCTTTGTCTGGATTTGTGGCTGTAATAGAAGGCACCTGGAGGATTGTAAAGTCAGAAGTCCTGGAGTTTGTCAGACACCCTGCCTTTCCCTTTGAACAGACGCTCAGCAGCGAGCACGGTGGAACAGAATTGACAAAACACACTTTCAAAGACAGCAAACTTTGTTAAGGACTTTGGGGCAGGAATCCTCCTGCTGGTTCTGCTGTCAGCCTTGAATGCAGCGTTACGTGGGTGAAACATTCCCCCATGGAAGTGTGAGGACAGAGACTGTACAACAACTGTCTCATAATTCCCTGATACAGGGAATTATTCTGTGCTTGCTGTGGGAGATGAGTTGATGTGCTGGGTGAACACTGGCTCAAATCTACAGTTTCTTTCCCTTGTGTTTCTTTGCTGTTTGCCATCTCCAGTGAAATATTCTCCCATGGAAGTGTGAGGATAAAGATTGTACAACAACTGTCTCGTACTTCCCTCATACAGGGCTTTTATTCCATGCTTGCTGTGGGAGATGAGTTGATGTGCTGGGTGAACACTGGCTCAAATCTCCAGTTTCTTTGTGTTACTTTGTTGTTTTCTCCAGTTGCCTGCAATGGGGGATCATGCCTGGGATGAACTTTTCATGCGTTGCTGGGGCAGCACCTTCCTTGTGGGCTGTTCTGTCCCTCAGCACTGTGGCTGATCTGATTGTTGCAGGTTTTTCATCCCATTGCTGTGCTGGTGAAACACCTTCTGACTCCTGGTGGCCAATCAAGACTGCCCAGTTGTGTCTTTAGTCGAGGAGGAAACAACTGAAATGGATTTTAACAAACCTTCTGTGGGTCACCACATGCTTTAAGCAGCAGCGGGGTGAGGTGAGGAGGGCAGGGTGCAGGTGAGAGGAAGAACGTTCAGGGAACAGGAGCCCTGCTCACACAGGTGACCTAAAGCCTGCCATGGATGGCAGGCCAGCCTGAGGTTTGGGAAGAAGCACCAGGAAGCCCAGAGCAGGCATGTGAAGAGGTGAAGAGGTGGGCACTGCCACACTCCCCATGCCATCCCTGGCGCCTCACGCGAGGCCACCGCGGTGCCAACCAGGCCAACGTCTCTCTGATCCGCACAAATGTTTCATCAGCCGTGTTTAAACTGCAGGGATGGTTGGTGTCTGTGTCACACAGGCTGCTGGGGTGAGTTAACATCCTCCCTGGCTGAGTGCTGTGCCTGCAGGGACCATTTTAGTGTGTGACACCGTGGTAGGAGCGCGATCCCCGCGCCGCGCGGGCTGAGAGTGATGTGCGCTGTGCTGAGCCGTGTCTGGGGCTCTGCTGGGGCCCTGCTCATAAAACACAACAAAGTGGCGACAAGTACAAACCTTGTCAGCTAAAGGATCTGCTGGGAATACCACAGAGTACTTAGTGACTAAAACAAATCAAATTTTGAAATCCTCCCTTCCGAGGGAAAGCACAGAGGGGATTTAACTACAGTGAGTGAGTGTGTTTGTAAGGAAATGGCAAGAGGAGGCTCCACATGAGCTGGGCTGTGCTGGGACAGAGTTCTCTGATGGGGTTGCTGTGGGGCTCCAAGCAAAGGGAAAAGCAGGACAGCCTGGCAGGTGTGGGACTGTCCCTGTAGGACACGAAAGAATGATGAGAGACTCCAAATATTTCAGAAGGAAAAGAGCACAGAAAAAAGGCTTTATTGTCTCATTCTTACTACCTTTTATAAGGTGTTCCCACACAGACTGAACATGGTTGGTGAATAGGAGCGACACCTCTCTGATCCCATGGGTTAAACCAGAGAAACAGCAAAACACCACCTGGAGAAAGATTGTTCTGAGAAAGGAGAGTTGTTTGCCAAGATTGTTTTGAGAAGAAGCTTTCTTGAGCAATTTTTCCTTGGGAAAAAGTTAGCAGCTGCTAGCAGGCTGAAACTCTCTCAGACCCAGAAATATCAGGCCCACATGGGACCATCCTGAGCAGCAAATCAGGCCTGGTTGTGGCCGTGCCCTCCGTGCTGTGACACTGGCAGCAGGTGCTCTCCAAAGCCCTTCTGCATGGCGAGAACCTTCCTGCTCAGTGCTGGAAGGGGTTAAATATACGTGGTGCACTGCTACCCAATTTGTGTATGGGAAGATTCCTTTTTAATTGTAATTAGGCTGTCCTTGTGGTGGTGGCGTGTTTCCATATGGGAATTGTTCCTGACAGAAGCTGTTCCAGGAGTTTGGCTGCTCGCCTGGTGCTGGGGAGCTGGGCCTCAGCTCTCTGCTGAACCAGATGCTCCCTCTGTGACTCTGGCCAAGGCACTTTTAGACTCTCTGCGTCTCAGTTTCTAGTCGTAAAATGGGAATATTGACATCTGCTTGTTTCTCAAGGGGCTTAGGAACACAGTGATCAGAGGAACCGAATGCTCAGAGAGTGTTGGGGGGAATGGTCCATGATCCTCAGGCAGGCAGAGAGCAGCACCCATGAGCCTGACTCAGGCTTGGACCATGTCCTCAGACGAGGCAATCTCAAACACCAGTTCCACGTGCTGGCTTCAGTTCCCCAGCAAAGCTCCAGCTGAACCTGAACTCTTTGATAGCCACAGAAACAATCAAGGGAACACTGTGAAATGGACACACTCATCCTTTGCCTAAAAATCAGTATAAACTTCCTTGGGATTTTTAGAAATGTTTGTGCCTAACTCTGGTTGAAGTTTGCAGCAGTACAACAGAAAGTTCTACTGGGCCCTCAGTAGTTCTGTCTTCTGATCATCACTTGTGTCATTCTGTTCGTTTTTCCTGAAGGGATGTTTATTATTTCCTTGCAGTGTTGCCTCATGAGCCTCATTTACACCACCATTAGTCACCCTTGGAGCTTGACTGGAGAATTTCTCAGTCCTTCCTGGTTGGTTTGTCCAGCACAGCCTGGTCACTGGTGGCCTGGGGCTCTGGGGATGGGTTTGTCCAGCACAGCCTGGTCACTGGTGTCCTGGGGCTCTGGAGATGGGTTTGTCCAGCACAGCCTGGTCACTGGTGGCCTGGGGCTCTGGAGATGGGACATGTGCTGTGCAGGCTGGGTCACTGAAGCCCTGCCAGGAACATCCTTTCTTTGGATGGGTCTCGATGCTTTGGCTTTACTTGTACATCGCTAAGTAGCCCAAAAAACGCTGGGCTGGAAGTTGATTTGTGTCTTGCTTTGATTTATCTTTTTTCTCTTTCATTTTTTTTTTTCTCTGAACTATAGCATTGTTTCCCCTAAGGACAGGACAGGGCTTTTGCTCAATTACAGGGAGCATTATTGAGAACTTGTAGCAAATGGTGTTGCCTTTCACCATCCTCTACTATTGCATTAAGTTGTTGAGAGAGCTCCAGCAGGTAACTGAGTTTTCTCCAGCAGAGACTCTGCTGCCTCGAGCCTGTCGTGTTAATCTCCCCTTAATTAGATCCTTCATCCCATTCTCAGGAACAGATGGGAGGCTCAGGGCTGTGAAATACTTGGGATCTCCCATCGGGGGTTCCTGTGGGGCTGTGCCAGGGCAGGGTGTGCTGTCTGCTGCCTGCGGGGTGCTGCAGGCTCTCACTGTCCCTGCAGTGCTCCCATCTCCCTCAGAAGCCCTNCCCTTCCCAAAAGCAGTGATGCCCATCGGGGGTTCCTGTGGGGCTGTGCCAGGGCAGGGTGTGCTGTCTGCTGCCTGCGGGGTGCTGCAGGCTCTCACTGTCCCTGCAGTGCTCCCATCTCCCTCAGAAGCCCTAGGGAAGTGCTCAGGTCACAGGCCCATCTTTCCTGCAAGGATTTTTGATTTAAAGTGGATTTTGGCTTAGGAGAAACCCATCTTCGTGATGAGAAATCCGATGAAAAACCTGAGAATTTCTGGCTGAACACTCCAGTGCTGTCCTGAAGAAGCACATGGAAAAGCTCAGGACATCCCTCGGTAATCAGATTTCTCATCACAATGTGGGCTCTGCATTGCCATGCAGTGTTTCCAGTCAGACACTGATTTTTGCCTGGCATCCACATATTTGGGAATATCTGTGTGCAGCACAAAGACTACAGGTGTCCCTGTGTCCATAAACAAAGCTGCTGGAAAGGGGATGTTGACAAGGAAAGGAAACACCAGAAATCTGAGCCCTTTTCTCCTGGCTATTGTAAAAGAAGATGTACTGCTGTGTGCTCGTGGTGACAGTTATTCCTTGACATCCTTGTGACCTGCTTGCTTCCTTGGCTTGTCAGCCACAGGTGTGCTGGCCAGCAGGCAGCCCTGTCTTTGGATCAATACCTGCTGGAGCTGGAGTTTCTCTGGTAGAAAACCTGTTGGACAGTTGTTGGTTTATCCCCTTCATCCCTTCCTTCACTGCTCTAAGCCTTTGTTTGGAGTGAAACATCTGCCTGCTTGGATTTCAGTCTGGAACAGAACATTGTGACCATCCCTTGGAAACTCAGAGAGATGGTGCAGGCAGTGAGCTCAGCCTGTGGAGATTGGGTACATGAAGATGAAGAAGAAGCTGTGAGTGAGAACCCTAAATGGAAGGGTTTTGATCTGTTTTGTTTGCTGGGGCTTGGAATACAGACAAACCCATTAAAAAGAGACCATAAAACAAGCCACTGGTTTTGGTCTATGGACAAGTTTGGCAAGACTCAAAGCACAGAGCGACGAGATTTAAAGCAAGTATCCTTCTGAAATTATAGTTTGGAACAGGGAGCTCCACGCCAATCGATGGGAATCTGCTTTTGTTATGGTCACAAAAACTGCCAGGCTGACTCATGCTATTACAGTGATGCACTGTGTTGTCAAGGTAATGGATTTGGGCACTTGGCAAAGACAGGGAGGGTGTAAAAGGCAAGGAGGTGTTCTGCCAGACTCCAGGAGGAAGCTTCATATTAAGGATTTCTTCTTTTGTTTGTTTGTTTGGTTTTTTATGGCTGAAATGGAGAACACTCAATTTTTGCTGTAGGAGTGAGAATTTTATGCCCTGGCCTATTGCTGTTGTGGTGCACATCAACCATGGGAATGCTGTTCTCTCCCAAATGTGTGTGAACTTCTGCTGCCTTTCCTCCTCCTGCTGGTGCCTGAGAAGCTTCTGTCCACAGGGCTTATGTGGAGAACAGAAATGGGAACAAAGGGGGAGAAAGCAGACATTTCGTGCATGTTGCAGTTCCTTGGGGAAGGAGCTTGGCTGTAAAGGAATTGTTGGGCTGAGTTCTGAAGAGATTGAGGTAAGGAATAAACCTCCAAGGACCATGTCTGTAACCTATCAAGGCCTTTTTTTTCCTTTCTCTTTTTTTTTTTTTTTCCATAATAGCAACAACATTTAAAAGTACTGTTTAAGGACAAGCTTGAAAAGATCAACTAAAAAGGTTCTCTTGAGAAGTGAGGTTTCTCTTATAAAAACTTTGCAAGCCAGTCAGCCTGCTTAATTGTACCTTGATAAAAAGAGAAACTGATAGGAGGAGAGGGAAAAGAAAAAGAAGAAAGCAACTACCTGTTAAAAATTATCAAGATGAGGGATTGCTGTCTGCAAAGCCTCTTAAGACAAATCCTTCCTTATGCAACTCCTTGGCTTTCTTTCACTTACTGAAACAAAATCAGGAGCTGACAGGAAGAGTGAAATATCTGCACTAATGAGATTATCCAAGGCAAAGGATGTGTTAAGTGTTTGGAGAATGGAGCTGGAGACTTGTCTGGAGCAGGGAATGCTTTGTGGGAATGCCACGGGAGAGCTGTCAAGGGCAGTGCTGTGCCCATGTGTGTGCTAAGGTCAGCTGGGGGGACAGCTGCCTAAATGACCTGTTTTATCTCCTCTGTAGCCTTTTTTCTCCCAAAAGAGACAATGGCAAGGGATAGGAAACCCAGAGTAAGAGAGGAGAGTCCATCCTGCTCTTTGGAAAAGGAGTGTTGTGGTTTTTGGAGGCTGGAGATGAATTGCCAAGAGCAAGTGGCTCATTTATCCAAACTCGATGAGTCTGGACCTTCTTTTAAAGGTCCTAATCCAACCTCCAACCAAGCTGGTGGGAAAGCTTCCCTGAATTCCTGTTTTCTTGGATCAGGCTTTTGGTGGTAGAAATCTGGAGTCACACTTTGGTGCAGGACAGGGGTAGGTGGAAAGGAATTGTGAGGAAAACACCCACCCGTGTTTAACTGCAGCCATCAGGAGCATCGGGGCCCAGCGTTTATGGAGCTCCCCTGAACAAAATCCAAGGCAATGTTTGTTTTTATGTGGTACCAACAGCATGCAGACAGGTTCTCTAACAGCCTCTGGTTTTGCCTGAGGTGAGAGATAGCTGGGGCTGGCATTTGTTGGAGATCTATCTTGTGAGAGGCGCACTTTCTGCAGCTCAAAGCCAACGAGTTCGCTCGCGGTGTGAAATGTCAACCTTTTTCATGAGTGTTTGGGATTCACAAGCAGTTTTCTACTGGAAAGCCTTTCTCGGGGGAGTTGTGTTGCATTTTGGCAACAGAGCTGGAGCCACTTCAGTCCAGCAGCCTTGTGCCTGTTGGCAGCCAGGCTCTGGAACGTTCCCTGGCCCTGAGGAGCAGGCACAGCTCACAAATGGCAGCTCTGGTAGCAAATGGCCCAGATGATCCAGTGGGTCACCTCCAATCCTGCTTTGTCCTTGCCTGTGCATGAGGGAATCTCTGAGTCAATTTAGAGTGTCCTAAACTACGCCAGAAGTGACAATATTTTACTTCTCCAGTGACAACACGCAATGAAGTTGGATTGTCCATGCGACAGTTCACTGAGGCTAAATGAGCTGCTGCTTAAAAATAGTGTGGTGGTAGGCATTTAATCATCCCAATCTAACTGGGAGATATGGTGATAATCCTTTCGTTTCAGCAAATTAAATGCCAACAGGGCATTTAAGCAAAGGAGAGTGAGGCTTCATGAGAAACATGGCACAGTACATTAAAAATAACTGTGGGGAAAGGTGATTCATTAAAGTAAATGCCAACCTTGAGAGAAGGACTCTAATAACCTATTACTATTAAACAAATAATAGCTTATGCATGGTCTTTTGCCACCCCATAGTCTGTTATTTCTCTTTTCTTGGGGAATACAGAGGTCTGAGAGCAGTGAGGGAAAAGCTCATGAGTGGCAAACTTTGGGCTGTTTGGACAGTAAAAGCATTTTTCAGCTTAAGTAAAGATATTAAAAGTGAACACTCTACCTGTAGAGGTAAAATTTTGGTGTATAGGAATCACTGAACTCAATATTTAGCCAGAGACACCGAGTCTGGGATATGTTGCTAATTAGCTCTGCAGAGCTGCAGGGATCCACCAAGATTAATTGCAGTTGTAGAAAGGTAAAGATTTTACGTGATGTCTTTCTCTTGTCAGTGTTACTTGGGCAGGAAGTCTGATTTTGTTTCCTTTCAGAGTTGAATTTTTAGGTGAAAATAGTTTATCCAGACAAAAAATTAATAAATCCTTCATCTTTTTACCTGTGTTGGAATATCAGCTTCAAAATGTGTTTCCTAAGAGGAATGATGGTGCACCATAACCACAAGAGATCCTTCAGTTCAGAGTCCTTGCTTTTGAAGGATCTCCAGACCCTTAACAAATTCTGCTGGACATGTCCTGCTCTGACCTGCAAAGTGCCTTTTGCTGATGTGGATTCAGCATGGAGTGCTGTGCTGGGTGTGGGCTGGCTCTCTGGGCAGTATATGGATATATTTCAGCACATATATGTTTATAACAGGATATGGATATACATCAGCATATATATATATTTATGACAGTATATGGATATATATCAGCACATACATGTTTGTAACAATATATGGATATATTTCAGCACATATATGTATATGTTTATAACAGTATGTGGATATGTATCAGCACATCTATGACAGTATATGGATATATATCAGCACATACATGTTTGTAACAATACATGGATATATTTCAGCACATATATATTTATAAAACCTCTCATTTCACCAGAAGAGCCCAGAGGGGTGGCAGTGTGATCCTTCCATGCATCAGGGGAGTTCCTCTGAGCAGTTTGGAGAGCAGCTGGTCTCTGCTCAGGGGTGGGGAGCTCCAGGAGCTGGCTGTCCCTTTGTTATTTATCTGTGTGTGTGCATCACCCCCAGCTCAGAACAGCTTTCCTTTTCAATCTCTGCTGTGAGGGAGTGAAATGGAACCTCTTGTCCTGTGCAAGAAGATACAAATTGCTAATTCAGATGCTAGCAACTCTGAGGAGTCTCTCAGACAAAATTAATATCCTGTGGAAAGGTTTTCTTTCTTTCTTTCTTGAATCTGTTTTCCCCATCTTTGATGCCTTTATTTCATCAGCTCTGCCATTACTATATTTGAGATATAGTCACAGGCTTTTCAAGGCAATGGAATATTAATTCATGGTCATGTAAAGAGCTTTTTCCTGATCCATCCTGGGCAGGTAGAGCATCACGGTGAGCCCTTCCTGGCTTTTGGCTCAAAGGCACTGTGGGAATGGCCAGTCAGAAGGGAAGAACAGCCTGTGCTTTGCTGCCAGCACACAGACCTTTCCTTTCTGCCACTGGGAGGAGCAGGAAAACAAGGGAAGCCACATCTTCCTCCTCAGAGCAAACGCTGCAGCTCCCAGACTGGAAGGACTGAAGTTGACAACTGGATAATTTTATGTAGGAATTACTCATCTCATCTGTTGGGAAGTTGGTGATACAATTATTTTGTGTTGAACGCTGTGATTATTGGGGCACTGTGCTTTAAATTCCCCCTTCCAACCTCACAAAGTTGGGTGTTTATCCAAGTGTGCCATTAAAAATGAGCCAGTTGTCACCTTGTGCAGTCCCAGCCCTTCCACAGCAGCTGGGCTGGGCTGGAGCTCTAATCCTGCCAGCCCTACTCTAGTTCTGAGGCTTCCAGAACAGATATGTGCCCCCAGCATGACCTAAAATCTTCAGGGATAGAGAGAGTGTTGAGCAAAGAATTTATTTTTTTCTTTAAAATTGTCATTACCTCTTTTACCTCAAAAAATTGTCATTACCTGTCTCTCTTTTCTCTGTCTTTAGTTAAATTAGGTGTAAGCAGGTTGTAGAAAACTGAGTGTTCTCCCATGGGCTGATGCAGTCCTGCTGCCTGGGAGATAACAGGATTGCAGGAAGAGCCACACTTATCAAAGGAGGAGTGATGCTGGAAGTGACTCTAGTCCTGTTGTGGTGACATTTATGTTTCTGGACAAAAAAA
>VXBB01002002.1:74436-92460 GCA_013399915.1 Illadopsis cleaveri | reverse complement strand
TCTAGAGTATAAGTTGATCAGACAAAAAATCTCAGAAACAATCAAAATCAGATTTCAGGAAGCACAGAAAAGAACAGACATTGTCAACTAAAAAGCGTTTTTGAAACTCTAAGAGCAAATTAGATTAACTGTTGTTATTTATGTTGAAGGAAAAGATACTGACTTGTTCAGAGACCTGATTCAGATTTCAGTTGAAATTTCTTTTTTCAGTTTTAATTTCATTGTTTGCATATGAATAAAACAATCATTTTTGAGGAAAGTGCTTTTCATGAAAACTTATATTTTTGATTTTTTGTTGCAAATGATACATGATTCAGTCTTTAAAGCAAAAAAGTGCTTTTGAATTACATGTAGTTCAGTACATGGCCCAGTAACTTGAGCTTGGTTGAAGGAGATATTTCATGAAGTTTTCTTGGTTTTTCATTTAAAGACAGAAAGCCAAGGAAATGAGCTCATTTGCTTTGGCAGCCTATCCCAATAATTAACCAGCTTTGCCGCTAAGAAGTTCACTTCTAGCTGAATCTTTTTCTGGCTTCAGCTCCTAATTTTTTATTATTTTTATCACTTTCCCCACTACTGTGACACAGTATTCACCACTTGCAATTTTCTGTCCATGAAGACACCTCTATATTATAACTAAGTAAACTTTCAATCTTCTTTCAGTTTGTGGGGCAGAGGGTGAGTTTTCCCAGTTTAAAACAAGGTATTCTGTAATTTTTCCCTTCTGACACACTGTAGTATTTTGAAAATCTGATATCCAAACTTACACATACTGTTCTAATTTTAAACAGTTTCCCAGTCTTTCACAGAATGAAAAACAAAAACCCAGAACCTCTTAAACTTCAGAGATGAAGATAAAATTTTCTTATTCCTGTGTCCCATAAAATAACTGATCTTTCTCCTTCAGAATCACTGCAACCTCAGTCGCTCACTTATGGAGAATGTTCTTTTTCCAGTCCCCAAGTGTGTTTAGCAGGTGCAATATTTTCACAAGTAAAGCAGGGATTGTATGTCTTTTTAAAGTTTGGAGAAGCCTCTGTGAAAATGCACCAGAGGAAGAGCAAGCCACCACACAGGCGCAATGACAAACAAGGAGAAAACACATGAGGAACAATCCTTCAAAGAAAAAGGGGAGAGGAGGAAGAAGAGGAGGAGGAGGAAGAGGGCAGGAGGGGCTGCAAGCCTGGAGCAGGGATCACTGTCAGCCCTGTAGATTCAGCATTTTTTTGCTTTGCGTTGAGGTCAATTTCATGTCATCAGCAAACATGGTGCTGTTCAGATGCTAAATAGCCCCCTTTTTTCCAAGTGCTGAGTGAAGGAAGCTAATCATCAAGTATGTCAGAATTAAAAAGGTCTCAGAAGAGGACAGTAGTTAAAATTGACCCAAAATTTTCTCAAAAAGAAGGGAGTGAAAAATCTGGAACAGGTTATGAAATGAAGCAAAGGACCCATGAAGCATAATAATAATAATAACAAGAAAAACATAGCATATTAAAATAAATATTGATCTAGAAGAGGTAGATAGAGAAGATCTGTTCCATATGTCTTTGAACGTATGAGGAGAATATTTAGTAGTTACAAAATGGCAATTTCAAAGCAATTTAAAAACAAAAAAACCCAACTTTTTTATAAAAGGTAGAGTGCAGAATACTTTGACATGAATTTTACAAGGCTAGATTTATCCATACTACTTCTGTGAAAAAATGTCACAAATTTCCCTTTGAAAATATAGAATTCATCATTAAAAATAATGTCATGGAAACATGATGGTCCTTGTGGCTGGTCTGTTATAGAAGTGGTCTCACTGGTGGGTGGAGATATCAAATTAGATATCACTTATTATTTTTCACATCTCTAATCAGAATCTAACAGTTTAAATAGTTTTAAAGCATAAAAAGTCATAAAAAACCTCTTATAAAGAGCCAGATAATTTCACATTTTCAAAGACTCTGTAAGGCATCTTCTCTCCACTATGACATACATTTCTTCTACACTTCCTTTTTTCTTTTCTCTGTGAATCATTTAACTTAAATTATAAATTGACAAAATGAGGGTTATCAAACAGAGCAAGGATACAATATTAGGTTCCTAATCTTTTGATACAAAGGTTTTGATGAGTAGAGAAGAAAACCTGCATATTAACTTTCCTTATGCGTTTTCCCAGTCACTTAAAAGCTGAGGCAGAGCTGCCCTTCACAATTGTTGCAACAAGGTTAAGAAGCATTACATACTACTCTATATTTTCCATACTATCTGGTTGTTCATTTATATAAGGTTCTAAATACATATTGAACCATTTCAATCTGTTTTGTATCATTTGATTTTGTGCTTTATTAGAGTAAGAAAGGGACTGCTAATATATTCATATTGCACTAATACCTGGAAACAATCAACCATATAACTCAGTCATTACACACCATAATAAATATTAATGCAATTTCAAAAGGGAAGAAATAAATCTCTCTGACTAATATTTCTCCAAGATGCATAGAAATTTCTGGTGTCAGTATGTGCACCTCCAACCTGACTAAAATCTATCTTTTTTGGATGAATGGGCAATCTGAACTGTTATGCAAATATGACCTTCAAGAAAGTTGAGACAGGGAAAAAAAAAAGAAAAAACAGAAAGAAAATAAAGGAAAAAAAAAAAAAAAGAAGATAACTTTGGCTGTCCAGAATTACCTTGTAGATGCTTCTTAATTAAAAATGAGAGACCAGAATTATCTTTTAGATGTCTCTGATCTCTAACCAAAGGACAAATTTTGCATTAAGATCTAAAGTTTAACAAAAACAACCTATTCGTACTATTTTTAATATAAAATCTGAATGGTAAATTTTCTTACTGAAAACAAATTTGGGAACACACAGAGTGTGATAGTTTCATCTGAGTTAGAGTTAATTTTCTTCCCAGTGGCTGGGATGGGGCTGTGCTTTGGGTTTGTGTTTGTANATTGTGAATCATCTACAAGTTATAAGGCACCTGTAGTAACTGCTGCTCTTGGCAAAATGCAGTACAGCTCTGAGGGTTTACATTCACCAGGGTATGGATGTGAGAGTTACTGAGCTCCATTCATGTCCCTCTTTAGGAAATGCTAAATGCTTTTACCTCACTTATATCTCATATGCATCAACCCAGAATCTGAAGGCTATAAAGAATATCTATTCTGAAGATTGTCAGTGCCTGTAGCCTCAGATTTGATCTCTTCTTTTTTTTTCTGCAGACAAATGATTGGTCTGTGACTAGGCCTGCCTAGTTTGACCTGAGATTAAGCTAAGCAAATTCATTCAAAAGATGTGGAAAAGTGCTAGACACCGATTGAGAAGTTGCCAAATGTGAAAAACAACAGTGTGAGAAGCTGAAAAAAGATAAAGAAAACTGCATGAATTTCAGAGGTGGTGTTATGATGCTTGTATCCCCAATTGTCTGTTCTGTTTATGATGGACATTAAGTTCTGCACCTTTAAGACTGGTTCTGAGAGTGGACAGGGGACAGAAGTGTGCAGTTTGTTTTCAGAAACTGCACTTGCTGTCCCACATTCCTTCTCATGGACTGTGTTGTCTGCAGCATGGAGATAGGAAGAGAGCTCTCCTTTGCTTTTTAGGGTTTTTTTAGGTTTTTTTTAGCTCACTGAGGCAGAGAAGTTCCCCAGACTGTGACTTTTCTTTTTCTTTGAACTGATCAGCCCTGCTCTGGATTGAAAACCCAGAAAGACACTGTGAGTTCACACCTGGTCCAGCGGGGCCCAGGACGTGGCATTTTCCAGCGCAGGAGGGACTGATAAGAGACTGAGTGAGCTGAGCTATACCCCATGAGAAGGACTCTCTGAATTTGCCATGTCTTCAGAACAGTGAGAGGTTTTATTGTTTAATATTATTCATTTTTTATGCTTGTGAATACTTTGCTTGTTGAATAAACAGTTTTTTTCCACCTTTCTCCAAGGAAATATTTTCCCAAACCAGCTGGGGGAGGGGCCATTTGCATTTGCTTTCTAGAGAGATCCCTTGGAAGTTTCCTCCCAGATTTGCCCCAAAACCAGGACAGGTGGTTAATGGACCATAGAATGGTTTGGGCTGCAAGGAACCTTAAAGGTCATCTAGTTCTTGTGCCATGGACAGGGACACCTTCCACTACACTAGATTTCTCAAAGCTCCCTCCAACGTGGCCCTGAACACTTCCAGTGATGGAGTATCCACAGATTCTCTTGGCAACATGTGCCAGTGCCTGACCACCCTCACAGTGAATAATTTCTTCCTAATATCTAATCTAAGTTTACCCTTCATCTTAAAGCCATTCCCTGACAGGCAGATTTGACAGGCAGGTCGAGCATCATGGTATCACTGTGCTGATCATGGTGAAAAATGCAGAGCTCCAGTACTTCAGAGCCCATTTGTCCATGCCTTCATAAGGTACTTATTTTCTTCTTTTCTTCAGGATTTAAGTCCAATGAGGTTACTTAATTCTGAGCAATGGATCACGTATTAAAGTTAACCATCTAAGCTGGCCTAGTTGCTTCTTTGCTCTGTAGGCAGTGGAGTGATATAAGAACCAAAGAGCAATCCATCTAAAATAATACAACCAATACAGAGGTGATAAATCACCAACTGAATGTTTTTCTTTCCTTGTACACACCAGAATTATGGACACAGTGGGATACAGGATGAAAATAGGCTGTTTGTATATGTGTGTGCATATAGAAATACATATACAGGTAACATACTTCCTCTTGGGTGCTTCATATTGAATCCATTTCTTCTTTTTTATTCCATAAAATATATGGACACCAGTCTTCATGAAACACATAATAAATATTATTCATTGGAGATCACAGTCAAGTTTAAAGTTCTTTTCCTTCAAGTTTTGTGTTAAAACCAATTAAATTATACAGATACTACTACTACTACTAGGCTTGGATTATACATCACATTTGAGGTGATACTCATAGAGCAACTGTGTTGCAAGGCATTAGCCTCAAACTGCAGCAGCTGCTTAAAGCTGAGAAGTTATGATGAAAATTGGTATAGGATTACTTTTCCTTCTGACTGCCCCCAACAAGTCTCTGTAATTTATTTGCAAATCACTGTCATATTCCTTGTCTCGAGCCCAGAAATTCTGCCAGCTGCCCTTCAACATGTCTAGTAATATCAGAAACTTTCTGCAGCCCTATGTTTGCTGGCATATAAAGACTGCATGGAGACAGCAATAGCTCAGAGACTGCTTTTTAGGGTGGCTCCACCTCCTTATACCAAGAACTTGGAATAATCTTGTGTGTACTGAACACAAAAAATTAAGAATAAAAAGAATCACTTGTAGCTTAGAGATAAAACATGACCAGCAATTATTGGTGTATTGAAACAAACTTCAGAAGTTGTTCTCAATAACATTGCAGACAATAAATTTCTTTTAGTGCAGTGGAAAGAAAGTAGAGATCAGACTATTTGTGATCTCCATTTGGCCCTGGAATAATGTATTCCTTTTTTTCACAGTAAGGAAGACCCAAAAAGGGCTACATGCTAAGAATTATGAAATTGGAAGTGTTTTAAGTGAATTGTATCAAGAGATCTCTGTTCATTTCTTACTCAAAAAGATAACTTTCATTTTGCATTAATGAACTCTTTCGTGTGCTGTCCATGATTTCTGGTCCAAAAGAACCGTGAGTACATGTAATTTTAAAGTTAAATACTTTTCTTTCTGCAATTTCAGTAGAAAACAAACTTATCTCTTGGCCTTGAGCAAACAACCTTGACCCCAGCAGCATTTTAAATGAACCCTACAGCAAATATAAGAATATAATTACAGGAAAATAACAACTTTGCAATAAAATAAACTTCAGAGTTTTGCTGTCCAAGCTTTACTGTGCTATCCATACCTGTCTTAGTCTGAAAAGCTCCTTGCAACATCAAGGACAGTTTAGAAGAGGGAGGCTACTAAATCATTTGCAATATTACAAAAATGGCATATTATGGCACTGTACCTATGAACACATAAAAGAGCCTGGGAAGAATCTTAGGCATAGGTGTCTGTGTATATAAACACAGAGCTTTAACTTTAGCTGTGTGATCATAATATTTTCCTGAACACTATAGTTCTAGAGTGTAGAATGATAAAAGCAACACAATATCCGTTAGGTGTTACTGTAAAGGAATATATTTGAGATATGTGCATTTTGTAGCCTGAAAGAACTTCCATTCTGTTATATCTGAATACTATTAGAAATAATCAAAAAACCAAAATGAGCTCTCTTCACTGTCTGGAATTAGTCACTGGAAACAGAATACATCCTCACCAGTTAGAGCATGTCCTTTTCCAAGCCTGATTACACAGGAGAATGACTATAAAATGGAAACATTAAAACAATATGATTGTGATATTTGTTTTTGAGTTTTCCATGGTTCTGAACTCCGAGTCAATGCTGCTGAAGGGGATTGTGTTACCTGTCAATGTACAATCTAGTTTTTGCATACCACTCATGAAATATTGAAAAAGAAGACAAAACACCAGTGTTTATTGGCACAACAGATCCATTTGCTGAAAGCATAAATATTTATGATCAGTCTATGGCTAACACTGTGACAAAGTCTGTCTCTGAAACAATAAAGTTTTGTGCTTTGAAGAGATGGGGCTGCCTTCCCAACAGAGACTGCTCCTACACCTGGACACTGAAATGCATGCAGACACATCTTGAATTCTGACCCAGAAAAGTACTTCTTCAAAGAAACTGCCACAGGTTTGGGAATCTGCTCACACAACAGGGACAATGTTTTTTTAAACTGTAATACATGAGCTCTTGGCATTGAAACCATGTGGATTATATATGCATGCACACAAGTTAATGACTAGGCAGTGGGCTATGTTCTCTAGCAGTTTGTGTATTTGTTACTGTTATTTGCTGTTTCCATTATGACAGAACACAGAGCCTGCATCTGAAAGCAATACTGTGCTAGGTAACAGTCAGGCATAATAACAGGCTCCTTCAGAGAATTTGCAATTAAAGAATTAGATAGCAGAGTACAAATTTATGATACTTAAAACTGCACTTTTCTGAAAAATGTACAGCCTTTAAAGTTGTGTTAATCCTTACCAAACAGTTCAGTTATTTCATCATTTGTTTGGTTTTTTTTTCCTTTGTACTTTCATTTCAAGGTTCTTGGAGAAAATTATTTTTCTAAGAGTAATTTAGGATTTTTTTTTTTCCTAAGCCCACTCAAGCTGCTGCAACAAAAGGTGACTCAGTTTCAGTGTAGATTCTCAATTAAATTTCCTAAATGTAGGGTTCATAGAATCAAAGAACATTTTGGGTGAAAAAGGGCCTTAAAAATCATAGGCAGGGAGGCCATTCACCAGATCAGGCAGCTCAGAGCCCCAGTCAACTTGGACTTGAAGACTTCCAGGGGTGGGATGTCCACAACTTCTCCGAGCAACTTGTTCCAGTGCTTCATCACCCTCTGGGTGAAGAATTTGTTAATATTTAGCCTAAAACCTACTCTCTGTCAATTTAAAGCCATGGCCCCTTGTCCTCATGTTCTGCTTGTATAAAAAGTCCTTCTCCCTCCTTTTAATAAGCCCCCTTAACGCATGTTGTGGTTCCAGCCAAGACTTGGTAAATTTTTGCAATAGCTGGGAGGGGGTATGGCTAAAATACAGAGATTATTCTATAACAATCACATAATTGAGAGGATGGGCTATGGGGAATCCCACCTCCTGGGAGAGGAAGTTCCTTCCAGTCAGTAAAGGGTGGGAGAAGCTGCCTGGCATTGATTGTTGTCACAAGCTTTCTGTGTAAATAATTTCTTTTATATAGTTGAATATAGTTGAAGTTACTGTTCTTTTCCTTTTCTTATTGCATTTCCAGTATTTTTTTCTTATCCCTGCCTTTTGTGTTTCTAATTGGATGTGGAAATAGCTTGTGGTTTTAGCCATAGTACTAAACTGGAAAATACCATTCCAGACAAAGACACTTCCAAGGTACTGGAAGGCTTTAATTTGGTCTTCCCAGAGCCTTCTCTTCCCCAGGCTGAACAATCCCAGCTCTCTCAGCCTGTCTCCACAGCAGAGGTGCTCTAGTCCTCTGAGCATCTTTGTGGCCTCTCTGGACTAACCCTAACAAGTCCTGATCTTTCTTGCTTTGAGGATCTCAGACCTGGACACAGTATTCCAGATGAGGTCTCATGAGAGAAGAGACCATGTGTTGCTAAAGGTACCTTTGGATACTTAAGACATTTAAATTGAGCTGGAAGAAAATATTTGACACCTACAGAAGAATTATGTCCTTCTGCAACAGCAGCTTGCAGCCAGTCAGGATACAGAATATTTTTTAAGGTACTGAGTGTGTATCTTTAAGAAGCTGAATGGCTGATCTACCTGTCTGTGTCTGTTGTAAGCTACTCTAGGACTACTTAATACAATCAATAGAGCTTATTGAGCTTTTTAGACCACCCAAAGGTAGACAAATAGAACAGGATTTGTATACTAAACATATCTAATGCTATTTGGCATGCCCTGTGCATCTTCTTTGCTCCCCAAATTGTGATCCAGAAGGATGTGTGTCTCCTGAACTTCCTGTGTCAGATCTGTGAGTCCTGCTGCAGATTTCTGAGGGTACATTAAGATAACAGAATTGAGCCCATGTTAGCTCAATACCTGAATGGATTTTCCACCTGCGTTTCACTGCCACGACACCCACGGACTGAAAGGGAGTTCAGAGACACCTAATACAGACACCCAGATTTAGGGATCAGCCAGAATCCCTCCCTTTGCTTCTCATCCAAATCCTTAACATTAAAACTAGCTGGACTGATCCAAAATACAGCAAAGACCTCCATTTTAATTTAATAAACATTAAAAAAAAAAAACAAAACCAAAAAAAACCACAAAGCCAAAACGTCAACAACTTTATTTTTATGCAATAGGCAGATACTCAGAATACTATCTTCAGACAAAGCAGATCAACACTTTATTCACTTCACTTCAGATATTCAAAACAGTATTACTTCTTTCCTGAAGCATGTTCTTACTAGCAGTCTGTAGAGTACTGTGAGATCTGAGAAGGAAGAATAGGGTTTTAGAATTCTCCTGTTTATGCTGCTGTAAATAAAACTGAATAAGACACAGAAATAAGGAGTATGCCTTGACAGTATGCAGCTGTCTGAGCTTTCAAGCAGAGGGAAACTGCTCTGAATTTTGCCTGTGAACAGCTTCTCTAGTTTATATTTTACATCTACTTGATATGTATAAATAATTATTTGGTAGATCATCTAAACATATCAGGTCTTGTTTTCTGAGAGCTTCTGCCCTCTATTTTTAGATTAGCATTTTAACATGAGCACTTCCCAGAACGTTCTCTAAATGACATAACATTCTTGCTTCCCTCCCACACCCTCTTTCCTTCTCTAAGGCAGGAAACAACACTCATTGCAGAGCTTTTAAAGCTGTATATATGTTCATTAGTTCTTTAGCCAATGTGTCCTTAAGTAATTATTTTTCCTTGCTTTGTTTTGTTTTCAAGAGAGCACATCAATTTTGCTATCTTTCCTTTATTCAGATGCTACTTTTCATTAAAAATATACTTGGCTGATGTAAGCAACAAAGCCTAAAATCTAACAAATTGACAGACAGTTCTAATATTTGATACTTTAAAAATGAATGAAGAATTTAAATAAATAAAATGTTAAAAAAAAAAAAAAAAGAACATACTGAAAAAAGTCCTGTATGCAGAGTTTCAACCCTCAGACTTTTCATATTCAAGTGACTATTTTAGTCACTTGGAGACAGAGAACTTTTCTTTATTTCTGTCTTCTCACCACCTGTCCCAATTTTCTGCAGAAGAATATTGCAGTCACTGAGTGCTGAAGTATGCTTTGCCTTTGGAAAACTTATAAGCCAGTGGTTAGAAAACATTCCAGGCATTAGAGAATTTTTAATCTGAAACCCTTTAATATGAGGCTGGAATTAAATCAGAGTCCTGTCACCACTCAGGTGTTAGAAAAACATGTGAAAGGTTTTGCTCTCTTCATAGAAAGCAAAAATTGAAAAAAAAAAAGAGCAGATGATATTCTTTTCATGCAATCTGTCCATTCAGAACAATTCCAGATTTTATCAAAATATTTCTAAATTAAAGAATCCCTCAAGTATTTTCAAAGGCAAAATCTAGTTTCTGGATCCTTTTCAGTTTAGAAGTATATAGCTCTGCCAATACCGAACCTGTAAATCTTAATATCTGGGAAATTTTCATCTTGAGGATATGAGTTAGAACTTACATTATAGAAGAATTACAATTTGAAAGTAGAATATGGAATGTAAATAAACTTGTTTCCTTGAATTTTGATTGTATTTTTCTTGCTTTCTCATTTTCTCTTGGTCTTTTGTCCCAAACATCACAATGATCAGATTAGATAAATTAAAATGTGTTATCTACACCTTTAATCACGTTAATGGTGCCTGGAACAATTTAATCTTGAAAATGACTGTCAAGAAATGGATTTGTCCAAGGAAGTCTGTATATAAATCTATTTCTGTCAATACAGTTAAATTGGGAGGATGAACTTGCTGATGACTGCTAGTGAGTTCATTGAAACTGTGTGATCTTGTGTATGTACCATGGATTAGCCTCTCTGAAGCTGCTTTAGGCATCTTGATGGCTTGGATCCTGCAGATAAAGATTGATCTAGGGACTTAAGTGTATTGATTTGACAAATCTCAAAATCTGTCCCTTGATGCATTTTGGTGAGGGGAAGTTTCTGCTTGGGATCCAAGAATCTTCTGTTGTGCGAGCTCACTTCTTCCCCTTGCCAAATACAACCTGGCGGATGTTCATTGCCTCAGGAACTGACTAATGTACCAGATGAAGAGTGCGTGTGACAGCATGTCAGCTACAAGGAAAAGAAAAATAGAAAAGGAAATGATTTAGAATAAATAATCATTTTCATTCAAGTGTATAGGAGAATGTGGCAGAGAATGAACAAATAGACATATTGTAAGGCAAAAGGGAATGAGGGAAATTAACTTTGATATTCTCATGTCAGTAATAATTTTCTGGAATAATTTATTATTGTTTTGAACTCCGATAGGAAGATCTTATAGAAAACTTCTGTAAGAGAGAAAAGCATGCCAGATCTGGGAATCTACATATACCACAACTATTGAAGGAGGCCCCTAAAAAGGTTTTATTTAAAAAAATGCAGAGCATTAACCTATGTTTGTTCCTGCTGATGTCAAGAAGCTCAGTGTCACTGTGGCTGAGTTTATTCTGACATCTAAGAGATTATACATGTCAAGCTACAGTGACCATATACTTAGAAAAGCCATACTTCTATTTTAGAAGCATATTGCTTTATGAGCAGGAGGTTCTCTAAACAAGTCAGGTGTTTAAAACTTGATCCTTCACACAGAAAAGGAAAGCAAGACCGTGTCTCCAAATGTTTGCAGAATGTTATCAACTATTTTACCTTGCAGTGCAGCCAGCTGTACAGACCAATAGATTATCATTATCCAAAGACTGAGCAAGCAGTGAATTAATTTCTCTGTAGGAGAGAGTTCCTGGAGAGATTTACATACTGAATTAGCAAATTCAGTGATCTGGCAATCCAGCATGTTTTGCATTTAAATTCATTAGGCAGGTTTTCCTTCTTTGTATTTATATTTTTGAAGTGAATGATTATGGTTTTGTCAGATGTGAAAATTTTTCATAAGCTAAGAAAGAGAATTTTGCTCTAGGAAGTAGAGAACAGGACTGGGAGCAAAATAAATATTGATTTTTTTTCCTACCTGAAATAAACACCTCCATTAGAGTTTCTAGTTAAGGTTTTACTTTCTTACAAAGTCAAAAAAATTTCTCTAACTCCATACAAAAAAGTAATAGACTGAAAAAGGGAAGGAAGTCTCTGGGAAACACACAGTAATTTCTTGGTTTCTGTGTATCCAAATACTTTAACACAGTTAGAAAGGGAGATACTTAGTAATTTCGTCATACCCTTTCACTGGAGTCTTCAGTGAAGGAACCTGCATCAGAATTTGCAAAATAGGACTGACTTTGTGTGTTGGGTTGACCTGGGCTGTCAGAGATGTGCCCACCTGTCAGAGTCCAGGGCATTCCTCTGGTTGCCCTGGAAGGTCACAGANATGGTAAATAAAGTACACCTAATTTTCTGTATAAATGGTAGCAACATCCCATCATGGGCAGAGTCATCGGGTGCCTGAGCTGCTGTGAAGACCTTGGCCAGGCACAGAGAAATTTGTAAGATAAGAAATAATAATCAACGCGAGGAACCAAGAAACAGCAAGACCGTTTCATTCATGAGAATTCATTCATTCAATTCATGAGACTCCGTTTCATTCTCACGTCAGACCCAAAAGCTTCAGAGGGTGAAAAAGCACCACTGGAACCANCCAGACCCAAAAGCTTCAGAGGGCAAAAAAGCACCACTGGAACCACCACCACGAACCACCACCTGAATCTCGAGTGAGAGGAAACCCAAAACCTGAGAACTGGCGTCCTCTGGGTGGGCCACAAGACCCACCAAGCTGCTCTATCACTCCATCTTCTTGCAGGACAGAGGGGGAAAAGTACAATGAAAAAGCTCATGGGTCAAGACAAAGACAAGGAAATCACTCACCAAATTCTGTTTCAGGAAAATCAGACTTGACTTGAGAGGATGAATTTAATTTATTTCCAATTAATAATGTAGTAGGTTAGTGAGAAACGAGAATAAAATTAGAAGCACTTTCCCCTTACCCTACCCTTCTTTACACGCTCAAATTCTCTCCCAACTCATGTACCTTGTCCCCTTCAAGCAGTGGAGAGGGAAAGGGAACACGAGGTAGAGACAGTTTATAGCATTTAATCAGTGCTATTCCTTCTTCTTCATGCTTTTCTACTGTTCCATCTTGGGGCTCTTGCCAGGGGAGACTGTCCTGCACAAACTGCTCCAGCACTGGCACTTCCCATTGCTGCAGTTCTTCACAAACCTCTCTCCAGCATGGCTCCATTCCACAGTATGCAGTCCGTCACTTATTGGACACCTTTCTCCTTCCTGTCTATTCACCTTTTAGCACCCTCGTTTCTTCTTCCTGAACCTCAGTGACACAGTCCTTTGGAGATAAAGCTCATCACAGGATATAAAACAGAGAGATTTGCATAAATTCTTTGGCTGAGAAAGCCACTAATCCAAAGGGTTCAGCAACTCGAAAATACAGTTGTGAGATATATTCCTGTATGCCTTGCTCCTGTATCTTTACTCAGTACCCATTACTGCCTAACAACCTTAGCTGGTGTCTCTGTGCTGTGTTGTTCCATACTCTTCCAGTTTGGGAAAAGACAGATTTTTTTGGCAGAAGGAAGAGAAAGTCAATGTGTCAGAGTGAGTCTGCACTGGCAGATTTTTCATGATAGGTCAGTGCTTGCAATGTATTTTTTGCCTGGTTTATGATACAGGTTCAGCCTGTTCAGGGTTTAGAAACAGAGGACACAGATGCTGCAGTTCTTGAACTAGAACTCCAAGATGCCAATAAATTAAGTCCATACAACCTTGGAAAAATGAACAGTAATTGTGGTATGGCAAAAGGTGTCCTTTTCACAAGGAGTTACATGGATAGTGAAATTAGATAAGACAGAATGAAAAAGTCACAATAGAAAGTCTGATTACACACAGTTTTTTCCCATCCCATCTGCTGATGGTAATCGTCTGCAGCATGGATCTGTTTCAATGTGAAAATCCCAAGACAAGTGGAAAAGGCTGGGCTAGATCTTTTGATATTGCAAGCCATCAAGGGACTCTGATACATTTAACCAAGTCAGAGGCTACCTCACAATCTACGTCTTTCACTCTAACGTTGAACACATCTGTGACAAAAATCAGTTCTCACTATTACCATGCATCAAATGATCTAGTGGCTACATGGCACAGGAATGGAAAGGCCAAAATGACAGTTTTGAGGATTCTGCTATGCGTCTATGCAGCATTGAGAGAAGTCCAATGCAAAGCTGACTTATTTTCAAGAAAATAAATGTCCCACAAGAGGCAAGGAGAAAAACAGATGAAAATCAAGGTGTGATGTCAAGATGAATTGTTTATAAGGTATCATGGCATGTTAAGTGTTTATGTAATTCAAACATACAGAGCAAAGAAAGAAAAATTACTAAGATCATTTCTTAACAGAAAGGAAATAGAAGCTACAGATATAAGAGGTGGAGGATTGGAAGGTTATCACTCCTTTCCCTTGCTATACCTGGAGAAAAGTCTGGCTGAATTTTGAGCTAGATGAACAAGTGTATGGAAAGATGCTTGGCATCCAGCCCAAAACATAAGATGTAATACAAACTTGTCTTCAATCCCAAACAAGCATCTGCGTCTGTATTTACTCATTTTTCACATTTAATGAAGTGAAAAGAGAATAATTTATTTAATACATTCAGCTTGAGATATCGAGATCACAAAATGATCACAGAATCACAGAAGGGTTTTGTTGGAAGGACTTTAAAGAGCATCTTGTTCCAACCCCTCTGCCATGGACAGGAACACCTTCCTCCAGACCAGGGTGCTCAAAGCCTCATGCAACCTGGCCTGAACATCATCAGGGACTGCTTCTCTGGGCAACGACTCCAGCGTTTCATCACTCTCTGAACAAAGAATTTCTTCCCAATATCTATTCTCAAACATACTCTCTGTCAGTTTGAAACAGCTGTCACTCTATGTTCTTGTACATAAATTTTCTCCATCTTTCTTGTAATCTCTCTTTGGGTATGAAAAGACCCCAATCAAGTCACTCTGAACTCTTTCCTAGACTGAAAAACCCCACTACTCACAGACTTTTCTTGCAGAGACCTGCTCCATCCCTCTTATCATCATGGTGGTCCATGCTTGTAGGGTTGCAGAATTTTTTTTAACAGTTTTCATNGACCGGGCTGCCCAGCCGAGTGCGGGCTGACCAGAGAGACACGCGAAGCAACACATGCTCATATTTGATCAAGAACAGCCCTTCTGTGAAGGACTTTGGGATTCTGGTGGATGAGAGGCTGGACATGAGCTGGCAATGTGCACTCTCAGGCCAGAAAGCCAAATGTGTCCTAGGCTGCCACAGAAGCAGTGTGGCCAGCAAAGAGAGCAAAGTCCAGCCTTTTTGATCTTTTGAACCTCGAACAAAAATGGCTATATAATGCCAATAAAGAAGTCAGCTACTGTGTTCCTCTGCCACCAGCTAGTATTCCAATTCCTGCACAAGTCTCTTGTGAAGTCTTCTGACCTCTAAACCTGATGGCATGAGAAATATTCAAAGATATGTTGGGAGCTGACAAATTAATGTCCAGTTCTGTCCTTTTATAATTCAGGTTAATTATCCAGGACTGGTACATTTCAAATGCATGGAATTCATCTTGTCTCATTTTAGCCATCTTTAAATTAGGTGGTGAAGTTATTAATCTAGGTTCTATACATAATCAGCAGAGTGTTTGAGAGCTTCCATCAGAAAGTGATTCATGATGTCTGTCTGGAATGTCTTTTTCCAGAAATACTTCTTGTTCTCCATTGACTATAGAAAGAAGCTTAGGCAGCAAGTAAAGGAATAGGAATAGCTGCCAATTTCTGAATGCTTAAATCAGGTGGCTAAGTCTGCACGCAACTTTGAAGCTTAGTCTGTACCACTGTGCCTTGCTAAGTGGGGGGTGTGACAATAACTGTAAGCACATTGCAATGCTGTGGAAAACTCTGTGAAATTAGTCCAAACTGTGGTTTAATAGCAACTTGAATTCCTAAATATTTTCTGGTTTACACAATTTTGTCTCTACTGTGTCAGTACAAACAGTTTTTTGTTTGTTTTCCCAAGCATGTCACTCTCACACCTCAAACTCACTGAGAAATTGTATCCCCTCTGGTATCCATCCCCTTACCTCTGCACTTTTCCTGCAATAATTGAATCTCACCAGAGCATCATAATATCATTGTTGAGATCAATAAACTCAGTTGAATGGCACATTAACTTTTTTGTGAACTGAATACTAAGCAAATAGTTGTATTAGCTGCATTTGGCAGTAACTGATAACATAGATATTTGCATAATTGAGGTGTTAGGGCATGGGTTGGACTTGATGATCTTGAAGATCTCTTCCAACCTAATCATTCTGTGATTCTGTGATAATTGTAGCTGTGATGCTGTAATAATCTGCTCTGCTCTGCCCAGTCCTGCTTTTATATAATAAAAGCAGAGTCAAACCCAACACTCCACAAATAATTTGAGCAAAACTACTCCTGCAGGGGCTCCCAAGACTTTTTTTACACAGAGCACTGTGCATGGGATATTATCTTTGCACATGAGCATAAGATTTACTTCCCTCAAGTTGCTGCCTAGTTTCTTTCCTGAACAAAAAACACTAAAAGGTAGATGCAGATTCATGCTGTGTGTCTCCAGTTGACAGGGGATCAAGCACAAGTGTCACACATCATGTGCCTGCAGGGCTGCCTTCAGGACAGTGTCTGGGAGGATGCAGAGGAGCACATGTCTGCAGACTGACTCTGCTGTGTCCGTGTCTCTCTTGTACTGGAGAGCCAAGAAACAGACACAGGACTCCATGCATGGCCTCACCACTGCTGAGCAGAGGGGAAGTAATGGACTGAATTAAATTTTGGGTCAATGTTGTTCCTGGGAGCAAGGATGAAAGAAACATTGGGAGAAATAGAAATCAGAGGAGAAATGGATCATCAAAGGTATTCTGAGCTGTTTTGACCTTAAAAGAGGACAATTGGTTGAGCAAATACAGAAGATGGAATAAAAAAACACCATCATGACAACAGACTATGATGTATTCTGAAATTTGGCCAAGATTGTTTCTCATGCTTGGTGCAATCCACTAAGTGTTCTGCTTTTCAGGAGTGAAAAAATAGTATATATGGTTAGTTGATTCACATGAAAACTGCAACCATATTTTGGATTTTATGCTAACCTGGGTAAGCTGTATCAATAAATTGAACTTCCTGTGAAGATATAGGGCAAATGAACCTTTCCACTAGCTGTTGGTGCTACTGGGTTGGTTTTACTATAATTTCTCAATTAGACCTGTACAGGATGGGGTAAGAGAGCAAAACTGCACATTAGACATCTAATCAACACTGTAAACCCAAATCCAACATTTGAATCACAGTAGGATCCATCTAAGCACTCTCCCACCCAGATGAATTATTAGAAGGATCTGATTTATGAAATCTCAATACTCACATTTATTATGGTTAAAGAAATCCAGAGCTGAAAATTCAAGAGTAGAATTAAAATGTAATATAAATATCAGATCAAATAGCATAGCTTTAATCATGACATTAATTTTGCTAATAAATAAAGATAAATGAAAATAAGATTCCAGTTCCACATGCAATTTTAAAATTTTAGAGTTTAAGAGATTTATTTTCCATCCTGAGCCAAGGGAAGAAGTGAAAATTTTGAGTTTGAGATGAAAATAAAATTTATCTTGCAGTGATTTTTATTTCTTTTCTGACCCTCCCTCCCTTTTCTCATTTTCTCCTCTTCATTTAGTATTTTAGAAAGAAGTAAAGGAAAGAATTGAGCAAAGGAAGAATGGAGCAAAAGGGAGAGGGGAAAGAGCTAAAGAGAGAGAATGGAAAGAAGAATGAGAATGAGAAAGAAGAAGAAAGAAAAGAGAGAGAAAGAGGAATCATTATTGAATTTTTTTTTTAGTTTCATTCATCATTTTTTCTTCTCAAAATATAAATAACTGCACAGATAAAAAAAGTTAAAACAATTTCTGTGCTCTATTAGCTTCACATGCAATCACTGTATTTTGGGTTATAAGAAGAAACAAATTATTTGGGACTAAAGCACAATGGATTTGCTTGAAACATTTAGACTTCCAGCACCTTTTCAAAATCCATCATCATCATGACAAGTTTTGATGGGAAAAAAAATCTGGTCATTCTGGATGCAAATGTGAAATAGTATTGGGATGGATAAAAACTATTAGTAAATTTGAGACTCTCTTTCTGTGACAGTTATGAAGAAGTTTATACACACACATACACACACACACA
>VXBB01002002.1:57881-70275 GCA_013399915.1 Illadopsis cleaveri | reverse complement strand
TATATATATATATATATATAATTATGAATATAAATTACATAAAATATCTTGACCCACAAGATATTTTACACAATAGAAGAAAAAACCATAAAATATTAAATACTTTATCTTTCTGTAAGAAATAACTTCCACCAGATGGCCTCTAAACACAACTGCAAGGATCAGGAAATTCAAGCACTTATCGTTTATGTGAAAAAGAAATATTAGTACTCAATTTTTTTGACAAGAAGGGTAAACTGAGTCAGTGGAAAATAAGCAAAAACCAGACATATCAATCCCTTCCTTAAAATGGAGCTGCATGAGATGTAAGAACAGTTTTTAAGTGATGGTTCATGTGGAATGTTTGTGAACAGGCCAGGTTAATTCTGATCTGTGCTTTTAAGATTGTTTTACCACTGTAGAGATATTTTGAGCCTCCAAATGGAGGTACTGTTATGGTAGACACAAAGGCTCAATTTAACCCCTCTGCCCTGGAGGCATTTGATTAAAAAGCAAAATTACAATCCTAACTGGTGTCATTGTTTTCCTGTCATTATAGAGAAAGAAGTTTCCACAAATCAAATAAACTTCATATTTTCGTTGCATCAAGAGATCTGTCTCTACTGACTAGCAAAGAAGTGAAATGAAACTCCAAGCCTATCAACCTCATTTACATGTCTTGAATTAATTAAGATCTATCCAGAGAAAGACACAAAAGGTGTAACTCAAGGGACAGCTAAATGAAATAAACAGATGATAATTTTCAGATACTGATCAGTATGATAAAAAAATTCAAGACTGTGACAGATGGAAAAATTCAATCATACAACCCATTTTAAATCTCCAATCATTTATNAAAAAAAAAAAAAAATTGTGTTAACTTCACTAGTGCAATTTAGAGCTTTTATGAGGTGATTTGCACAAAAATGGAATATCTCCTTTATACTAGAATTGGCTTCAAAAATCCCAAATCAATAAACCTTGTCGCCCAATCATTTTTTGAGTACTCATATTAAGTTTCAAGTAGCTCAGAAATATGGCAGAGATTTAGNTTTCCTGAGTACTCATATTAAGTTTCAAGTAGCTCAGAAATATGGCAGAGATTTAGAAAAAATTATTATTTATCTAAAATACCACCACAAAAATTGAGGTCTTCATGATTTTATACTTATTTTCTTGTTAATACTTTCTTATTCACCCATCAGGAAACAAAAAAATCTAGCAAAATAATCAAACCTTTCCTTTATCATTTGTTTCTCTTAAATAATACATCTTGAGTAGATAAAATAGCAATATCTAGCAAAAAATGTGAAAATTATCTGGAATTTAAAGAATATAAATGATATAAAAAAAAATATGCAAGGAAAAAAATTAAAGGAAATTCTCCAACAAGACAGAATATTGAAAACAGCAATAGAAAACATACATGTGATATGACAAACTGAATTTTACACTTTGATGGACACTAGCTGAACAAAAATCAGTTTTAAAAAAACCTAAAACAAGGAAAAAAGAGGGGCAGATCACAAATAAATAAATAAAAGCATGAAGGAGAACCCAGATCAAATCCCAAAGCAAGTTTTCTCTAATTAATTTAATCAGACATGTTCATGACAAAGGAAACATGGATTTGATTGCTTCAGGGCAGTGAAGGCTTAATTTCATATCCAGTGAAATCAGTGAAACTTTCATTACTAGCATAAGTAAAGATGCAGGAATTTGGAGTGTACATTGATAAACTGCATAACCTTTTTCCCTACAGAAGGACTCAAACCCTTGGTTCTTTAACAGTGTGCAGGAAGATTAAGCTCTGGCAAAAAAGGGTTGAAAACAATTTGGTCCATGCACAGGGAAATCTCACAACATGCCCAGAGGCCAGCAGCAGGAGATGTTACCTGTCAGTGTACACAGTTCTGCAGTGCTGCACTGGGCACGTCATTAAGAGATTTAAAGGGTTTCTGCATCCATTTGCAACGTATGATATCTTCAAGCTATGTATGCATTTTATTTTAGGATTTTTCCAGCCAGGGATTGATTCTCTTTTTTTAAATGCCAAAGGCAGAATTTAATGGTAATGCAAACTCTCCCCACATGTTTGTTTTTATTTTTTAGAGAAAGGGAAATAAATCCACAAACGCAAACAAATACATTGCAAAATCCCTAAACTCCCCAAATAAAAAAATAAAAATAAAAATAAAAAAAAGTTTAAAACATTTATCAAAGTCAAGGAATCAAATTTTCTATTGAATTATTATGGGTCAAAAGGTATAAAAAGCTCAGGAAAACATGAATGCTCACCTGAAAGGCTGAAGAATAATATTCATAATGACATAGCCCCTCATTCCCAAAGTATGTAGTCCCAATCCTCCTGCTGTGGACAAGGATAAGGTGAACATTTTTGTTTATGAAAAGAGGTTTTATAGCTCATAATTATTTTTTGTCTGTATCTTGTGGAAGTAGAAAAAGAAACACTCAGTAAGGTGAAAGCAGCTGTGTACTTTAGGATCAGGGACACTTGCTTAAATAAATAAGAAAACTAAATTTTCTAGCATCAGAAAGAGTCAAAGTCTCTGAAGCAGAATTTCCATAAAAATAATTACTAAGAATAAATCAATCAAAGATGCAAATAAAAGATGTGGGGATCTTTTCTTCAACATATGAGACTAATGAGATGACCATTTTAGAATCAGCAGCCTATGCTTCTGTGCTTCTGTGATATAGTGACCATTGATAAAACTTTTTTCTCATACTGCTCTGATGCCGTTTCACTAATTATACTGCTCTGTTCTTCACTGCTTTTCCTGATCTTTGCATTTTTGTTGAATAAGTGTGGTTACAGAGTTATAAAGTGGAACGATATTATAATTTTATCATCATGAATTGTGCATAATTGAATAAAATTCTGAGCTTCATAGTGATAATTAATTACTCTCTGACCACTTTTTTGCGTTCCTTCTAATTATTTTTTTTACATTTATTTGCAAAAGAAAAGATATAATGGGTGAGTACTTCAGAGTGCTTTTCTCCTTTGTCCCACTCTTAAAGGGATTTCTTTTCAGTTCCATGGAAATTAAATAAAAGGATACTTTGTGCTTCAGTGGCTGGAACTTAAATCTGTGCTCTTGCTCTTTCTCTCTCTCTCCCTCTCCCNTAAGAACAGTTTTTAAAAGTGATGGTTCATGTAGAATGTTTGTGAACAGGCCAGGTTAATTCTGATCTGTGCTTTTAAGATTGTTTTACCACTGTAGAGATATTTTGAGCCTCCAAATGGAGGTACTGTTATGGTAGACACAAAGGCTCAATTTAACCCCTCTGCCCTGGAGGCATTTGATTAAAAAGCAAAATTACAATCCTAACCGGTGTCATTGTTTTCCTGTCATTATAGAGAAAGAAGTTTCCACAAATCAAATAAACTTCATATTTTCGTTGCATCAAGAGATCTGTCTCTACTGACTAGCAAAGAAGTGAAATGAAGCTCCAAGCCTATCAACCTCATTTACATGTCTTGAATTAATTAAGATCTATCCAGAGAAAGACACAAAAGGTGTAACTCAAGGGACAGCTAAATGAAATAAACAGATGATAATTTTCAGATACTGATCAGTATGATAAAAAAATTCAAGACTGTGACAGATGGAAAAATTCAATCATACAACCCATTTTAAATCTCCAATCATTTATTTGTCTACTTTTTATATTCTCTGTGATATAACAGTCAGTGTAAATCAATGTAACTGTCAATTTCTGTAAAGTTATGTTAATCCTAATTTACATCAGTTGAATGATATCAACTCTTTTAATGAAGACCAAAGTAAAATACCATATTCAAATAATTTTGGTCAATATACTTCAGATGATACTTTCTTTGGTTAGATCCACCTCCTTAAAATTTTCTTTGCCTGTCACGTCCAAACTCAATGTTTAGATACAAATGTCAATTGATCCTGAATAGCTTCTAAATCAAGAACAGGTGTGGGACTAATTCTCTCCACATTTAAAAGGAGAAAGGTTAGGATCCCTGGAAAAGCCAATGTTTGTCCCTCTCTGAAAGAACAGAGAGAGAACAGTTCTGCCAAATTGTGACAAAACCTATCTAAAAATAAGAGCTTGAAACTGATGGGATAAATCCTACCCACTGAGAGGGAATCAGCTGCAAGAATTGACAGGGTAGAGATGTGTTTCTAAGCTCACTATCTAAATACAAAGTAAAGTCAAGGAAGAATTGGCACTTCAAATATTTGTTCTATTTTACTGTGTAATGAACAGCTAGAGCAGGGAGTTGCTCCCTAAAAATGCCCATTTTTATTTTTCTCCACCGTCTAGTGGAGCAGGACTCAGACGTGGTAGTCAGATAGCTGTTTAGATGTCTACATAACAGATGTTCATATCGGTCAGATGAGATTTATCCTTAGTTCTTTATAGTTCTGGAACTAATCAGTGATAACCAGCTAATTTTAGATCTGATTCAAATACTGAATCATAAAATCTTCTGTTTTCCAGCTATGTTGCAGAAGCTTCCCTGTGGTCTTTCTTTTGTTGTAGCAGCCTTTCACAGTTCCCTGATAGCCACAGGTGTAGAAACAACTACTGGTGGCGTTGTGGATTTACATGGAATATGAAAAACATGTTTCCCTGACTTTCAGGAGAATCTGAACTGATAAGCAGTTACCCTGCTGCCATTTTCAAACAGGAGAGAAGTGGAGAGTTTTGTAAATACAGCTGAGAACATTTTAACCATGATACACACACCTGCCCCCACGTTACTTAAAAACTCTTGCAGATGCAAGAACTGTTTGAGCGGGGAGATCTACATTTAATGAATAAAATCAACACTAATTACTTAATAGCACTTGAGGAACTGGAATTTTTCAGGGAACAAAGTAGATTTCATATATTTTATTTCAGGAAAAGATGCCTGATTTATTTTCACAATGAGTTCAAGTGATAAATCCTTAATATCAAGTAACTACTCAGTAGTTTTCAGTGTTGCTCTGGTTTCAGCTGGAATAGAGTTAGTTTTCTCTTAATGGCTGGTACAGTGTTGTGTTTTGGATTTAGTATGAGAACAGCATTGATAACACACTGATGTTTTGGTTATTTTCATAGAGAGCTACATTAAGTCAAGGACTTTTCAGCCTCTCCACACTCTGCCAGTGGGCAGGTGCACAGGAAGCTGAGAGGGAGCATGGCCAGGACAGCTGACCCAAACTGTCCAAATTGCACATAAATATTTTCAGAGACTTTTGTATGTTGTAAATCAGAACCTAACAAAGCAAGGAACTTCAGAGAGAAGTGGTAAATCTCTGCACATAAATGAAGTGGTAAAGATGGAATTGAAGTATTTTCAGACATCAGTAAGCAATTCATGCGCAGAGTAAGTAACAGAGGTCAAGTTAGCTCAAAAACATATTTTATATTGAGAGAGTAAACAAACAGCAAACAAACCAATCCCTCCTACCTTACATCTCTGTGAATGTTCTTTTATAGTCTCCAGGCTTTGAGTATCCACAAATCTTCACGTCAGTTTAAATAGCACATAAAAGAGTAAAAGTAGTTTAATATTCTAAAGAGGCGTGTAGAGCAGATCTGTATAGGGATGTATTTTATTAGAACTGCACATCACATGCTCATGCTTATTTCAGTTAGCTGCCTTCTCTGAAAAATAAAATTTAAAAACGTCATTGACAAAAAATCCTATTATTTGGGCTGACACTTTTAACAATGTTTAAACAAAGCTGCAATCACCCTAACAAAGAGTGAGGTAGCATACTAAACTTTTTTTATTTTTAGTCTTTCTTGGAAGTATACATTGGGAATGTTGATAAAAATCCAGAAGTTTTGAACATTCAAATGAGGAAAACAGAGCTGGTGAAGAGTCTGGAGAACAATTCATGTAAGGAGAGGCTGAGAGGACTAAGGAGGGACCTTATCTCTCTTTCAAAATCCCTGAAAGGAGGTTGTAGACAGCTGGAGGTTGGCCTCTTCTCCCAGTAACAAGTGACAGGACAACAGGAAATGGCTTTAAACTGTTCCAGGGGATCTTTCCTGACATTTGGTATCAGGGTAAATTTCTTCACTGAAAAAGTGGTCATGCACTGGAACAGGCTGCCAAGGGAAGTGGTAGAGTCACTGTGTCTGGAAGTGTTCAAAAGGTGCAGAGATGTGGCACTGGGGACCCTGGTTTAGGGGTAAACACAATGGTGCTGGGTTAACAACTGAACTTGATGATCTTTGAGGTCTTTTCTCACATTAAAGATTTTATGATTATATGAATGTCAAGCTCATGCAACATGTGGCATTACCTTCCAGAGTGAATTCCCTTTAAGCAGTTATCATGCAAGCAAAAAAACCCAAAACATTAAAGTGCCCAGAATATCCAGGAGAGAACACAGAGAGAGGTGGCAAAGTGCCACTAAAGCAAAAATATGGAATCTTTGATGTTGACAGCACACATTGAACCCAAATTTTCAATGCCACACAGAACCAGATGAAAAACAGAACAGACTTGCTTCTGACTTTTTACCATTGCTCTCTCCTAATGAGCCTTCAAGGTAAGTTGAAATTCTAGCTGAAGTATCTAAGAAACAGAAAAAAGAGGAGAGTATGAAACAGGATCTATCATGACCAGCAGAAGAGACTGCAATTTTGCTAATTTGGCATATTTCTCTTTTTTTCTTCTGTCATGGTTACTAACTTACAGTGTAGAGTATGTGGGGATTTTGTGCAATGTTTGCAACTTGTTTCCGGGTAACTGAAGCCACTGACAGACATTCACTTCAGAATCTGTTAGGCTGAAAGAGATTACTGTCTCTGCCCCTGCTTTGGTGGCTTTCCCCTTCATATTACCAGTCCCGTCACTCAGCCTGCAAAAACTTTCATGAGCAGTACGTGGTTAAATTTGGGCAAAATGACTTAGGTTAACTGCAATGGCAGATTAGTCTCAAAAAACCAGTAATTTTATCAGTTAATTAGAAAGCACCTAAATAAACTAGCCTGTAGATTTTGGAGGGATATAGCCTGTACCTGTTGAGCAGTAATGAGCAGTCAAGAATGATGGCCTTCTCTTGTGTCACAGCTCTCTCCAGAGTAGTGCAGCTGTCTTCCACATGAACACTCTTAGCAACTCAACTGAGTAAGCAAAAGTTGCAGGCAATATAAATATCTTCTCAGTGTATTCTTATCTAAGTTTTGGCTGTGCTGTCAAGAAGTAACATGCTACTAATAAAACACACACATTATAATTATATATATATGTATATATATATAAAATACTATTAAGAAATTTTGGAGGAATTTATATGGGAATATAAAAGAAGTGGAAGAAACAATCCCTGGTGATTAGAAATAGTAACGTGCAAGTAGTGACCTAAATGTAAAAGTCTTTTGCTGACTGTTTCCTTGGGGTGCAATCTTTGACTCACCAACAGTGCCTTATTTAAGAGGCTGTAGGGTGGCTCCTCATGGAGCTGATGGCAAGCAATGAGTGTATTGGGATTTTTTACAATAATATGGAAAAAAATGAGTGTAATGTTCCTTTTCTGTATTACTGTAAAAGTCTTGTTTCATTGAAGATGAGCATCTTTATGCACTGCTGGTTGTCAGCTTTTGATTATGGTTCAACAGTATAATGAAGGAGTGATGGTGAGAGCCTTTTGACACCATAACTGATGCATTGTGTATGTGGGATATCCTACCCCTTGCATAAAGAAAAGCAGGGAGACTTTAAATCTCTGGAAAGTAGTTGGAATAGTCAAATGTGAACAGATAGAATTTATATTAAAATGGTGTAAAAGTGAAAATCTGTATGATGCAGACTAAATAGCTGTAATAAACACAATGGAAAAAAATTTCCCCTTTCTCTTACTTGCTTCAAAATCTGTGTTACAAAACTGGGTGCCAGACTTGGTTTTCCCACTCCTGAGAAAAGAGAGGTGTAAGTGGAGTGACTGAAATGTTGATGCTGGGCTAATTTATATTGCTGGAATTGCCAGCTCCACTTATAACGAGTTTAGCAAAACCAGAAAGGATTGAACAAAGGAAAAGAAAGGGTGAAGAAAAGAAAAAATGGTGTCACTCACTAGTAGCAATGGCAGTACCTGTTTTAGCATCAAGAGGTCCATAGATCTCAATGTGAAAAGACCAAAGGGCTAAATAGCAAAGGATGGAAATGGGCTCTATTCAAGATTTAAGGCAGTGAACAGAGCATTTGCTTTTTTAATATCTGTATGTAATAGAAAAACTGTGTTACTAAGGAGAATTTCAATTTTGGAGACATATTAAAGGTCTCACACAGACAGTAGTTAGCCATTAGAGTTCCTGAATACATGTACATACAGGTGAGTTCTTTTTTCTTTTTCTTCCTCACTGGAGGTGTCACGTTTAATACAAGCCAGCTCTATTTTAGACCTCATTATATGGATAAAGATGAATTAATTGCTGGATTAGTGTCTGTCTGTTGCCTAGAGACCGGTGATTATAACCTGCTTATATTTAATAAAAGAAGATAAAAGATAGTCCAAATCACTTTTATTTTGTTTCACTGATTGTAAGATGGTCCTGACCACCACTTCCTAGGAAACCACCAGCTTCCAAGCTAGTGATTAACTTGTCTCTATGAATCATATATGACATTTCAAACAAGCTCAGTTTCCAAGCTAAGGAGAATTTAATGGAAAGAAGACAAAAAAAGAAAAAAGGAAACAATAGTATCTGAGTATCTCTGACCAACCTGGTCTAGTGAAAGGTGTACCTGCCCAAGGCAGGGGGGTTGGAATTAGATAATCTGCAAGGTCAATTCTATCCCAGGGCGTTCTATGGTTCTATAATTGTATGATCTTTGAAAAATAGAGCTTTATGAAAAGAATTTCTAGCCTATTTTACTATTTATTTGAGAAGTATTGATTCAATGTTTGTAAAGAAGACCATTTTTGTCTAGCTCTTAACCTGTCCTAGTGGATAAATTAGGGTAATACATATGAAATTAAAATCAGTATCTATCAAAAGAAATAAATGAAAAATATGTTAATTCATATAAATCAGAAATCACCAAAAGTAAATTTTGATTCAAAAAGCTAAGCACAAAAAGGAAAATTAATGGCTCAAATAAAAAAGACTATGCAAATGAGAAATAAGTTCTGAGGATGTGTCTACTAGTAATATAAATATTTTTTAAGAAAACACTAAAATTTTCTTCTGTA
The DNA here is from genome assembly GCA_013399915.1 of Illadopsis cleaveri. Classification (NCBI taxonomy): domain Eukaryota; kingdom Metazoa; phylum Chordata; class Aves; order Passeriformes; family Timaliidae; genus Illadopsis; species Illadopsis cleaveri. The sequence goes on along the minus strand of VXBB01002002.1, from coordinate 61,099 downwards.
ATTGAAAAAAAATCAAAACAAAATACGTGCTATTGAACTGCAGGTGCAGAATAGGTAATTTTGAATTTCTGGTTACTGAAGAAATTACTATCTGTCTTCATTAAAACACAATGACTCCAAAATCGTATGCAAGTTTTTTAGGGATTTTTTTGAGCAGATCTCTGGATATAGAATTAGATATTTATTAAGGGATATAATAATAGAACATTACAAAACCCTGAAGAAAACCAATATTTGCCAATATACCAGTATTCAAAACAACAAAAAGAGTAGGATGGCTTGGTGATTATAAGTCAGTTAAAGTAAGGGAAAGTATCACTTAATTTTCATATTAAATTAAGAGACAGAACAATTAAAAGACAGGACTGGAATTAATAAGAGTAAAAAACAGCCTCCTGGAATAGAGGTGTTGTGTAAAATATACTGAGAGGATGCTGGCTGACACAGTTACCCACCCACAGCCTCTCCTGACAGAGCCCAACCTTCACAGCCTCCCTGTCAACATCCTGACATGGACACACAGTACAGAAGTCCTCTGATTTTCGTGTTTTATTTGGTTTTATTTTTTTTATTCTGGTGCAGAAAAACTTTAAATTAATTACTGGCTGGAAGTTGGAGGCAGAGAAATAAAAAGTAGAAATCCAGATTTAAGCTGCTAGCACCAAAAGATGGTGAACATCCAGAAGGAACTGCCTGGCGTTGATTTGGTACCTGCTGATGCCTTCAAAGTGGATAACTGCCTGGAAGTTAACTGAATTTTCCATTAGTCCAGTGGTAACTCTTAGACTCTGTCCATGGGTAAGTGAAACTTAGTATCCTGTGTGGAGTGAGATTTCATTAAAATATCATATACTCTTTTCTAATGCTTGGATTTGCAAGTAATGAAATTGAACTCTCCTTGGTTTATTCTTTTAACTTAAAAAAAAAATAAAGGAGGAGAAATAAAATATTAAATAAAATTAAAGAGCACGATAAGGGTACCAAAAGAATGGAAAAAATTATAAGTACTGTTTGAGTAGGCAGGCCAGACTGTCTGCCTGTATGGGTGGTTTTCTCTCGTGTTCCCTCCTTCTGAGTCTTGTTTTCATAGTTGAAAGTTCAAGCAGTGAAACACTGTCAGACTAAAACCATTTGTCACTGAAAGCCAGCACTGGGCTGTGTACAGATACTGGGTCTGAGTCATGTCTTTTCTTTTGACAGGGATGTCAGTGCTATTTGTCACAGACTTGTTTATCTGCCAGATCTGCTGGCCCGGGTCAGCAGCACTCGGGAGAAGCAGCTCACCTCCACCAGCGCTGTCAGATTCCCCTCAGCAGAAAGACGCCAAAGCTGGGGCCTTCATAATTTTTAATGTCAATGAGACAGGATCAGAAGGAGCAATTTGGCAAGTCCTACAGGAAGATTCAGAATGCTAAGGCATTTAAAATGGTTTTAATCTTTGTTTCAAAGACGAGACATCAGAAATGACCATTTTGATATTTCCTGTATATTTATGTTTTGGCACATCTGATGATCAACTCATATTTGGCTGCCAAACTGTGCCTTTTGGGGCTGGAAACTAATCCTTTCTTTAATCTTCATGTTAACAGAGCTCTGAATTGCAAATGTAGCCATAAATGGTTGGACCTGGTCCCATTATTGGGTTTACAAACATTAATGCGGGGATTTTTTTTTAATCTAAAGATTGAAGGATTTAAGAAAGGATTTATGTAGTTCTCTTGTTCTCCAGAGTCTTTTGTTGCATTTCAAACATGAATTACACGGACAAGGGCAGAAGACATCAGAAACATACTGCAAAGTAGTATTACAAATGCTGCATTTGAACTGGAAAGGGATTACTATGCTAATATTAGAAGAGTGGGGTGAAGAGTAGATAAATATTTCAGATCCAGATTTGTTCTTGATAAGCACTATTATCACTAAGGATTAGTTTAATTTGTAAGTATACTTTACCAACTACTCATACATTCCAAAGTTTCCTAAAGAGCCTGGAGTTTTGATGTCAATAGAGTCTGAAGATTAGAAATTAAGAGTATTGAATAGTACGAGTGAAGTGGATAAAACCAAAACAGGGTTTCCTCTCTTCTCACACAAGTGTACTTTAATTTTACCAGGTTTGACCTAGAAATATTTTAAAGCTCTAATGGCTCAGATATCCAGAATGGTTGTGGTGTCCCCATCCCTTAAAGTGTTCAAGGTCAGTTTGGATGGGGCTCTGAGCAACCTGATCTGGTGGGAGGTGTCCCTGCACATGGCAGGGGATTTGGAACTACAACATCTTTGAGGTCCCTTCCAACATAAATTATTCCATGACTCTATGGTTTTGCTTCTAATGCTCTTTTATCCCACATTCCCGTAGATTTCTTGGCTCACTTTGCTCTTCTTTTTCCCTGAATTAACAACGGAGACAAGTGGGAGAGGCAGGAGGTGTATTACTTGAGATAGCTGAAAGATGAGGTCTGTAGATCAGATATTCCTTTCCTACAAGCCCCAAATCCTCTTTCTGTGCAATGAAAAGACAGAACAGAATACTGAAGTACTCCTTTTTCAGTCCTCTATGTTAGGGTCTAAATGTTCCCAGCAAGACTGAAGGAACAGAGTGAAATCTGTGGGAAATAAAGCCCGTGTGAGAATTTTGTAACTCTGAAAGGTCTAAGAGTAACTTTGTTCACTCAGTGAAGTCAGTCAGACCATATGGGTAGAACTCAAGGTACAATTTTGCATAGCTCATAGATTTGTCTCAGTTTAACAANTTTCATGAGATTCAGACTGCAGCCTCGTCCCTTATTGTAAACTTCAAACAAACCTGCCAGTGAGATTTGTTATAAAGGAGGAAAAAAAAATAAAAATTAAAAATTTTGCATCTATTCATATGATAAGTTCATATGATGGGGAATTTTTTTTCTACTTTTATTAAACTGATCTTCATTGAGGTAAAGGAGGAACAAGGGATTTGGACTCTGTATGTGCCGTAATGATCTGGGCAATTCAGCATCAAAGGAAAAGTTCTCTGGTGCACATTTTCATCTTCAGTCTCAGGAAATTGCCAAACACAACCAAGATAAAGTGTTCCCAGCAAAATATTCCTTGACATGAATAAGCCTTTTCTGATGAATTGGGAAAGAAAGAAAAGAAAGAAAAAAAAGAAAAGAAAGAAAAGAAAGAAAAGAAAGAAAAAGAAAAAGATACAAACAACTCCCAAACAAAAACAGCAGCAA
>VXBB01002002.1:34894-47262 GCA_013399915.1 Illadopsis cleaveri | reverse complement strand
AATCACAAATTGAGTATTGAACTCATACATAGATGTCTTGAGTGTCAGTAGCTGGGATTATGCAAGAGAAGAACCCACCTGCAGGGCTGCACAAAATGAGCCTCAGCTGCTCCTGTACCATTTGCAGAACACCAAAAGTAGCCAACTGCAGTTCCAATTTTAGATCAAATTAAGTAGCACCTTTTTACAATCGCAATAAAATTCTCTCCAAGTACTTCAGGTATCTGAATAACATTCTCAATTATACCAACACAAAGCTATAATGAGAATGAGTTAGGCTTGTATCTTTTGCAATCATCTTCAGAATGGATTCAATTTAATGCCATTTTCTATTCTCATTACAATCTTTGTTGGGCAAAGGCATCAGAATTTTAATGGCCAGTAAAATCTGTTTAAAAACTAGAAACTCTTAATGGATTTACAAACAGAGTTTAACCTTTTAAATATTCTGGACCATCTCACTCCCTTCTCCTTAGAGAGTTCAGGAGACACAAACAGGGGACAATAGAGAAGGCAAAAACAGAACACCACCCATTTTAGAAGAAAAACTAGAGCAACTGAAATAAAAAACACATAAGGATGAGGATCCAGAAGTTACATTCCTTGAGATCCATGTTGACCTTGGATAAACTTAAACTGATATTTTCAAAAAAGAGTGAAAACCCAAAAAAAAAACAACTGAGAAGCCAGTAGTCAAAATTGAGCTGTCATTCTGAGTAACTCATTTTTTGTCAGCTCTTTGATGTACATGTGGTTTGCTTATCCAAAGAAAGCAACAGACCTTTTCCAGTTTGTGCTGAATTTATGTCCATCAGAAACCAAGGGATCAACAAAGCATTGAGGATCCACTGATCACAGGTCCACTGACACAAGATGAACCAGAACATACCATGCTATTTTGGGCAGCTTTTTTCCTTCAAAATGACATCTCATTGAATCCTGGCATGTCTCTTTAAAAGTGAAATATCTACAGGAAAGAAATCTCCAAATACAGATTCACAACTAATTTATGGATTTATCACTGCAAAAATAAATATTTGTGTAATGCTTCATAGATTTTAGAGATCATGGCTTAGGGCAGCTCCAACTGATATGTCTATAAAAGCTCAGTGCAGCACTGTGTGGACACAAGCTTGGGGCAGGATATTCATTGCAGTTGTGTAGTTCTGCATCCAAGTTAACCCATTTTCTTATTGAATAAATTCTCTAGAGATAGGACTTATTTAAGCAAGTGTGTCTTTGTCTTAACCTAATGTAGTCATAGGAATAAATAGGTACTTCTCAATGAAATTATTTGAAGATGTGCATCAAAAACTACTTAAATAAAATGTGTGAATTTCAAAACCTGTATTTAACTCCATTTATGGTGCTATAGAACCAACTTAGGTAGTTTGACCTTCCATCACTGCTCTGTCCAATGCACAGTGAGAGGCTTTTTGACTTTTTTACTGCCAGGGAATACCACTCGTGCAGCTTGCTGACCCCCATGACCTTCATCCCTTTCTTTACAGACCTGGTCCCCAGTCTGTACTGGTGCATGGGATTATTCCTCCTTTGGAGCAAGGCTTGGCTCTTCCCTTTGTGGAACTTCAGAAAAGGGTCCGTCAGCCAATTTCTCCAGCCTGACAAGATCCTCCTGAATGGCAGCACAACCATCTGGAGAACAAACCACTCCTCCCAGCTTTGTGTAGTCTGCAATCCAGCCTTGCCTTGTGTTAAGGAGCCTTGTAGTTTTAACATCACCAATTAAAATTAGTGATTCTAGAAAATATCAAGTGTCCAGCCAAAACCCAGTGATTGTTACATCCTTGAAAAGATATACGCAAGGTGGGGTAGTTTGGCTACAGCTGAAAAGCCTGGGCTTTTCAGCAATTTTTGCTAATTTCAGGCGAGCTTCCAGAGGAAAAATGCTTTATTGTTCTGACATTTCACAAAATAAGTCAGAGATATTTTTGAGCAAAACATGTTGATCATAGCAGTCAGTTGTTTTTTGGACAAGACCTGTCACCTGGAAAAAAAACAGCAACTGCTTTTTATTTTTTCACTCATTCATATATAAATGTCAGAGGGATAAAAATATAACCACTGCACTAAAAGTCTGCTGTAACTCTGGACAAATTGTTTCTTTATTCTTCTTGAATCTGGGGTTGCAACATTTCCAGTGCAAAAGCTGAAGTATATTTGAGCCTGTATCCTGTGAGTATTCAATCAAGTTATTGGTAATTAAATACATTAATCTACTCATTCAGGTATGGTATATTGATCAAGAACAGTCTTATAGCTATCAGATCAACCTTATTTATCAATAGGTTTTAAGAATATATATATCTTTAAAGAAAAAAAAATCAATTAACCCAAGGAACCATTTAAAAAGGAACATTGTTGGGTTTGTGTGGCCACGGTTTGGTGGGGAGGGTTGAACTGCAGGGATGGCCTCTGTGAGATGTCAGAAACTTCTCCCCATGTCTGATAGAACCAGGGGCATCCAGCTCCAAGGCTGACACAGTGCTGGCCAAGGCTGAGGCCATCAGTGATGGTGGTGATGCCTCCAGGGTAACATGTTTTGTAAGGGGAAGAAAACCCTGCTGTGAGACAGCAGCTGGGAGAAAGCAGTGAGAACATGTGAGAGAAACAGCTCTACAGACACCCAGGTGAGTGCACAAGGAGGGGCAGGGGCTGCTCCACGTGCCAGAGCTGAGGTTCCCCTGCAGCCCCTGGTGCTGCCCATGGTGAGGCAGCTGTGCCCCTGCAGCCCGTGGAGGTCCATGGGGAAGCAGAGATCGACCTGCAGCCCCTGTAGGGCCCCTGCTGGAGCAGAGGGATGCCCAAAGGAGGCTGTGACCCTGTGGGAAACTCATGTTGGAGCTGGGGAAGAGAGGGAAGAAGAAGGAACAGTAAACACAACCTGTGATGAATTGGGTGAAGTTGAACTAGGAAGATGGCAGGGCCAGGGGGGAAGGTGTTTTTGAGGTTTGGTTTTATTTTTCAGCACACTGAGGTGATTTGTAATACATTCAAATAATTTCCCCAAAAAGAGTCTATTTTGCCCATAAAGGTAATTGGTGAGTGATCTTGCCCTGTCCTTACCTGGACCCANGTTTTATTTTTCAGCACACTGAGGTGATTTGTAATACATTCAAATAATTTCCCCAAAAAGAGTCTATTTTGCCCATAAAGGTAATTGGTGAGTGATCTTGCCCTGTCGTTACCTGGACCCATGAGTCTTTCATTATATTTTTTCTCCTCTATTCAGATGAGGAGGGGAAGGGCAGGGGGGCTTAGTGGGCATCCAGCCAGGATCAACTCACCACACATACATCTACATGTTTTATGAATAGACTCTACCTTAGATACTCCATTTCGAGCTCTTTTGAAATACAGACAGAGAGTTTGTCTCAGAACTCAAACTATCTTCTAAGCAGCAAGTGTTGAATGTGCTGCCACTGACTTCAGTGTTGTAATGGAAACAAAGAGTGCTTGGTCTTGGGTATTTCTATGTTCTTAAGTAAGTTGGAACCCCTGATTTTATTCTTATTTTTCAGACAAAAATATAGATAGTTGTTTTTTACTGTTTGGGAGATATTCTGCATTTCATGTAACTGCTAATTCTGTTTATTCATTTTTGATGCCTTTTCAATGCATCCTGTGTTAGCTAATAAAAATAGCTTTTTTTAGTCTGGTCTTAAACAAGTTTCTACTACACAATAAATTTGATATCTACCTAATTTTTTTTACTGACAAAGCTAGTTGCAGTACAAACAATTAGTATGAATTCTCTTTACTAGTATTCAACTGAGCCTAAAAGCAGATTGCATAGAGCCTTGCACTACAGGTAAGAGACCAAGGCAGAAAAAAACCATGAAATCATACCTTAAAAAGTTTTTAGAAATTTAATTAAAATTGAGAGAAACGAGAGAAATGACAGTCCATTTTTTACTCTTTTTTAAATTAATAAATTAAAACTAGGGTCACTTTCCCAACTAATCAGTTTGCAAATAAAAATTTTAACTCATTTCAACAAGTCTTTTGAAAAAGCTTAAAGGCATACTAAATAAAAAATAATCCTACTTCTGACCTTGAACAGGAAATCCTATAATCCATACTATGGGCTACCATTAAAGCAAAAGCCATTCCAGACCCATTCTTCTGGCCTTCAAACTTCAAAAATATGAATGGGAAAAGAGCTATGGAATTTTAGTTTTAAGTTTGAATCTTATGTTTTCTGATTAACTATGGGATATCTTGTGTGCACTCAGTGTACTGACCTCATTAATGCTTAGGGTGACCCAAATACCCCTCACCCTGTCGTTCTTGTGAGCTCCTAAGTGTCTTAGTATGGGTGAGACAATGGATGGGTGTAAGACAATAAATGGAACTGAGAGAGAGTGGGTGACCACCCTCCTGAACTGCTTCACAATGAAGTACTTGATTGAGGTGCTAGAAAGGTGTGAATTTCAGAACATCCCAGACTGCCCTCAGGGAGCTCAGCCTGTGTCAAGAGCTATTTTTGTGCTGAGAGGTGTGAGTAATATTCCATGTGGACAAGAAGGACATAACATAGATTTCATTATTCTGCATAAGTATTAATGCATATTCTTCAATAACCCTTAATTTATAACAATGTGGTTTTCTAACTAAAATAACTTTTGATACCCTATTTACAGAAAGAGAAATGGTCAAGGGACATGGCTTATCTTAATGGGCTGTAAACCTCACATAAGGTAGTAAAAAAAAGTGAAAAACCAGTAGGTTATGGCAGAGAGCAATTTTGTTAAGAGCTGAAAATGATTCATATCAATGTATATAGAAGATTTCTTCTGTTTCATATCTTCTTTTTTGTTAATGATGGCTTGGCTTGCATTGGCTTTTCTCAGATACACTTGCTTAGATACACTCTTATTATTGTATCAGTTGTAACAGTTGCATATTACTGCATGCATTAAAATAAGAAAATTCTTTTTCCTCATTATTTAATTGTTGATTAAATTAGATTAACAGGCAAATTCTCAGTCCTTAAAAATTCTTGAATATCTTGACAACACAGTACTTAAATATTCTTCTAATAAAGGTTCAGTCCTCATATGTACAATCAATAACTGCATGGAGAATTGGAAATGAAGGTAAAGTCTTGCAGGTAGAGTAGTGCAAATTTCCATGGAATTCATTAAAGCTACCACTACAAGTGTAGAATTTCCTTTTGTTGTCTCAGCTTGTTTTCATTAACTAGATTACATTTGTTTTAGAATAGAAAGCTGCATACAAACAAGATCTGTTGATTAAATACCAATAAACTCCAGGCATGAAGGCTGGGATTTTCGTTGCTGAACTTATGCCATCTAAAAGTCAAATCTAAGCTAATCACCAAGGCTCTCTCTACAGTGCACAGAGTTCAAAGGGTGGTTCTCTTTTAAAATTAGCATTCATCTTACATCAAATGGCTTCCTGGGTTACCCATTTCAGTCAGTTGTAGAACAAGTCAAACTTACATTTTATGCCTAATTTTACAACCAATTTCTTTGGGACTGACTTCCAGGGCAACTGTTGATTTTGAAAGAATTGCAGATGCTAATGTCTATATCAGCAAAACTCAGCAGTTTAACTGATGAGCAGCTGGTACCAGACTGATGAGCGGGATGATTGCAATTCATCAAGGGACTAATGACGTTCTATGTAAGACACCTCTGATGCTTTTTGGAGGAGAATATGAAACCCAGGAAATAGCTAAATACAGCATTTCAAATACACAAACGAACAGAATGAGCTGCAAATGGCTGAAAGTTGTGTGCAAGCTCATTGTGTGGGTAACCAGACCATGCTGAGAGCAGTTCATCCTGAGTGCCCTCACAGGGCACACAGAGGACGGGCAGGGGATCAGGTCTGGCCACATGGATTGGTGAAAGGCAGGTCCTGACTGACTGACCTGGTCTCCTATGACAAAGTGATTCTCCCAGTGGATGAGGAAAAGTCTGTGGATTTGTCTACCTGGACTTCAGCAAAGCCTTTGACACTTTCCCACAACCTGCTCCTGGACACACCAGCTGCTCAAGGCTTGAATGGGTTCACTGCTCTCTGAGTTAGGAACCCTTTGTCTTTATAGACCATTCTGGTTTCTAAATCAGTGAGTTGATGAACAAATGCAATAAACACCTGTGAGCAAACATTTTTATTTACTTGAAGAAATGTTATTTTAATCACTTAATGCAGCAAATTCTACTACAGCTCACATGCAATGTAAAAGGCTAATTTAAGAGTATTTCCCGGTTTTTAGCAGTAACATATTTCATGAGTATAAATATAAATTAAAGAACTCAGGCCTGGATGATCTAAGCCTCATAGGACTAAGTGCTATAAAGCACCATGAAGGATTGGTCACAGTCGTCAAATTTTACTGAGGAAAGTAAATTGATCTTATTTTCTCAGAATTTTGCTAAAGAAAAATTTAAAGTCACAATGTATCCTCGACTGAGATGGATGCAAGAGGCACTCATTGCTCTGTGATGAAAGTCCTGTGTTGGACTTCAATATTTTTTATTTCTCAACTCTTCAAAACTCAATAATTTGATAGATAATTATTTCTGTGACTAAGCAATCAGTCTCCAGGAGAAGGAGCACTGGCAATACAACCACAGTGCCTGGAATTTTATTTTGATGAAAGAGTTTTAAAAATTACATGTGATGCTTATTCTCTGCTACAGAACATTTTCTTCAATGCTCTTTCCAGAGGAAAAGTGATACCAGTTTAACCAGGGACATTAGCAGCTGTGTGCTGGTCCTCCCTCCTTTTCCACCACATCTGAATTCAGTCCACCTTTAGCTACTGGAATCTGACAGACTTGCACCACAGACATCAGTGTTGCAAAGGAAAGGAGGGGGAATTTAATTGTCTTTACCCCTTCACCCAGTTGTAGATGCAACCTATGCTTAAGTTTTCTATCTTATTTCCTTCCAAAGTATGATGCAGCTATGCAATAGTTACATGCTAGAGATTCTTTTATTCTGATAGTTTCATGACATCTTTGTGTTGTCCATGGCATCATTTCACTGTTGATCTTGCAGATGGTCACAGTGGGGACACCAAGGTTTTTGGTCTCTGGTAACTTGAGAACACAAAGGAAAGAACAAACCAATCTGGGATGACTGGAGAACTTGGTAACTGAAATTTCTTTGAAGATTTGTGGATGACAAGGAGACGTTTGGTCTATTTTGTCATATTGGCATTGCCAGTATCTTTACATGACTCAGATAAATGGAATCACTGAGGTCCTTACAGAGCTAGCATTTCCTTACAAATTTTGAAATGAACATTAGCTTTTATGACCATACCTCCTATTTCTGATACAAAACAATAACAGCAGTTTATGAGCTATATGTGCTTTATGTGCAATACTAGTCTAAATGGAAGTTTGACTATTTACTGTAATCTATAAATACCATTTCAGAAATAAAAGGATTTTTCATTCTTGTTACTGAAACCTGAACAGTTAATGTATCTTCTAAATTGACACATTAAAGTAATCACAGCGATACTTAATGTGGGATGGCAGATAAGTAAAATATCTTTATTTTAAGTTGCTGCTTACTCACAACTCACAATCTTATTCCAATAGAATTTTTTCCTTTCCTCTTTGTTCTCAAACAATTTTTTCATTGGTTTTGCTATTTGTTTTTTTTCTTGGTTTTTTAAAAATATTATATCTTTATTTTAAGATGCCTTTCTTAGCCACCCTGTAAACAAATGATTGAGACATACATAATTGCATTCCAGAAAATCTCTAATCAGGAAAGACTTATTTTCTCTGGAAAAAATCTTTTTTTTTTTTTTCATTGAAATTTCACATAAATGCAAGTTCAAGGCAGTCTCAAGCTCACAAAATTACATTTAATATCCTGAACTTGATATAATCTAGTTTCAGACCAGCACATGAAAGGTCTTGGTGACATGATAGATGGTTTGCTACCATCAGGGATGATTAACAGGGAGACATTCTTATCTTTGACCTCCCTGAGTCATTTGACACATCTGTCAAATTTCCAAGGCAATGTTTTCATATTGAAGTACATTCAAAGGAAGTGTTGGAAAAGGGTTCCAAAGGTCAACCATCTCCCTGGTGCTGCATGGCATTTAAATGCAGTCATAAAATGATACAGCCTCATATCAGCAGCCTCTCACCATATACAGTCTGCACCACTTCAGGACACATGGTACAAAACTTGGAAAGCAGGCCCAGGTCAGAGTTGAAAAACAGTTTGTTGAAATAAGAGCCAAAAGGTCAGTGACGATGCAGATGAGGAAAGAAAAGAACATTAAGAGGCACCTACTAAGAAACAGCTCATTTGAAGAGTTCATGTCTGTGTTTGGGCAACACAGTCTATAGTTTATTCCCCTTTATGTATTCCTGGATTATTTATACTCTTACTGACCCACATTTCTGAGTAATGTCTTTTGTTGCTCACCAGCTGTCCAAAGAGATTCCACACTGCTATAGCAATGACTGTGATATGCATGTTTTTTCCACTTCTTGGCTGACTTAAAACCATGAAATATAGTTTAGAATTAAATCATTAATTGCAGATCCTGTCTGAATTGGATCTGGTGTGACCAGGAGACATAAAAAACATAATTTTCTGGGTTTATCACTTTTAGCTGTTGACACCAAATCAAAATCAGAATCTTGAGCCTTGTTTACAGTCCTCAAGAAAGAGAGGTTATATTTATGTTGTCTAACAGTAAAATTTGCATCATATATGTGTATCTATGTGCTTCAAGTGTTTCTATAGCCTTTGGAAAGGAACAGGCTTTTGCGAAAAACAGAGGTTGTGAGACTGATCAACTGCTCTGGTCTGGTGTCAGCACTAAACTTTCCATACAACTGTGGAGTCCTATGAAGTTCATGGAGTTTCATGGGTTATTCCTAAATAATAACAAAGAACTCCCCTAAAAGTAAAGAAACATAACAGAATCATCAAATTGTTTGGATTGGAAGGAATCTTAGAGATCATTTCGTTCCAACCCCTCTGCCATGGGCAGGGGTGCCACTCACTAGGTGAGGTTGCACAGGGCCCCATCCAGCCTGTCAGGGCAATAATGAACCTGTCCATCTCCTACTGCATCTGCTTGACCTACCATCTCTTTCATAAATATATTTTAAAAAAAACCTTCCAATCAAAATGCTTCACTGCTTTCACAATTGTCTCCCCCGGGAGAGGATGAGCAAGAAAATGATCTACAGCTGACACATGTGAGTCACTTTACTCAAGGTGTTAATGGAGAATACTCCCACCTTGTGGGTGATGAGGGCTGCATAAGAATTGATACAGGAGAAGAGAAACTGCTTGCTTTCAATGGGCAGAGAGGAGACATTCTGAATAGGACTAGATTTATTTTATCAACCACACAGCAGTCAAAGCTGTTTCAATGAAGATAAATGAAGAACTCTATCATCGTACTTTGTAGACTTATTTAACCAACAGACTGCCTTCTCTATGATTGGTGATGGCTTTACACATTAGAAACTAACTGAGATATATCATGACTGTCAAACCCTGGTATTCCTGGGGGTTTCACATAGAGTACAATAGAACCACTTTCGTTATCTTTGAGTAACAGATAATGGATAATAAACCATCTTACAGTACCCAACGGAAAGTCTCTTGGAGTACAGAAATACTCTTAATACATGGAATATATGTGAAACCTTTTTTTCTGAAAAATTGTTTGAATCAAAATGAAGATGACTTTATCTTTTAAAAGCGACACTTTTATTTTTTTCTTTCTTTTTATTTTTTAACGGAAAGACTACTTTAGCTACCTTACTAACAGAAACTGTGCAGTTATTCTTGCTTACTAAAGCACATACCTTTCAGTAGTTGGAAAAGGTTAAGAGTTTTAGATTCCAAATAAATAACAATTCCAACAATCAGCAGCAAGAATTGATTTTCTACTTCCCCATTTGAGCTCTACATCAGTGGTTCCCCTTTGCATGTAAAGTTCTTCTATATTTTTGTTTTTCTAAGTGCTGAAGGGTTACAACTCTTTCCTCCTTTTCCTACAGTTTCCTACAGTTTCCCACCTCTCACCACTCTCATACACCTCTCTGTATCTCCTTCACTTGATTCCCACAATTCAAAATGAAAATTGCCTCCAAAACAGGCAACCTCCAGAGTGAGCAGCAACACCTATGGGATGGAACACCACCATTCAGTCATGAGACAGCATTTCAGTCTGCTGAAAATTGAAACTTTGGGCTGTCTCAGATCTTACCAGAGACTGCAAATGACTGTTCAGACAGATATTAACCTCCCATAAGTTCTGTGTTATTTTGCCGTTCATGTGTGGCAACCTTAGATGCTTTTGGGCAACCCAAGTGACACAAGATGCATGCGTTTCTTCCTAGCTCTCATTTTCTTTGATATACCTTCTGTTGTGAAGTGGCTCTGTCACACCCAAGCTAGAAAAGACATTTTTGTTAAGATTTGTATATTCCTGCAAGGCATCATTCCTTCAAGGTTTCCTGGCTGCCGTGGCGGCTCTTTAGAAGGCAAATGTAGCTTTGTTACCACTTTTTCATGCTTTTTATCCCCATTTCATTCATTAATTTTATCATTTAGAGTAGTTGCCTTGGTGGCACACGAGATATAACAGAGGCAAGGTTTGTGGGAGTGGTGCTATTTTTAATGACATTAATTCACACATTTAGGGCAAGTAGACATTGAAGAGCACAGAGGTTTCACAAAATCATCTTCAGGTCACAAGAAGGAACAGCAGTTCTCACGTCCAAGAATAAACTGAGGATAAAAATTCCAGACTGGAATAACTATGTCAACTGATTGACCTCTGAGGGAAGAATGCACCCGTCCCTTCTACAACATATGGAGCTGTAGCTACACCATTTGTTAATCCTGCAGCTGGTTTTCATGGCAAGGTTTTGGTAACAGGGGAGTTACAGAGATGGTTTCTGTGAGAAGCTGGAGGAGCTCAGATGCTCTGGCTGTAGGGAGAAGTGGTCCTTTCTGCAAAGACTGTTTAATGTACTATTTAAATAGAATTACCTGCGCACGAATATCTTATATAAAACTTCAAACTCTCCTGGGAACGTGCACCCTAAACACTTGCAAGTTGGCTAGTTCACTTTGATCACGCAGTTTTTGCCATAATGATACTAGGCTCATGTTCATATTAGTTGGTTGACTACAGTGTGCTTTTGTGATATTTAATAAATATTTAACTGTGTACTGTGAAATAATTAATCACTTCAGCTTTCCTTCTAAATGCCTTTCTGTTAAAGCTGTAAGGCAGTTTTATCTCCACAATAAATTTTCCTCTCCAAAAAGCAAGCTGCGTCAGACAGTTCCTCTATCTCCACTGTAATCCAGCCCTACAATATGTATTTGTTCAGGGTGCACAAATAACTGCTTGACAGAAGGAGAACAAAGAATTTGAGACATTCAGGAAAAATAAAACCCAACCGAAAAGGCAGACAGTAGTTGAAACAGGATCAGAGGTGCCGTTTAAAAGTATATCTTGAGGGTATAATGAACTTGTAACTAGACTTTCACCAATGATATCAAAAACCTCAGCTTTGGTCTCAGTGATGGTTCTGCCCTGCTGTGTGGCATTTCCTTTCAGCCCTTTGTGACCCTGTGTCACTGGATCTACCAGGAAGATAAGGTTGCCACTAGATTCAAAGAATATACAAAAGCTGTGGAAATTACACCCACAATCTGGACCTGCAGTGTGGAATTCAATAGTGTTTGGAAAATAGAGAATATCTTCACAAAGGATTGCACACAATTAAAAGCTTAGAAGTATCTCTGTTGTTTGCATCGTCCTTCATAAAATACAGAGTGACAAAACCCTTTGCCTTTGGGCGTCCTCTTTACTTCCTAAGGAAAAAAAATGTTTAAGCCAGTCATCTATCACTATATGAATTGCAAAGAACTAATATACATTTTTTAATATATTCTGCCTCTGGAGTTCAAGTCTTTCAGCCTTTTGTTTGCAATCCTAAACTGGGGTCAAATATCTGATGCATCTCTTTCAAAAACCATAGTACTTTTTCCAGAACAGTGCAGAAGATGGTAGCTTCCTCCTTCTGGTTCTGTCATAGAAGATATATGTTCTGTTCTGTAGGTAGCTTTTTACTGGTTTAATTTCATTTTCCATCTAAGGTTTTTTAAAGTAGAAGAGCTCTAATAGGAGAGAATAAGATTCTCCATCTTCCAGTCAGCCATGAGATCCTATACTCAGTCTGTTTTAACATTCTCCTGAGGTGTTTGGCTGCAAAGTTCTCCATGCTTTGAAGTTCTCCCTTCCCTTCCCTTCCCTTCCCTTCCCTTCCCTTCCTCAACAACGAGACAGGGGTTTCCTG
>VXBB01002002.1:2989-34477 GCA_013399915.1 Illadopsis cleaveri | reverse complement strand
TTCCCTTCCCTTCCCTTCCCTTCCCTTCCCATCCCTTCCCTCTCTTCCTCAACACAGAGACAGGGTTTTCCTGGATACTTATAAAGGTAATTACTGTCCTGTGCCTTTCACAGGGTCTAAAATCCTAGGAAGACCCTGAAAATGACAGCGAGGTTGAGGTCTATGGGTAAGACAGAGGGGTATCTGAACTATAAGTTCCGCAGAGATCTGGGGTGAGGAAGAAGTCCAGCTGATTAACACTGGCAGGTTCTGTGATATGAAGTTTGTCCAGATACACACAGAGGAGCTCAGAGGCACAAAAAAAGCAGAAAAACCCCAATGCTACACTCAAGAGACACAAGTCCCTGCCCTGCCCCTGCCAGTGCTGTCTCAGGAATGCCTCAGTCCCATGGGCCAGGAGTGGCCCCCACAGTGTGGGTTCACTGCCCAGAGTCACAGGACACGTTATGGGACACAGAGGAAGAGCTTCCAGGGACTGTGCATGACTTTTTATGTGGGCTTAGCAGGGGAAAAAAGTAGCAAAATGGATAGGCCTGCGTGATCCTAGGAGTGTGGTAAAACTGAGGGACAAGAGGATAAAAGTTAACATGTTAACAAGTTCCTTGTCAGTGAGTTTGACTGTGTCTGGAAGTTTTATTGTCTTATTAAATTTCTTTCTGATGCTTTTTTTCTGGATGAAGGACACTCTATTCCCTGTGTGTGCTTATGAGACCTTGGCTGGCAGTCAGAAACCCCACTCAGCTGCACCCTCACTCCCTCTCCCTGCAGCACACAGGGAGAAAACAGAATGAGGAAGCTCATGGATTGAGATACAGGGAAATCATGCACCAGTGACCATCATGGGTAAAACAGACAAGACCTAGAGAAATTAATTGCTTTTATCACAGGTCAAAATAGATTTGACTAGTAAGAAACAAAACAAAAATTAAACTATCTATATCCCCCTTTCCCATCACCACCCTTCCCCCTTTGCTCCCAAGCCCTCTCCCCCATGGGATGCAGGTTTTGGGATGGGGCTTTGGCCAGTTCCTTACTAAAACCCAGCTTCTTAATGCATGAAAAGAGAGGCAAGGAAAGAGCTGCTGGAGCAGAAAGTATTTAGATTCTTTCCTGATTGTAGCTGATGAAATTAAAAAATAAGACTACAGATGTCTAACAAATAAGGATTTGGGGGAATTTTTGCATATTAGATTCACATTTTTTTTTAATCCCATTGTCAGCTAACTACCTAGCTGATTCTACTTTATAGATACATTTTAAATACTAACTTTTTGCCAATGTAGCTCATCATCTCATTAGAAAAGCCCAGTGGAGGGAATCAGAAATTAATCCAAAATTAGGTGTTAATTAGAAATGTGTGTGAAGTGATGTGCTGCACACTGTGGGTTTGAGTTGCACTTTATATCCTGCCCTGAGCAGAGCATCATGTAGGAGCTCAGCACTCAGTAGAGATGTACACCTCCCTGTAAATACAGAGCACGTAAACAAGCTGGCGCCAAAGAGTTTGCAAATTACTGGAAAGAAAAAAATTTAAAAAAACAGAAAACAAAAACAAAACAAAACAAAAAAATAAAATAAAATAAAAAAAAACCCAAAACCAAAACAAACCATAAACAAAACCAAAACAAAATAACTCCCCTCCAAAAAAACCCCACAACCTTTCTTTTATTTTTCCCTATTCTTTATTTTCATGCCTACATGTTCCAAAATTCAGTCTTCAGATGGCACAAACTACAGTTAAAAAAAAAACAGGTTAATTCAGAGATTAATCTGTAGGGAGTTTTTTGCAGCAGGTTTGTACAATATCTGGTGTGGATGCAGAGCTTAAAATGATGGGAAAAACAGAGATGTGTCATGGAGGGTTTAGGCAGGGTGACAAACTGGAAATCTCATGCAAGTGGTCTTAAAAAGTGGATACCTGCAGAGAAAAAAGATTGGTGAGGGAGAAAGACAAGTTGGTTGCTACTTAATTGATCAAGGTAAATATTCCTTCATTAGGTCCTCTACTATGGCAAATTCTTTGCTGGACAAATAACAACTGGTGTGTAGGACTGAGTCTACAGCCAGGGCACTGACAGCTCTTAGCACAACACAAGAAAAGGATTTACTGGAAGCATCAAATATTATGAAAAAAAAACCTGTATGAGATTTAGGGGGAAAAAAAACCAAACCCAAACAACATTCCAGATAACTGAGAAAAAGCTTTTAATCTTATTATTTTATAAACCAAAAGTCCTATTTTCAAGCATATAACAGTTGATTACTGAACCTCTACTCCTGGTAATACACTATTCACTCACTTCTCATTTAACACCTACTCCACCAAAATGAGCATTTGTTCATTCCAAAACCACAGAAATTACCAACAGATAAATTCCAGGAAGAAAATTACTACTACAAAGAAATCACTATTTTTTATATCTAATGTTCTGTCACCTCTCCAGCATATTGTTATCACTGCTAACATTAATCAAATATACAGATCTGCCAGAAGTGTTTCTTAGCATTAAAACTCTTGGTTTTCTCTCATAGCAGGATATCTCCTCATGGAGGCAAGTGAAAAAACTCCTCCTTCTGAGGCAGAAAACTTAAGAACACCTTTAAGAAATCTGCAAGAATTTGTGAATTTAGTGTGGACTTGCAAGATAAAAACTGACAAACTAGCAAAGTTAGGCTTTGTTAGAAGTTTTGTGACTTTTACATTCATGGCCAGGGGTCATTTTCCCTCATAATGGAGGATTCTTTACCCTGAAATAAAATACATTGAAGAAAGGAATATTTTCTCCTGTCTTTTCCTTGCTCACTTTCTATCTTTGTTCATATCACATGACTTGTTAGAGCAAAGTTTCCATTTTATCTTCATATACATATTACATGAGTGCCATGTCCTGACGTTTTTGCCTCAAAAGTTAATGGGAAAAATAATTTTTCAAGTGTCTAGGGCACATACAAATTGTGATCCTAAGAGGAAATATCCAGACATAGATACCTGTTGGACATTCAGAAAATGAGCTATTCCTCTTTTCAAAGGGATTTGGAAACCAAATCATGTATAAAATTAATGAGAATTGGGCACACTCAGCCCTAAGTGGCTTTGAAAAGCTTGTCCTTAAAATCCATACTGGTAAATAATGATGGCTTTTAGCTAGGGAGTTTCTAGCTAATCTCAGCACATACATCATAACAGCATCCTTTTCTGGATACTTATTTTATTAGAGGAATTAATTACTGTTGTAAAAGACTACCAATATCTGAATTGTTTCTGGTGAACTGAAACTGTTTGATTTACATATATCTGTTCATAATATACTTAAACACCTGACTGACACTCAGATACCTAAATCCAGCATTTTGAAAATTGCTTTCTAAACAGAACTTTCAAAAGACATAATTGAAGTTGAAGAAGTGCCAGTAAAATACTGGTCATTCACCCCTTATCTGTGGGAACCCTCTCATCTTGATAACCCATGGCTTTTGCAGACCTGTTATTATCACTGAGGCCCTGTGCATCCTCTTTGGGACATCCTGAATGGCAAAAATATTTAGAACAGTGACTTATTTCTCTTAAGATAATGTTCTGTCACCTGATTAATTGTTCCAAGTACTAAATATGACCTAAAGTAGTTTTTGATACAGCAGAATTATCCATGTACAAGGAATTGAAAGATTAAAACCGTCTCTAATTTAAATAAACAACTAATGAACAAATACACAGTTGGCTTTTTTTTTTTTAACTTTTTAAGCAGTATGAAAAGTTAAAGATGCCTACAAGCCAAATTAGTGAAATGGAGATGTAATTTTGCTCGCAGTAAATCCAAAGTAAATCTGGGATAATTCTGCTATTTGTGTATCTCTGCCAATAAACTGATAATGAATGATAATTTCATGTAGTTACATAATGCCTCTTGTTAAAAACACAAATAAAATAGTCCTATTATTTTTCTTTACATTTCTTTCTTCAAAAGCTTTTAAAATAATAGTGTAATCCAAGCTGTGTTGCTGCTGGCAGTGATTTGGAATTATAAGAAAATGAGAGGAGCTTTATAGTATCACCCATTTAATATCATAGCCCATTGCTGACAATGGCCTGGAACAAGAGCTTAGAGGACCAAGGTGATATCACAGAAAGAATTAAATTACCCAGTTCCTGGTAAAGCTTCTTGACTGTCAGCAACCTGTAGCTCAGTTGTTCCTGAAGCTGGGAAGAAAACAGAGCAGGTGTGTGGCAGAAAAGGATTATGAGGTGTTCTCATCCCCCATGTACCCCTGGGAACAGAGGTCATACGGAAATGAAAAAATTTTCCTAGTTCCCAATATACAGTTGCAGCAACCAAAGCTATTAAAGGGGAGGGCAGAGATTGGCTTGTAGCAGCTGAGAATTTTAATACTAAGAAGATTAAATTAGGTAATGTATTGCTTGAAATTCATGTTAAAAAATACCAGTTAAGCCAAGTTTAAACTGTTTGCAGACATCAGAAAACAAGTATTTTAGGTGAAAATAGAAATATTTTAAAAAATAGGAAGGGATTTAACTTTTCCACACTTACTCATAGTCACATCCCCAAATGTGACTTTGGGAACTGATTTGTACATATAATAATTAGAAACCAACTCTACCATGGATATTCCCCACCCCCCACCCTGTTTTCTCTCAAAAATACATAGTAGACTCCCGAATATTTTCTTTGGCATCTTTGTCAAAATAATATTTCCTTGTAGTTGGTTTGCTGATAAATATGACAGACAATAGTCCAAAGAAACAAAATATCATACCCTAATTATATTACTGTATTTTTTTGAAATGTGTTTGAAAACACAGCTAATAATTAGGTCACAAGTATATTATACCATGGTTTCAATATTAAAGTTTTTTGTTTCACCAAGATAGTTTTCAATTATAATAATGTACCACATAATAATTCATGCAAACATTTTAATTTTTATATAACTTAATCAAGTCATAATAATTTTTTTTAAAGTGTTGAAATAGCCAATTCCCTGTTCTTTGGGGGAGAAAAATAGTTGATGGCTTATAATAGAAAATGCCTGTCCCAAGAGGTCTAATGAAATTTTTATCTATAATGTAGCTATAATTAGGGGAAAAATAAACAACAACAACAACAAAGCCAACAAAAAAAACCCATCCCAGATTTATTTTACTCCATGTCAAGGTTTGGATTCAAAGTAGTGCACTTGCACTCTGGATGAAAAACAGACTGAGAAAGAGTGGAAATTATTGCTTTCTCATTGGAAAGAGAAAGCTGAGTGAAGATCTTGTGTTTTGTCTTGATCTACCCAACAGCAAGGTGCAAAGAAAACAGAATGGAACTCTTCTCAGAAGTGCAGTGATGGGACAGGAGGCAACAAGACACCACAAGACATGATGCTGTGGGCAGGAAGTTGGACTATCTGACCTTTTGTAATATTATTGTGGAATTCTTTTCTGAAGCAAAGTTTTGTTCAGTATTCAAGGAAAACAAAACCAGAAAAAAAAACCCCACAAATTAAAGTACTAAATGTGTGTAAAGAAATCACAGGTTTCTGACAGAAACTGCCAAAACAAAACCCAGGGGATGCATCTCCTGGCACAGAACACCCTGAGTCATGTCTCCTGTGTTAAAAAACACAGAAGAAATGCCTCACCAATACTTAGTTACACTCAGCTAAAGAGGGTTTTTTTTAATTATTATTATTATTTATTCCTCTATGAAGAAAATTTTAAAGAAAAAAAGTCCTTCTGACAGAGTTTTGTGCTTCAATATAAAACTATAATTTCTTATGGAAAAATGCTTGCAAGCTCATACTGATGTCTTTTGCATCAATTTGGTGGGAAAAGTATCTGTATAGCACTATCTTAATGAAGTATGACATGCTGGGTTTTTAAAATTTTTTAAACTCCATCTTTGTGGACCAATATTAGCTCAGATATTAAACAGCCATTTTGAGTTTTCTATGGATATGTTGCAACAATGGTGTTGTGGTCCAGTATCAAAGGAAAATTATGTCCCTGTTTCCTCTGCTGCCTGGAATAATTTTAGAATCCACACTACTGTGCTGATTCTCCAAGGGAAAAAGAGCTGAAATGTACTCCCACAGTCATAGAGCTGATTATTCCAGAGATGAAAAGTAAATGGAATATACGGAAACATTCATTAAAATGTTTGCTATTTGTAGTGTTTGAGAGAAAATGTTGGTGTCATTACTGTTTACTGCATTCAGCCACTCCACGTTTATGTTCCTCTGAAAGAAAATAACAATGTATCTCTCTCTCTGAAACGTGCTCAGGAGTCTTTTGTTGCTCATAACTCAGGTACAAACACAAAACAAGCTGCACACGAGGGGATTTTTTTCTTTTGCTTTTTTGTTAAAGTCTTTTTAGTGTAAGACCTAACCTTGTGAAATATTGAGTCCCTTCAATTTCTTTGACCTTAGCAGGAGATGATGTCACACATCACCTCAGCACCCCCCAAACACCAGGCTTTGATTTGGACTTTCAAGACTTTCAGAGCCCTTGGTGGTAAATCAGCAGCACCTGATAACTTTAACATCCCTTCTGCTCTTACAATTAAAATACCAAAAAACTGTTCTATACAGAAATTGTTTCTATATTAATGACCAATTAGGAACAGAAGAAGACTGTACTTTGGCACATTATTATTTATTCATGCTAGAAGCTGATGGAACTACATTAGGGGAAAATATATTTTTTTAAATGAACAGGAGAGGGATTGTTTTACCACCAGCTGATTCACATTTATCCTTGCAGTCTGCCTTGTTAGCTGTGAGGAATTGCAGAATTTCAATATTCAGTATTAAAACACTTCACTGGGGTGTCTTCATGACTGTAAACAAATGTAGAACGGAAGTTGCATTTGCCTAACATGGGAGAGTTGGAACCCCTCTAGAAATGTCAATGTTGTATCTATTTACAGTAGATTTGCACATCATACAAAGGATTCAGCAAGGTGGGATCAGGCTTACTAATACTGACAGATCTACCTTTTCATGGATATATTTTATACCCCAGATGTATTCAAGCATATCCTATCAAGCCTTCCCATGTTATTCTTGAGACAATAAAAAGAAAAAGAAAAAAAAAAAAAAAAAAAAAAAAAAAAAGAGAAAAAAAAAACCACAAAAAACTGAGGATGTTTATATTGAAAGAAAGAAAAGTTTCTTTTCCCTAGGTCCTGCTGAGGCCTTGGTTTTTGCTTTTTCATTCTGTAGTAAATAGAAAATTCCCTGCCCAGACATAACATTTATGTGATTTTCTATTCTGCCAGACAACCTCTTATTCTCTGATCATTTGAATAGGTTGAGGAACACAATTTTTCTTAAAAGAAATTATCATGGCAAAATGTTTTGTTTTCCCTTTAGATTATATTCTAGCTTTGAAGAGAAAGATTTAGAGATATAAGTGGAGTAAAAAACTATACAACTCAGCATAAACAAGAAAACTTTCATGTAAATCAATGGCATAATTCCCCATGGATGAAACCCTGTCCTCACTAACAGTGATTGGAACTTGAGCATTAAATAAAAAATTCCACAGTTCACATTCAAACAACAGTGATGCAAACCAAAGACTTGAAGGGTAATTCTTTGTTTTCTTTTTTTTTCCAGACAAGACTCGCATTGTCTCACATTGTGAATTGCCCACTGCTCTGGTGTACAAAACTATGCTGCAGTCCACAGGCAAAAATAAATATGTCAATCTCCTATGGTTTTAAAAGATGTCCAGCAGAGGACAGTGCAGGAATTGGGCTTCTAACTTTCCACAGGAGCAGTGGCCTTACAGAAGCTGAGCTGGTTGTCCCTAATAGCACAGAGATCAGATCAGTGAATTGGTTTTGCTCTGCTTGAAAAGATTGGTCCTGTCCTCCTGAGGAGGCTCTTCAAGTATGTACATTCTTCATGAATGTACAAGTGAGGTAGCTCAGAATGGTCACTAAAAGGCAGAAACTGAGTGACTTAAAGGACACCTTTACAGGGCAATAAATGCTGATGTGCACAGGCTTCATTTGGACATGATTTCTTTTTTCTATCAGTTTTACTTCCTGATTACCAGACAGCTCCAGTACAAGGGTTCACAATCTTATTCTCCATGTTAATTGTCGTTGCTTCAAATATTATGACACTCCCAAGTGCTGTCAGTTCAACATCAGTGACAGGTACAAACTGAAGAATGGAGAAGGAATTCTCTGAGAATATATGAATTCAGATTTTTGAGACTCATTCCCACCTAAAAATTGCATTGAACTGGATCCTCCCACACATCCAAAATAATTCTTCAAACCATGAAGCTATTTTGCAGGAAGATGAAGTCTGTTTTAATTCTGAAAAAGCAGAAGGAGACATTGGCCCTCAGGAAGACAATCCTCTGCCAGCTTTGCTTCAGTTTGAGATTTCAGTTTTGGAATGGATATTGGAGTTGTACTTCTTTGGGTGAAGAATATCAATTTAAAATCACCTCTGGAATCAGTGCTCCCCTTTTTCTTGCTCCAAAAGGTTCTATCCTCAGGGACTGCTTCCTTGGGTGGTTTTGAGACCCCCCAAATCTCCTGAAACAAAGATCCAGGCTGATTGTCATTGTTTTCCAGGTTCCAAGAGCCACTTAAGATATTCAGGCCCTATCTCTTGTGATTTTTATATCTTTACTGCATCTAGCCTTCAGACTTAGTTGATTAGGATGCTCTGATCTAGTCAGTCTGAGATGTCAGATATAGTACAAACCCCTACACAAATGAGCATTAAAAGTAGAATTTTATATCACAGATTGTCTTCATTTAGATTCAGCAAAGATGTAAATCATCTTTTTTTTCCACTTGAAAATATTCTGCATTGCCCTGCAGTGAAATATGCACAGCATTCCTGCATTCCCCAGTAGAGCTTGCTGATTTTTATAGCTTGTTTTAACGTACAGACTATTGTGAAAAAGAGCAGGGGTGATATGACATTTGAAAAGCCTCTTGAGAGAAAAGCAGCAAAGTGGATGGCACTGAAAAATCATTCTGAACCTGAGATAATTTGAGCAGCTCTACACCAGCATTGTTCCACTGCTATCAGTGACAGGTGCTTCAGACAGCACGTTAGCTAAGTATCCAAATATATCAGTGGTTGTCTCTCTCAGGAGAGACAGTCTTATCTTTGCTAGGGCTGACCCGTGGAAAGGTTATTCAGAGAAAATCATCAAGAATTATATCCTGCTGGCCACTATTGCATCTCTGGTGAGTGAAAATGCCAGGGAGGATTAAGAGATCTGGATAAGCTAAAAAAGCAGCAGCCAGATCCCTGCTCAGCAATTTCTTCCCCAGAACTGGCACCTGCATTGTCCCATTGTTGTCCTCATCTTAATGTGGAAAAGGTGACAGACTTGTGGGCTGCGGGCAGTTTGAAGCATCCCTGGCTTGTGTTCTCAGGTGATGAGGCTGAAGGTGCCTGGGCTGCAGCACAGGCTTCCTCTGGGAGTTTGTGCAAGGGACACTTCCCTGCCTCCTGTGTTCCTCTCTGTCTCTCTCTTCCCCAACCAGATAATTTGCGAGACAGTGTCTTTTGTATCCCCTGGTCTAATAAACAGCACATACACCTCCAAGATTGCAGGGACCAGAGGGATTCTTCTCTCTCAGATAAGTGTTGCTTTTTGTGTTTCAAGAGCACATAACACTGCGGGAACTTTCATGTAAGAGGGAGAGAGGCAGAGATGTTTTTTTGAACAAGGGCAGTTACTTCGAACTTACCCAGAAAGAACATTATATAACATTAAATAATTTAAAAGCTTTGGTTGTCCAAAAGATAGATAGCATTTTTTTTTCCTCCAGCAGTGAAGCAGGAATTAGGTGTTCAAATTGAGGAATGGGATTTAGTAACCAGTTTTTCAGAGATGATCAAGATATTTTTACTTAGAATATAGGAACTATTCCATGAAATGAAGTAGCTAAAGTGTAAGTCCATGTCATAATGTGCCAGTTTTGCTACTCCTGTGCCAATGCATAGCAGGGAGGCAGTAAAAAGCAGCTAAGAGGTAGTAACTTCCTAAGCTACCCTCACTGTCTGATTAGAGTATATGGGATCATATGTATTTCAATTGCTTCTTACTCACTAGCCTTCTTGTGTTTAAAAATATTGAAGCAGAAATTTTATCCCTTTCTGCATTCATCAGCTCCAGAATAAAGATGCACTGAACTTACAACCAATGTCTTTTGTGTAAAAGCCAGGGTCCCTAAATAAATGAAAAATGATTTAAGCAACCAGAGTGATGTTTCTAACTACTTTTCTACTAGGGAGTCATTCAAGAAAAATTATTTTTGGCAATCATGATGACAAATCACTAATCTACTCTCTATCACTTATTTTCCTCTCTCCCCTCTTTACACTGATCTACTTGGCAATTAGGATATAAAACACTTCCAGCCAAATAACTTTGTAGACAAATAAGTTGATTTTAAGTTTAATGAATCTTCCAAGTAGGTTCATACTGCCTGCATTGGGATGTACATGGATATGTGTTAATGATAGGTAAGACTTGATAAAGGGAAGGCTTGGTAACATGGCTGTGACCTGTTACTTAGGCTAAGGAGAAGGGAACTGTGGGAGAGTGACTCTGCTGGAATAGGGGTAGAGAGAGGTGTGAGGTGTGAGAGGTGTGAGAGATGTGAGAGATGTGAGAGATGTGAGAGACATGAGAGATTGTAGTTTTGGTTTTGTGCCTGAGATGTTTTGGTTTTCTGAAATTCTTTTCTCAGGGAACTTTCTGTAAACAAGGGACATGTTTTTGTAAATTGTACTTATGTTATTCTTCCCCTTTTCCAGGAGAGACTTATTCTTGATGTCCCTGTGGTCTGACCAATGTGATTGAAGAAGTTTGCCTTTTTGTCACCAATCAAATTGGTCTGTGTAAAATAGTATATAAGAGAGACACATGCC
Source organism: Illadopsis cleaveri (assembly GCA_013399915.1). Lineage (NCBI taxonomy): Eukaryota > Metazoa > Chordata > Aves > Passeriformes > Timaliidae > Illadopsis > Illadopsis cleaveri. The sequence continues at coordinate 23,554 of VXBB01002002.1, read as the reverse complement.
AAAAATAAGAGGAGTCATTTTCAGCCTTCTGAAGATTGGAGTCTGTGTCGTTGTGGTGTAAAATAGCATCGAGAGATGTGAGAAACATGAGAGACGTGAGAGACGTTTCCTCTCGTGAAATGAGACGTGATGCTGCACGTCCACATCCTGGCATATGTTGGTTGGTTGACTCGGGCTTGTTGTGCCTTAAAACAAATTAAACTGTTGACTGGCTAACTGTTTAAAAAGGCCAGGTTTTTGGCAATAAAGAGCTCTCCTTTGCACCTGCCCAGGGTCCTTACGTTGCTCATTACTGCAAGAGATATGCATGGATATCCCCATGCACGTACTGAAAGGAGACTGAGATACCAGTAAATAGATCACATGGAGAAGGGAGAGTTAAACAGAAGTGATTTGAGCTGCTAAAAAACACAATACCCTTCCTACATCTTTAGTTTCCAAACAATACATGCCATTAAAAAAAACTATATATATATGTAACCCTATATACAATATTGGACTTGACAATGTCCAACATTAGGGATAGTTGATGGTTGTGTAGAATTTCTTCTACTTTGTATTATTTGCTTGACATGTTTAAGCCCTTTAGATTTCTGCCATTTGAAAACATTTTGATTTCTGAGATATTAATTCAGCCCTTGTCTGTTTTATATGCTGTGTTTTCCCTAAAAATCCATCTTGTTTTATGGACTGTGATATTGAATGCATGTGTGATAGGGAAACCAAGGACAGGACAGGAGAGGGATAAGGAAGCAACATTTTTTTTTTTAATTTATTTTAAAAATTTAAAACATATTAAAATTTCTTTTTCTTATCCCTATAGTCAGATACATTAGCTGCTCCACCAAGATTAAATATGTTTTCCCTTACTGATTCAAATATCCTTTTAATGTCTGTTTGTACAGTGGTTCAAGTATAAGCAAAAACATTATTTACATTAGTGCTTACAAGATGTGATAAAAACACAAATCCCTATCAGTAGAGGCATCAACTCCAACTTACTATAAGTAAATAATGAGGAGGAAGAGTTGCTCCCTGATGCATTGATGCTGGTTTCAAAGAGACTTAATGAGACATACACCTGCCAAACACTAATGTGCAAGTTAAAAGACATGGGAACTGTGTTTAAATTTCCTTCATGAAAATGTTCAGACTTCCTTGCTCATTGCTCACATATAAATATGTGCAGGTAGAAAACAGAAGGTGGAAGGAGATGTTTACAAAGCTGTTTGATCCAGATCTGCTCCAGTGTTGAGGAATAGGACGTGATTTTTCCTCTACAAATTGGCATCTCAGACCCTCCTTCAGACAAAAAAAAAATACACATTCATCATTTTAGCATTCACTGGAAGTTAATTTCATGCTCAGCCAGATGAATTTCCTTATAGCCCTTCATTCTGATCACCTGCCAGTCTCAGTTATCAACAAAGATAATAGGTTTTATCACTGGGGTCAAGGTATCAAAATCAGCAGGGCTGTAGCAATAATTAAGGGGAACAACACCATTGATGCACAGACAGTTTTTTATCTCAAAACTCACAACCCCTGTGCACAGCCCCAGTTGTAACATAGCAATATATTACTCTCGTTCACTGTGGGACATTGAGGCCAGGGGACCATGGAAAAAATGTTTTCTTAATAGCACATGCACAATTTGACATTAGGGTTTTATTCTGCCAGACAAGCTAATGGGTCATATAAGTGTCAGAGGTATTACCATCTACAATTATCACGAACAGCTTGCTTAACACAGCACATTTCCCTAAGATGTGCCTTTCCACTTCACAGGGAGCCTTATGCCTGCCAATCCACAGCCAAAGTTATCATCTAATTAAACAAAGGTAAAACAGTCCTGACGATCCTGGGAACTGTTTGATTCAACTGTCAATCTTAGGTCTCAGCATCATTTTAAACATCTTACTGAACCATGCTTGGCCTCCTGCTGCAGGTTTCCTGCAAGCCCTCTGTCACATCTGCCAGTTCCTGCAGGTGTCTCAGGTATTCAGGGGATCAGCTGACTCAAACCTTGATAGCTGTGTTAACCTGGAGCTTAATGCTGCCTTATAGACTGATTTTAATGATGTTGGCAAGATCCACAGTCCAATAAATTGAGGTTGGCGTTAATGTTGGTTTTCAGAGGTCACAGACGAAACACAGAGTTCCAAGGACTTGAGTGAACACACAGATTCTGATTGTTCTGGCCAGCTTGAAAACACTGTTTGTAATCTTCCTCTGCAAACTCTCTCTTTCTTTTCAGCCAGGGTGTTTAACTGGATGTTTTCAGTCAGCCTTAATATGATGCAGCTGCATAACTCTAGAGGAGGCTTAGGTAGAAACAACTAAGTTGTGAGAGAGCCCTGTGGAAAACCTTATCCAGGGAATTGACCCTTTCTGTCCCCTCTGCCCTGTCCAGGAGCTGGATTTTAGTCCAGCCCTTGCCCTTGGCCTTTGTCTGAACTACACTGCAGGTACGTCAATGCCTGGCCTGGCACCTTGCAGATCCTGACTTGCTGTCTTGAACTCAGAGCGGGCTCATCATTTGGTCTGATGTAGTGACTGCTGCTCTGTGCTGGTTACTGTCAGCAGAGCTGCTCTGCTGTTCTGATTTAAGTGCTGTGGTGCAGATCCCTGCCCTTCTCTCCTGGCTGTCACCTCCATCCCGTGGCTCTGCTCCCCTTCCAGAGCAGCCCACCTTCACAGCTCTCTGACATAAAGTGTAAAGCATTTGTCCATTTAAGGCTCTGGAAAGCACCTGATGTGTGTCACAGACTCCTACTGCCGACTAGAGCAATGTATTTGCAGAACAGACTCATGAAAGTGCTTATATCTAGTAAGAAAACAAAATTATTTAGGATCCTGCCACGTCTGTGTACTCTTCCTCATTTCCTTGTTGCTATGTGGCAAGCACAAACATGTAGCAGGATATAAATTAAACAGTGTTAAAATATCAAGTGGTGATCTTGTGATAGTTTTTTTGAAACCAAACTTGTGATTTGTGGTGACACCTTGTGCTTTGCCTTTCCTCCACGCAAACTCAGAGGAGAGGAATATCACAAAGTCAAAACCCAATCCCAAAGGAAGTGGTGGGCCACTGCTAGCATGTGACAGCGGCCATGAAAGGAGACATTGTGGAGCTTAGAAAGGAGATTGGCAAATCTGGGCCACTGAAAATTTAAATGCCTTCCAACAGAAGTAGTCTAGTCTAATTCTATCCTATTCAAATCTACTATCACTGCCTTTGTTTAATAAAAATTTGTATTAGACTGATGACCATTTGACCAACTGACAACATTTGATAGAGCAATTTTAACATGTATTTTACATTTATAATACCAGTGTGATGTGAGCAGAAGGTAGCATTACTTTTCCTGTCTGAAGATGTTAGACAATTCTTCCTGCCTCCTGACTGGTCCTGAGACAAAGGAAAGGAGGAATTTTCTCTTTTGGCAATGACAATTGCCAAAAACTTTTCCCTGAAAATTTTACAGTAAAATGGCAGCTATTTGTATATTTAGAAATCAAAATGGATGTCCATTACACAAGTTTCAAGTTCTCATGCCACATTTTAGCCAGGTGAAAATCTGACCCCTGTAAACACAGATATGATTCCTGTGTCTTTTGTTCCCTCTGTTACTGTGCTCCAGAGTGACAGAGCTGCTCATTTGAGAGGAAAAAATAGATGGAAGGAGGGGGAAGAAATGGATTGGATGTTTAATTTTTGGTGGATGATTATCATCCTACTCTGACAGATTATTTCTATTAGGTCACTGAGGTTTGTACTCTCAGATAATCCCTGTTTTCTGGGCAAGTACAAACAAAAAGAAGTGCAAGCAACAAGGATTAAGAATAATATGGGAGCTGCAAACTCAAATCTCTTTTTTACCCTTCTCAAAGAAGACACAGAAGATCTCTGAAGGTACATGAGGAATCGACTCTCCTGTGAGAGGACCAAACAGAAGGAAATCTCTGCTCTTCTTGATAAGAAAAGGTCTCACTCTTTAAATACAGGACTCTCTGGAGTGACACTCACCAAGAACATCAAAATTTTGACTTCATAGGTAGGTACTGTAGCTTTTAACTTCTGGGTTTGCTAATTTAAATATTCTAAACGGATACTATAGTAATGCCATGCTTGTGTAATGCCAATAGCACCTTGTGATTTGGTGGGCTGTAGAGGAGAACACCACGCATCAGTCACAAGGGTAGAGAACTGCCATGACTTTGTGTTCTATAACCCTACAGCCATATAGGACACGTTTTTAAAGGCACTTTTGCATTCCACGTAATCCATGGTCAGCACAAGGAATAGCTTTTGTCAGCACTGAGTTTTCTCTTTGTTTGTCTTGACTGAATCAAGGCTCCAAGCCTCTCACTGAAAGGTGAGTTCTTTGGGACGGAATTACATTGCACCATGTTTAATCCAGCATTGTATGCACGTGGTACAGTCATACTAGACAAGATTGGGACATACAGATCAGTTGATCAAAGCCTTGGCTTTTTTATCTGGAAGCCATTTTCCAGATGATCATTTCCAACTTGGCATATGATAAATGACTGAAAGCAGTAAAGGGTCAACAGGCCTGACATAAAAATATTGGCAGTTGAACTATTCAGAGAGACAGTGATGAATCTTCAGTGAATTCCTTCGTATTTTTCAGACTAAATCCACTTGCAGCAGGCGACATTCCCTTTGCTGGAATTCTCAAGAGCTGGGTAAGCAGTTCCAGAAGGAGAGAGCAGCATTAACCATGACCTGCTCTGAAACATCAGTGGTCACTGTCACAGAAATGATGCCAAGCTGATTTCTTAGCAAGTAAGTTCAGTACAATACCACCCCTCCAGCTCAGGGGCAAAAGGAGGAGACCTTATGACACACTAGTGTTCATCTAAAGTCAGTTCTTCTTAACATCAGACCTAGAGCCGCTACTGAGACAACTCTTAGGAAAATTTCTCTGAGTTTGGTGAATTTAACCCAATGATCTTGTTTTTATTCTTCCTTTCAGAGTGCATTCTGCTGTCACTTACAAGGCTAATGCTCTACATTGTCATGCTGGCTTTCACTGCCAGAATCTTGAAGTATTTTACAAGCATCTGTAGATTAAGTTTCCTTCCATCTGAGGAGAGGACAGTAAGTGGTAATTATTGCAGTGTTATTTGGTTGCTTTCTCTCCATGATTGGAATTGTGTCACTTTAGATGGCTTAAAGACCTGAGCACATTTATGATGCTGTGATTCTACAGATGGGGAAAATGAAAGAGATGTTTTCCTTGAGCTGCTTCTTAAGCCACAGGTGAGACTGGGAACAGGGTGCAACCTGGCACATATTGCCAAGCTCTGAACCCTTGCCAGGCCCTCCCTCTTTTTGTGAGTGTTTGTCATGGAGAAAGTACATTTTCTGTGCAGTCTGAGAACATTTCTACCATTTAGTAAAAGAGAATAGAAAAAAAAAAAATCGACCCAATCCATGACCATTTGGGATGCTTGTTAAAATTTACTGTTTGTAATGTCTCAAGAGCTGGGACTCAGACCTAAGACTGATTTCTGTTTTTGGGTTGTACAGTGTTCCTGGTCTATCATATCCTCTCTGAAAACTGTCAAACTCACTTTTCAACTGGAGACTTAGCAAAGGTAGACCTTATTGTGGCCTTTCAGTTCTTGAAGGGAGCTTAAGGAAAAGATGGGGAGAGGATTTTTAGAAAGGCTTGCTGTGATAGGTAATGGTTTTAAACTGAGAAAGGAACAATTTAAATTAGATATAAGGAAGAAGATTTTTGTGTTAAGGGTGGCAAAATACAGGAAGAGGTTGCACAGAGAAGCTGTAGATGCCCCATCCCTGGAAACATTCAAGGTCAGGTTGGTCAGGGCTCTCAGCTACCTGATCAAGCTAATACCCATTGCAGGAAAGTTGGACTAGATGGCCTTTAAAGGTCCCTTCAAACACAAACTATTCCATCATTCTATGAATCAGCCTTAAAAAGAAGCTCATAAGCCTGCTTCAAAAAATAAATACAGCATAATCTTTTTTTTTTTTTTTAATGAACATGTGAATACCATGAGAGTTTGGATCTCACTGGAATATCTTTTCTTACTCCTATTTCAGGGTGTTCTTCACATTTTGTCTTTAAAAATCTGCTTTCTCTGCAGCTACTTATTTTGTTTTGTTGCCATGTTGTAAAACATACCAGCTTTCATTACTTATCCTTTAAATTCTTTTAAACTCCTGCTCTGTAGCCTGAGAAGTCACTAAAATTGTTGATTTCATCTCCTGGGTAATTTGGTTATTACTGAGTTGTGTTTTGTATTTCTTTCCTTCTTTATGTCTCTGAGAAACTAGAACATGATTTAACAAGATTAAAATCAATGAATGCCTGTTCAGAGACCAGTGCTTATTAGACTAGGTGTCATCTATCTTTCAGCTAGAAGTTTTGTGAATGTGTGAACCTCTATGGATACCCCTAAGATGCTAACATCTGCACAAAATGATTCTGTGAAAGCTTTATATTTCTTTCTTTATTTCTTTTCCCCTTAGTTTTGTGCTTGCTGATGAAATCTGGTTTTCAGCTGAGAGAAAGAGGGAAGCAAGTGAGAATGAATGTCAGTCTGACAAGAATTACATCACTCTGTGCTAACCGAAACCTCTGTGGTCTGCATGGATGTCTCTACAGTCCTGAGCAATAAATCAAATCAGAAAATCACAGAATGGTTTGGATCAGAAGGAACATAAAGATCATTTAATTCTGAACTCACTGCCATGGTCAGGGACACCTTCCACTATTCTGGGTTGCTCAGAGTTCCTGGTCTTGAACACTTTCAGGGATGGGGAATCCACAGCTTCTCTGGGCAGCCTGTGCCAGGCCTCACCACCCTCAAGTAGCATCATAGGATCAGAAAAAAGGGAGCAGGGGAGAGAATGGGAGAGGAACAGAGAGAAAGGAAGGAGAGGGAAGGGAACTTTTCATTGGTATTTATCTGATCATAAAGTGGTGAATTAAGACATATTTCACTAATGAACAGAGATGTTTAGATCTTACAGTAGTTGGAAAGTAAATTTGCTGATATCTCATGTTCAGGTTATCTGTTAAAGATGTTTTCCATTTTTGCCTCATCTTCTTTAGCAAATATTATACCCTATTAAAGACATAGGTTTTATTATTTATAAGCCATTTTTCTGCTCATGTATTTTGTGATACTCACAAAGCTGCAGTTATTAAACAGTAGATTCATTCACTATTAAGGTCCTTTTCCATTTTCACTCCTTACTTCGAGAGCAGGTTAAGCAGGATTTTGGAATTGCTCTATTTTGCTCCCAGGAAATTCTGGTTTGCATTCTTGTATTTCCATTTAAAATAGACTCTTCCTGAGCTGTTTCAGTAAAAAGCCTGAAGGGTTTATTCATCTCCATCAAATTACATTTATTTAAATTTTGAGCATAAAGAAAATACAAGCATAAATAGGGACTACACTGTCAACTTGACTCATCATTTACAGTTAACAGGATTAACTGGGTACAGCAACCAATGTGGAAAACATCTCAGAGTACTGCCACAGGATAACAGGACATATTTTTGTATTGACAATCTTCTCTCTTCTTGTCTCGCTCTCTCCATATCATTTTTGCTGTTTAATTAAGCAATATAGTGTTTCTTTAGCACCGTCTCAAATTAGGCACAGAGTATTTTCTTACTTGCATGTTTCCATGACAGTATGGTGAAAGATTCTGGTACACATAAGGGAAGATAGATTCCTACCTACACCATACTCAGACTTTATGCTTGGGGGGAGGAAAAAAAAAATCATTACTGTAAATGAAACATAGATAGTTTCACAATCTTATTCCATGTGGACCATCTTTGGGCATGTGGACATTTTTGGGATGGTAAAAAATTCTCAGTATCGCTCACCTGTGGTAGGTTTGGCATAAAATCACAGGGCTAAAAGGAATTGCTGGAGCTGAAATCAATTAATTACATTCTTGTTGGTTAATAAGTAAGTATTATGTAAGGTAACAAAGACAGATTCTTTTTCAAAGCATGCAGTTTTACTTAAAGGATCAGGTTGAAATCAACAGAGGATGTTCTGTGATTTTAATGGGTTTTGGCACCAAACCAGACCATTTTCAGCAAGCATGATGCTCTGACATAGCTGTCAACAAATACTGCTCTTCAGTTATGTGCATGACTGACTGACTTTCTGTATCGCTGTAACTGCTTTTGCTTCAAAACATTTCTGTAAAGAAGAATGTGGGTTTCACCCCAAAAGTCCATTCTGGCACAGTATCTTTCTCTCTGGAAATAGTCTGTATCGGAATAGAAAATGAGAAAAGGAGAAAATAAAGAGTTAATTGTTGCAGTAAAAGGGAAATTTTGCAAACATGGAGACTAACAAAACCCTCTGACACTCCTCAACATCTGATAGTTTTCCTCCTCCCCAAGATCAGGCTCAGTCAGGTCTGTACCATACAGCTTGTACTACCCATATAAGTGTACGGGTACTTTCAAAAGCAGCAGGAATAAGCCCAAAGCATTGCTACATAAAATACCCTCCATTAGCAAGTGCACAGATTATAGATGTTTCTCTGTTTTTGAACAAAACCTAAACGAGGCCATGCTGGGTTATATTCTCTGCTTTGGAGGCTTAGTCAGAATTTGAATTGAATTGTGTCTGTGCACAAGGGTTGAAAATACATTTTTTCCTTATGTTTAAAAATCAAAAGAATTTGCTTTTCTTTTAATTAAAAAAAATCACAACCAGCCTGAGTGCTTAGCCATATTTAATCCGTGTTCCTTATTAGGACAGCAAATGACAGAGTGTTTGTGGCCAGATGGAGGAATTATGATGATATTCCTTCAAGCTCTCGCCACAGTGTTTCAGTGCCCCTTTGAGGAATTAATGTTTTTCTTGACTTATGACCTTGAATCTAGAAATTTCTCTACAGAAGTAGAGAAGACTGCAGAAGTAATGTATATTCTTTGCCTTTGTTGACTTACTGTAACTCAGATCACAGATGTCTTTCATTTTGTACCTAGGCAGTAAGTAGGGATGTAGTCATTACCTGAAAAGAAAAGAATGCAGAATGTCTGGGAGGCATAAAATGAGCTGTTAAATATCAGAACACCGCTCAGATTTTGTCAAAGAGAAACCTTTTATGAGAACATTTTAATTTTGGTGTCTGAATATGAAATCACTGGGTAAAGGAAACTGATGGATGTGAAACATGTATGAAAATAACATGGTCTTAGGGTCTACAGACTGAAATTCCTGCCCTCCTGATCCAGACAAATTAATTCCCACACTCACGCTTTGTGCTACCATTTGGAGGTACCTCAAGAAGATGGAGAACAGGGCTGATGGCAGCACTGTAAATTTCAACAAAATAAAAGAAAAGTCCTGCTCTTGGAAGGGAACAACCCCCTGCAGCAATACCTGCTGAGAGCTGAGAAGCTGCAAAGCAGCCTTGCAGAGAAGGTCCTGAGGCCCTGGTGGACAGCAAGTGATCCGGAATTGTGCCCTCAGAATGAAAGTGCCCGACAGTTTCCTGGGCTGCATTAGGAAGATCACTGCTTGGAAGTCAAAGCCCTGGTAAGAGCCACCAAGAGATCTGAGCACAGATGTGGACATACAGGAGTGAATCCAGTGGATGTGCAAAAAAATGAATGGACAGGAGATCCCTTCTGTGAGGAAAAACAGAGAAAATTTGGGTTGTTCAGCCTGAGAAGAGAAGGATCAGGGGATTCTTATTCATGTGTCTGCATATCTGAAACGAGCATGCAAAGAGGTCAGAGCCAGGCTCTCTGTACTTACATCCAGTGACAGGACCAGAGGCAAGCTGCAGAAGCACAGGAGGTTCTCTCTGAACATGAGGGTACATTTTCTCCTGCGAGGGTGATTGCCACTGGCACAGTTTGTCCAGGAAGGTTGAGGAATCTCCATCATTGGAAACACTAAAAAGTTGTCTGAACACAGTCCTGGGCAACTCTCTGTAGGTGTTCCTGCTTGAAAAGGGAGGTTGGAGCAGTTGACTTCCAGAGGTCCTGTTTAACATTAGTGGCACTATACAATACCATCACTGTAAATAATAAGATTATTTTTTTTTAACCATTTGTTTTCTTAAGCATTTTCAGTTAGTAAGAAAGGCTTTTCCTTCTAACACCTTGGTAAGGAATAATATACCTTCTGGGCATCATTTTGTACAGTTAGATCATATTTTTGAATCATATAGAAATGTTTTAGCACTCCATGTTTTGTTTTTTTCCTCAAAAGTACAAACCTGGCTGTTCCTGCAGAAAAGGTTGTTTCCTTTATATTCCCTCTTACTTTTTTGACAATCTCCTAGTTTGCTCTGATTGGGCACTTATTGCATTCTCAGTGACATCCTGCCTTGCCATCAGAAAGTCCTTCTCTTGCAGAGATATGGTCCTTTTCAAAAAGGTGGATCTTGTCATAGGTGGTTTTACAATACAGATAAAATTGCACACTCAAGAAAGCAGCAGGTTTAAAATAAATAGTTACAGGACTTAGCAACTGATCTGTGAGGCTGCAACAATAAGCACTGGGAACACTGACTCTGAAATAACAAGAGGAACCACATAGGGTCGGGTTGCTGGTGACTAGTAGGATTAGTCACTATAGCAGCTATGGCTAAAATGGGGAGGAAAAAAAATGTGTCCACATCCACAAAAATCACCTGGACTTACGGAAATCACAAAGCTTACAGGACTCTTGGAATTTTCTCATCAGTTGTAATCACTTACTACTGGCATCGTTGAATCTTTCTCTGAATTAAAGAGATTATATTAACGTCCCAACACTAATGATAAGGAATAAATTTAATCCCAGTTCTTAATGATGTTTTATATGAAGTGATAAATTTAAAGAAAGACGTGTTAATTTACATTATGAATACTCTGAGGACATTTTATTGAATGCACAAGAAACTATGATTTCACAAACACAGAGAATCTTCCATTACAAGCAAAAATGTCTTGATGAGAAGAAGAGGTGAAAATGACTATTCTAGTTTAATATGCAATATGATATGGAAAAAGAGCCACTGCAATATAATGGATTCAAATGGAATATTCAATGCAGGCAGCTGATAAGGAAAGCAAAATAATCACTGAAGTTTAAATGGCCCAGTAAAATCATGGGTCATGACCCAGTAAGTAGATATATTGCAATGGATCTGGGCTCCTAAGTAATGTGTGCATCCCCTGTTACATTTGGATGAAAATATAAGCAATGAGGATGCACAATAAGGAAAAATATTCAATATATATTTTGCTTTGTGTAATGCTGTGAATAAAATAGAAAATATGGCATCGATAATAAAGGTGGGTAAAAGTAGCATTTGCTGAAATACAAAATTTTTTATAGCCTGAAGTTCCTCACTTATCAGATCTATTTTGAGAAGCGTCCCAAGCAAGAAACAGTATCAAACAAACAAACAAATAAACTGGAGTTGTGAGGCTTCTTGAGTGAAAACACCACCAGCTTCATGGGTAGAATTAAGCAGGGCAGACAAACTTTGCAAAAAATTAAAGAGTGCTTTTTTGATGTCAATCCCAGAGAGAATTGTAATGATAAAATGCTTATCCGATACACAAAGCATCAAACCCCATGATTAATGTATATCCATGTAGCTCATCAAATAAACATGTGATTTTTGTCATCAGAGTATAACTACTGAAAATAATTTCTATGCAAATCCAAGAAAAATTAGTCTTCTTCCTATCCCAAGAGTAAAACAATTGGGATTCATTTACCTGAGAGGAAAAAAAAAAAGAGGAGAAAAAAAATGGAGAATTCTGTTTAGAAATATCTGGGCCTAAATATCAAGATGACAGAAAAACTCTTTCAGGAAAAGGGCAAATGTGCAACAAGGAAGTATGAGTATAATTAATTAAGCAGGAATTTAGAAGGAAATTTTTAATGTTAACAGTAATGAGGTTTTGATACACCAGGATAATTATAGCAGTCAGGAAGATATCCTTCTTTGTTTATAAAGCAGTCTATAGAATGTATTACATAACATCATTGTTTGTGACAAAACAAAACTATAATTCAATGACATGGAATGTCTCTTCCTATTCTATGGTGTTACAATTCATTCATCTGATCAAGATAAACATATTGATGTAGCACACTGGAATATCTACAGGGCATTTGAGGAAGTACTACACGACCTTTTACTTTCTATGGAACAAATAAAATATCAAATGGATTAACGTCACTTTTAGCAGCTGTTAGAGGGAAATCATCCATGAAGTGACCAATTTACAATGCTTTTAGTAAAGTTTTTAATAGTTATATCAGATATTTACAGATAAATCTTGGAGGTATGATAAAAATGTGAGATAAATGATGAAGACATGGTTCTTCAACAGGGTATCGTAAAGTACCTTGGAATTCTTTCCCAGTGATCAGCTGCTCAATAACATGTGCAGGAGCAGGAAATTCATGCTGAATTTACTTTATAAGGGATCTTAGAGTGGAAAGTGGTAAGTTGTAAAAAACCACCCTTTTGTTCAACAAAAAAATATCATCTCAACATGCTGGCAGTGAAGCACTGTAACAGAAAGGACTAATATTGTCTTCAGAAGTATAAAATCAGGACTGTCAAACAAAAATAAAGAAATTGCCTTGTCTCTGTACAAGATCTGTCAAGATCCCCCAGTTCTGTGGTGCAGTCTTTTAAATGATGCAGAAAAATACTCATGCAAGAAGGGATATGGCAGGAGGGCAGTAAAAATGCTCCATATATCATATTTTATGTTTAAAACCTGTCAGAGCTCAATCTATTTAGCTTAATAAAGAAATTGGTTTTGGCACTCTATTGTTAATGAAGCAAGTGCAGAGAGAAATTCGTAACAATATTCAGTGAACAGTGAGACCAGTTTAAGTTTCTGCATCCCTGAGATGAAAAAAAAAAAAAAACAACAAAAAAACCAAACAAACAAACAAACAAAAAAAAACAACACCAAAACCCCTAGAAATTATAATGTGTGGTTTCCAAGCAATTAGAGTAATCAGGTACTGTAACAGTTCAGAAAGAAGGACAGAGAGGTCAGAAGGACTGGTGCCAGGAGAGGTTTGAGTGCAGTGATGATTGATGTGCACTACACAATCATGTACATTGATACAGGGTTTTACCTCCAGGTTGTCCTCAGTTAATTGGAGCTCTGTGAGCCCCTGGTGCACACTGAAGTAACTCCTTGTACTCTGCACCAAAATAATCCATATTGTATCATTTCCTTATGAATCTTATCCCACTACAATATAAAACCAATGTGGATTTATTCTCAAGGGAAACACATCATATAAATATGTTTTTTCTAGTTTCCTTTTATTTTAATATCAAATAAATAGTTTGTGATTCATTACTAAAGGAGACCTCTAGCATAAATAAATTAGCTGCAAGAATACAGTTTCTGAAGTTCTTCTCTGGAATCCAGACAACTCAAATGTAGGTACTTGCACTGTCTAAACGTGATGAAGATATGTCCTAGTACAGATAATTAATCTTTCTTTCCAGGTCTACATCTACAAACAGAGGGCAAAACCACAACGTTTGAGGGATTGCAAATGGAACACTTCATGGATTTAAAGCATGCAAATATAAATACAAAGAATTCTGTATTATGAATATGCGAACTAAAACATAGTATTTTGCAATACATGTGATCAGTGGGTAAAAAAAAAGTATTTCTTAATACTTGAACTTTATATCCTTCCTTTTGATGAAGGTTAAGTTTTTTTCTTTACATTTGATGGTGAACTCTCATTTCTGGAACACAAAATATCTATTTTTGTACTCAGAAGTCAAAGTCAATGGTCCTGGTTGATACCTGGAGTCTATGCATCTCCTCCTTCACTTGTTGATCTTACAGAGGTTTTACATTTTATTGGGAAGCTCATATTTCTTACAGTTTTGGTTTAAAGCAAAAACTGCAGGCATTGTTTTGGTTTCCATAGGCAGCTGATGAAAGTCAAGGGAAAATACATTTTATACAAAAGAAAATATATTAAGTAGTTAGTGAGTTATGATTTTTTGGTTGGTTGGTTGGTTTGGTTGGTTTTGGCTTTTCTTAACATCAGGGATGATCCTATAAGTCAGAAAATTTCTTTCAAATGCTTGACTTGTTTGTTTATCATTATATTATGGTGATAGAGGTGTTAATAATAATAACAACAATCATAATTTGAAACTAGGGCTGTGCTTTCCACATTAAACTAAGAGGCACTCTGAGATAGTCCTGCTTTAGACAAAGAACTACATTTTGGTTTATATCTGTCCTGCAAGCTCTTCAGAATATAAAGGGACCCAGTTTCTTCTTTTCTCTATCTGTATAAGAAAGGGTAAATAACAGCCTATGATGTATCTGGATACTGGGGTTTGCTTTAGATGGATGTAGGAGTTTCTCCCTACCTGATTTTCCAGCTGGCTCCCCCTCTCCTGTGGCTCTGTGCTCACCAGACCTTGACTCTCCTTCCCTGCAGGGAGGTCACTGCTGGTCCACCTTGCTCAAGGAGGTCACATTGGTCCAGGCTGTGCCGCTGTCCACAGTCACCAGCCACAGATGCTACTGGCTGAGGTTCCTGGGTGTCCTCAGAGATTCATCTCCACGCATCTTGTCCATCTCCCAGAGCTCTTCCCACTTCCAAGATATTTATTCCAACCAGGACCTTCACCTTCTTATTTCTGGAGCCTGTTTCTTTCCCCCTGTGCTTCTTTCCAGACCTTAAGAGCAAATTCACAACACGTGATCAGTCTTATAACTGGTGGTACTTTCTCATGTCCCAACAAGTTCAGGACAATATTGAAATTTGAACTTCCAAGAAGTTTCCAAGAGGAAGCCTGAACCACAAGATATTGGATCTCTGAACTCTTTCTTGCTGAGTGAGATCAGTCTAAATGATAAAAATGACCTTAAAACCTGTTTGTCTATGAACATACCAGATGTTATCTCACCAGGTGTCTTTCTTTTGTGATGCAAGGTCTCAGAGTAGCCAGCAGAAAATCTCATCATTCTCTGTTTTTCAGTTGCAACATTTCCCACATTAATCTTTTCTATTTATTTTATCTATTAACAACTCCAGATTTTTACTATTATTATTTGATTGTGTTTCTCTCTTAAATACTATTTTCTTTAAGTTAATTGCCTTGCATTTCCTAAGGTAAATACATTTTTATTTTCTTTGCCGTCTTGGTTCTTCTTGGTGACTTCTTAAATTCTTTTTTTTCTTTTTTTGCCTGACTGGTGTTTCAAAGATCTCTTTGAGTTGCATTTCTCAGAAGCCCCGTTAGAGTTTCAGCAAAAGAACTCTAGCATATCACCAGTCTCCTAATCATGCTCTTATGTTGGAACTGATCATTATGCAGTTTTCATACTCCTTTGGATAGTTTTCCGCACAAAATTATGTGTATGTAAGCTGATTTACAGTAAAATGTCCTATCAAAGAACCGTGGATTCTCACAATAGTTGAAGCTGGAAGGGACCTTAGAGATTGTCTGATCCAGCCACCAGCACGGGACATGGCACNATCATTATGCAGTTTTCATACTCTTTTGGATAGTTTTCCTCATAAAATTATGTGTATGTAAGCTGATTTACAGTAAAATGTTCTATTAAAGAACCATGGATTCTCACAATAGTTGAAGCTGGAAGGGACCTTTAGAGATTGTCTGGTCTAGCCCCCAGCACTGGACATGGCACCCTAGGTCTGTGTCACTGCAGCAGAGGGACAATGTCATCTCCCATGACCTTCACCAATGGCAAATTGTGCCTGACCAACCTACTGGCCTCCCACAACCTCCCATGATGGAGTGACTGCATCAGTGGACAGGGGAGGAGGTACTGATGTCACCTGGACTCTTGTACAGCCTTTGGAATGCTCCCCAACAACAATCTTGCCACTTAAGTGGAGAGATAAGGATTTGATGGATGGACTTTTAGATAGATAATGAATTGGCTGGATGGCCATATCCAAAGTGTTGTGTCCATTCAGGGTCTGTATTGGGACCAAAATTGCTTAGTGTCTGCATCCATGACATAGACAGTGGGATTGAGATCCATTTCAAATGGAAAGGTGTTTGGTTAAATTCTGTGTCAGGAAGAAATTCTTATGATGAGGATGGTGAGGCTGTAGAGCAGGTTGTCCAGAGAAATTGTGGATGTCCTGTCCCTGAAGGTATTCCAGGCCAGGTTGGCCTGCGCTTTAAACAACTTTATCTAGTGAAGGGAATTCCTGCCTGTGTCAGGTGAGTTGAGGCAGATGATCTTTAAATGACCCTTCCACCCCAAACAATTTTGTGACTCTATGATTCACTGGCAAAGTTCTCCCTAATGCAGCCCGGGAGGTGTCTGACCTTCATTGCTGCCAGGACACACTGCTGAATTACATACAGCCTGCTGTCCACCAGGATTCCTGGGATAATAGCTACAAAGTTGCCTTCTTGCTGTACTGGTGCACAGGGTTATTCTTCCTAGGGAAGAATAACCATTTCTCCAGCCTGTTCAGGCTCCTCCTGATGGCAGCACAGTCCTCTGGTGTATCAGCCACTCCTTGTGGTGTTATATCCTCTGCAGGCTTGGTGAGAGTACACTAATAATAAAGAGCTCAAACAGCACAAATCCCTGGGGTACCTCTTATAACTGGCCTCCAGATGGATTTTGTGCAGCTAATCACAGCCCTTTGTGCCCAGCTCTTCATCCACCTTTCAGAGCATCTCACCATTCATTTACCTTGTCCTTATTTCACAGAATATCTAAAGAAAGTTGAGTGACTGTGTGAAAAGCCTTGCTGAATTCAAAATAAAAAACTTCTACTGCTTCCTTCTTGCCCATGAAGACAGATCTTGTTGTTGAAATCTATCAGGCTGGTCAGTCATGATTTTCCCTTTCTTAAACTGATCTTAATGGTCTTAATCACCTTCTTCCCCTTCTTATATTTGGAAATGTTTTTTAGCAGGATTTGCTTCATCATCTTGCCAGAGACTGAAATAAAATTGCAACTCAGTAATTCTGCAAATCCTCCTTCTTGTTATTCTTCAAAATAGGAGTGGTATGTTTTTTTTACTTTTAATCCTCAGGAACCTCCCTTGATTGTAATAACTCTTAAAGACAATTAGGATTGGCTTTCCCATTGCATGAGCCATCTCCCTTCCTGAGTGAATTATTATACAAACACTTGAGATGGGCCCCTAGTGATTTCCCTGAAAAGATACGAGAGCTTCCCTCACGCTTAGGCCCTCTAGGCACTTCTTTCTTGGCGTGCATATTCTTGGCATGGAGCCTCTTCAGCCCTGTTATTTTTTCCAAGGTCTCTCTATTTCACACCACAATGCACACTTTGCTTGCCAACCCAATCCACCCTTTCCTCACTTCTTTGGGTGTCATCACTCCCCATCTCATTATATAAAATAGTTTTGGATTGATACAGGTTAGCACGTGGCCAGAGTGTTACGAACCACATGTAAATGTACCAATCTCTGAGGGTTCAGCCCTTGCAGATTGGCTTAAAATAATTTTAGTGAGACTAATCTTCAGAGGTGTTTTGTAAAGTAAAAGTTTAATAAGTGAAAAATATCAAAATAACAAACGTTACGGAAAGCAAAAGAAAAGCCACACAGAGGTGTCCAAGAAACCTCTAACACCCTGCCAGAAACACTCCAAAAAGCCTCTTTACTTCCTTTAGGCTCCTTCCTAAACACTGAATGTTTTAGGAGGGACAATTTGGCTTTTGGCCCAATGAAATTAACAACAGGGTTTGAGTTACACTCTCAGAGCCTAATGCATGCTCCTGTGCTGGTGCTGAGCCGATTACAATGGGCAAAACACAAGATTTTCTAGTTAATCTTCCTTAAATGTCTAAAGGTAAACTGAAACTCTTTCCCTATTTGGTAGCACCTGCTGGGGATGTGGGGTGCATTACCACATTGGATCACCTTGTTCTGCTCGCCATAGCAATGTAGGCAGCTCACCATTAGTTTTTGCTGCTTTGTTTAGTGCAGTTTATGAAGCACACTTTGCATTATGTGTGCAAAGTGAAGGCAAAATGTTTGGGTTTTTTTTTTTCTTATAGGACTATTGTTCTTATAGCTTGCACATGTTGTCATCACATAAATGCAGCCATTGAGTGGGCAAAGGGAATAAGCCACTACATACACATTTTGAATTCCCCAGAATGATGTTACTCTAGACAAAAAGTTTTGCTGACAAAGCTAAATAAGTATTCACCTGAAATACCAGCCATTGCAATATAGAAGGAACAAAATAATCTTCTAGCAAAGTAGTATTTTCTTCAGGACTCTTTCAGCAACCATTGTAAAGTTTGTCCAAAAGTGTTCTATAAACTCTTCTCTTTTTTTCTTTCTTCTTTTTTTCTTTTTTTCAAATAAACCAGTGGTTATAGCTCTGTTGATGTTTGGGGTGAGGGGACACATATCTACTTAACTGGCTACTTATTTTTAGTATCGCCCATAAAATAAGTAATGAATTGTACATCAAAAAGCCAGACTTCCAAACCTGGAAGTTTCTTAATATCACAATCTCTGCCGGCAGATTTTTTGTGTTTATTGGTTATTTTAGTTGTGCTGGGGAGCAAAGAGATAAACATGCCAGGATTCATCAGAAAGTCTGCATTTATCTTTAAAAAATATACAATACAACACTCAGCACATCAAATCTGCTGAAATTTTATTTCATAATATTAAGCTTTTGCAGAATCTGCTGCTTTATTGTTCTGTTGTTCTGACAGGAATTGACATAGCTGTCCACGAGGGATCTTGTGCATTTAGTGAGTACCCAACACATCTGACGTAAGCAGAATTTCATAAGGTTTGGTACAGACTTGGTGCCATTTACAGCAAATCCCAGCAGCTTTATTACTGCCTCAATTTGCTTTATGTTCTGTCAGCTTTATTGTTTGGAATTCAACTCTCCCTGTGTTCTGTTGAATCTGCAACTTGTCCTGTGGTAGACAGTGATAGGAGCTGGGAAGCTTCAATAAGGAATTTTAAGGCTGATATTTCCTTTAAGGACCACAGTACACAGTAAGCTGTTGTTCTCCACTTTCTAATCATCCAAAATTATTTTCCTGTACATTTCAAAGACAGGTCTTTATTATCAACTTTTCATTAGTCCTGGCCGACACATGTGACAAGCTTTACCATGTAGGCAAATCCAGTGATGGCACTAGAACCTCTCATGTCCCTAAAGTTGGGATTAAAGCACTTTAGCTACCTAAACGATGTTCTTTTCCCAGTTTTCATCAAAGATAAGCACAATGGAATGTTGGACAGGAAAAAAAAAGAGATTAATCTCCACGTTATCCCTAGGTCTACTTGCTTCCATTAACCCAGGAAGGTTTAGTAACTCTTGCCAATGAACATTTCTCCAAGACCTCACCGTCCTCACAAATGTGAATGCTCTTTCAGAGGCAGCCTATATAATTATTTCTGCCTTACAGCTGTCAAAGCTAAGCTGTAGGAAAGGCAAAGCAATTTTTCAAATCACAGTGCAGCCGTGTCTGCCCATGCCAAACCACGCATTCTAATATGGCCAATCTGTCCATCACATAGGATGTCTTCCCTTTTGGGAGCTTTTCCTTTTATCTTCATTGGTCCCCACTGAAGAATGCAATTTTGGGGAATAGCTTATGAAGCATTTTAATAACTGGAATAAAAACAAGATATAAAGATAAATTTAATTTAAAATTTTGTATGTAAGAAATGTATGTTTAAGCAAATTGTAATAAAAAAATCATAATCCTTTCATTACTTGCTATAGAAGGAACACAACATTGTGCTTATTAAGTCAAGTCTGCTCTATTTTTGTGAGTTTGCAGCCAACTAAATCAGTTGACAATAGGAAATTCCAAAAGGGCTGTTCTTACTCTCTATTTTCCTTCACAAGCATACTAGCCCCATCTTTTATGTAACTCCAATGATAATACTCCTGAAGGATCAAGATCCTCTGATCCAAAAGAAAACTATTTTTTTTAATGGTTCATTTTCTGAGTTAGCTTTCAGGCAGATCAGCAAATTTGGCCAATTCATTCAATACTCTGAGATAGGCAGAAACTAAAAATTAAGATGCACCATGAATTTCCTGTCTGCTGATTCTTGTATTCTCCAACAATTACCAACATAATGCCTTTGGCAGGGGACAGGAAACATTTGGAGGTAGGAAGAGAGGCTGCTGTAAATTCCCCCCTGTCCTTAGAGGATGACCCATCAGCCTCTCTTTCTTTGCTCTCACTCTGTGACTCGACACATGGGCAGAATCACAAAGGGTAGTCAAGAAATGTCTATTAAGCTGCCACTTAAATCGCAAAACATCTGGTCACAGAACAAAACCAGCAACTGCAGTGTATAGAGATGCTTTCTGCTGGGCACTTAGTGCAAGTGAAAAGGATGAAGATAGGTATGATTATGACAGACTTAGACAGATGAATCTGCATTAAAGGACCTTACTTTCAGGTTCAGAAACAAAGGTTATCCTACAAAATAACCTTTTTCACTAAACTTTCCATATATTGCTCAGTTCTACTCCTGAAAAGATAATG
>VXBB01001999.1:0-10774 GCA_013399915.1 Illadopsis cleaveri | reverse complement strand
GTCCCACATGTCCCACATGTCCCACACATCCCACATATCCCACATGTCCCACATGTCCCGCAGGTCCCACACATACCACATATCCCACATGTCCTTCAGGTTCTTCATGTCCCACATGTCCCACATATCCCATATGTCCCACACGTCCCACATGTCCCAGACAAGGGCTGCTCTGCACTTTGTACAGCTGGGCTGCTCCGAGCAAGGGTGAAACTCCTCATGCTCAAAATCCCCCGATCCCAAAGGCACGACATCAGCCCCGAGCTGGAATTTGGATTTAAAGGTTATCCCAAACGTGGCCATATGCAAGTCAGAGCTCACCATGAGCACGGAGGACGGGATCACTTTGATTCAGGGTGACATTTCTCACCACACTCCAGTAATTAGATTAAGTTTCAGGATACAGCTGTCTCGTGCAATTGGAAACTCTCCCTAAGCTGTCATTTACGGGAGGCACTCTTCCATATTTCCCATGTGGTCCTTCATGCCTGTAATTTGAATAAATAACGCTCCTGAAGTTACTTCCAGCCGCGGAGTGGTTTGGGAATTATGGCTCTGATGGTGCAAAGCCTCTCGTGGTTCTAACGAGCTGTCAGGATTCTGGAGCCAGCAGTGGAAGGTCAATAGTGGGAGCAAGGAGACACAAAGCTGAGGAACAGATTTTCACTCTGGCAGAAAGAGGAGAAAAAAGACAAACGAGACATCCTCCCACCTGTCTTTTTTTTTATTTTTTCCCCATGTTGCTTTGATTTGTTTTGTCCAAACACCAAGGGAAGATCCAGAGGTGCTTTTGGCCCTAAAAGTGATGATTTTACGACAGCAAAACATTATGTCTGTGTTCCCAAGGAGAAAAAGGAGTGTCCAGGATGGGAAATTCTCTGTTTGCAAAGTGGAAAGGACACTGGAAGGAGGCAGTGATGCCTTGGGAAGGCTGAGCTGGAACAGACACTGGACAGAGCTGGAGAATAAAGTAGAGATTGATTAAAAGGCCTTTAGCATCCACCTTGGGCAGGACAAGAGCCTGGCCAGGGCTACACCCGAGGTGGAGCCAAAATGGTCACAAAACAATATATTGATATTTAATATTTCCAAGTTAAAGGTTTAAAGTTAAACATTTGTTGTTTTTTTTTATTTCAACACCTTGCTACCAGCCTCAAATTATGCAGCACATGAAGAATCTGAAGAATTGACACAAATGGTCTCAATTAAATTTCCACCATTTCCATCATCCCCAAAAAACCCATTTCTCTGCTTTTCCAAAACTTCTCTCCCATTTACCTGAGCAGAGAAGAGCCTGTAGAATGTCAGGCAATAAAACAGTTCCTTAACATTGTTCTAATATCTGCAGATATTTGCTGCAATTATTCCTAATATAAATTACTGCTACAGGGAGCGTGAACATTTAATTTAGAACATCCCCATGTACAAACACAGGAGATCCCAATCATGAAGTGCCAACGTAGGAGGATATTTAACTGCAATTAGCAGCAGCCATATTTGTGCTTTTTTTCCCTAATTTCTGTTTATTTTCAAGATATTAGAGCTTAATTTATGTCTAATATGTGATGTCTGGTTTTGAGTGAGGTTTAAAGAGCAAGGAAATCCCAAAGCAAATCATCCAGATTACTCACAATGTCTGGAAGAAAATTACATGGCAGCAATATTCCCAGTTTCCAGGGAAGGAGTTCTTTTGTTCTCCAGCAATGGCATATCAGTTTCATTAGAGGTAATTGTGCTTATTTGTTCTAAATATTTAGAACTTGGTGAAAGTGAGGGTGAAAAAAAGTCAGAAAAAGGCTCTTTTTTCCCCCACTTTTCTAAGTGATGATTCAGAGGATAATATTGCTTGATTAGATAGAAAATTAACTCCAAGATAAAACAAATCACCACATAAAAAGAAAAGCGAAGTTTATACTCGGATTTTTTTTTGTACTTCAAACACTGAAATGTGAAGTTTTCAAAAATTAATCCTCCAAATTTTGGAGCACATCTCACGCATGCCTGCTATCAACTGCTTCAAAAGCATTTATCAGGGTACAAAAAACCAAAATCAATTTGTCCATGAACTTGGGAGTCCAGACCTTTCTATCATCAGCTCAGACTCCAGGTTGGGTGAGTTTTTAGGGAACCTGCTGTGAAATTAAGGAGCTCAGCAAGGTTTGCTGCCCCAAAGGAGCTCTTCCTCCCCAACCCAGGGCCCAGATCTCTTTCCCCCTCATTAATTTTTCCTTTTAAGTTTCTATTAGTTTTAATGATTCATTGTTTTACATTTGTATAGACATTTTTATACGGGTTCTATGTATAAAACCATCTCCCACTCCCTTTTATCCAGGTCAGGGCATGCTTTAATCCAAAGTTTTCTGGAGCAGAAATGCTGCACTGAGGCACTGCTGCTCAGGCCACTGAAATCACCTTTTATGGAGGTGCACAGCATTTATAGAGGTGCAAGAAATCTGGTCAAGAGGTTTTATTTCCCTTCCAATCACCCTTTTTATCCCAGGTGTTTATTTATCCACACACACACACAGAACCTATTGCAGCACACAGCTCTCAGCAGATTCCTGCTGCAAAAGCAGAACAATTCCATCAAGCTGGTTGCAATTCAAGGCAGGAAAATATTTATTAAATATGTGTTTTTAACCCAGCCTAGCAGACAAGTGGCCTGTTCATTTTGGGCTGTGTGTCAGAACAGAGAAATGGAATGCACACACAAGGCTGGGCAGCCTCCAGGGGTGACAGAACTGCACCGACTGAGGATGAGGAGGACTTGACCCACAGGCTGGGCTTGGTTCTCACTGCATGGGATGGACTTGGGGAACTCTTCATTCTGCAGCAAGGCTAAATCTGGAAAAAAACCCCAAATCTCTGCTGACTTGCAAGATATCAACAAATTCCACCTCTCCTGTCTCAGTTTACAGGTGAGATTTTTAAATTCCAATTCATTTTTCCAGCTGCTCAGAGGGCACAGAGATTGAGTGCCCAGAGGAGCTGTGGCTGCCCCTGGTTCCTTGTGAGTGTCCAAGGCCAGGCTGGAGCACCCTGGGACAGTGGGAGGTGTCCCTTCCCAGGTCAGGAGTGACACAAAACCATTCCATAATTTTAGGATTTATTTCCTAAAATTGAAGTTTTGGGTGGTGGATACAAGGTGGTGGATGACAATCACCAATTCCCTCTGGAGAAACACGTTTTAGGCAGAAGTTTTGAGCAGCATGACCTCGGGAATTCTTGAGCGGTTCTGGGGCACATTTTCAAACCTCAATATCTGCACTGACCTTAAAAATCCCATGGCAGGAGTGGCCATTCCATGATTTTAGGATTTTAGAATTTCTTTCCTAAAACTGCAGTTTTGGGTGGTGAATACAAGGTGGTGGATGACAATCACCAATTCCCTCTGGAGAAACACGTTTAAGGCAGAAGTTTTGAGCAGCATGACCTCGGGAATTCTTGAGCGGTTCTGGGGCACATTTTCAAACCACAATATCTGCACTGACCATAAAATCCCAGGTGTGTGACAGCATTGCCAGCCAGACACTTGGTGTGCTGCTGTGGCTGAGGATAACCACGGTTTTAGGGGGTGAAAACCCAAAACTGTGAGATAAATCTCACCTCTAATTAAAGCAGGTCTCAAACACACCCAAAACCTTCAAAGGCAGCAATGCCTGAGACTGCCACAGCCTTGAATTTGGCTCACATTCCCCAAATCTTGGAGTTATTTCAGAGCTGGTACTTAATGGGAATTATTTCTCCCTCCAGAGCAATGTGGTCGTGACTCTCCAAGCTTCTGATTTGCATTTAGACTGCAAGGAAAAGAATTTCCTCTGCAGCAGCCATCTCCCAGCCCTTCACCATGTGAATATTTCCACCCTAATTAATGTCACTTAATGTAAAATATTATTCCGTGTTCTGCAGAGTGGCTGTAAATTATTTACTTGTAAAACATGTTGACTTTTCATGAGTTGTTTGTACAGTAAGAACTGCACCATCTAAACTGGAGGAGGAGAGAGGAATCAATCATTTGTAATAATACCCAATAGGAGGTTTACCACATGTTATATCAATTTTTATGGCCAACACAAATAGCTGCAGCCATTACTTTGGATTTTTATTTTCTGAAGGGAATTAGAAATTCACTGTTACCTTCTGCTTCTCTCATGCTGCCCTGGAAATCACAGAATTTAAAGGTATTTGGAGTCTTTTTTACCCACTAATTAAGGCAGTGCATTAATAAAACACCAATTTAGAATATTCATTTAGCACACAGTCTATACAAAAAAAGCTGATTTGTGTGTAAGTTAATGAGCCCAGAATTAATGAACAACACAGCATCAAGTAAATGAAATGGGGTTTTAAAAAAAAAATCATATTTAAACTTACTGCTCATTCACTCTCCTCCATATTCTGTGTTACCTTTTACTTGCAGTGAGGTTTTGAATATTGATTATTTTCAGTGCATTAATTGCTTCCTGTAATTTGGCAATACTTATTTTTGGTATTGAAAGGTGTCAAAAGTGTCAAAAACCACTTGATTCAAAGACACACAAATGAAACCCAGAAGTTTCCTGGCTTGGTGTTTTGCCCTCGGGTATTTCTGGTCCCCAGATAAAGCCAGGGTTACCCTAAAGAGAGTTGGGTCGAAGCAAACGCAGGTCCAACCAGTGTGGTCACTTCTACGTTTCTCTTTTATTACGTGTAAAATGGCAGCTTATATACATTTCTATATAGTTTACAAAATGGATAGCTCTTTCATTGGCACACAGCAGAGAGAAGAATGCAAACAGACATTGTTGAACTTACTTTTAAGGTAGCTAACAAATACTTACTAACAACTCCATACAACGACCTTCACCAACCCCATTATCTTTCCCAGGCACCTTAACATAATTTCTAACTGTGCCACAACTTCTCTAACTAATTTTAACTGCGTCAGAGGCTTGAGGCCTCAGCTCAGGCCTCAGCAAGGCCTCGGGTAGTTCAAGGCCTAGGTATACATCATGTCCACCTTCCCTGAGGAATTCTGTAACACCCAGATTTTCCTGCGCCTGCTGTGAAAGTTCTGCTCTGTGCAGGATGAGCACAAACCACACACGAGCCCTCCCTCAGTCACTGGTGGCTCTCAGAGGACAAGCACGTCACAAGGGCAGCCTTTCATTCCTTTGGCAAGCTTGAAGAAGGAGAGGGCAATCCATCTTTGCAATTCAAATTTTGTGTCTTTACTGTTTCCTTTTCCGCTTTTCCTGTTCTTTTTCCTATTCTGATTCCTCTATTCCTCCTTCTCTCACAAACAGCAGTTCGACAGAATTTTTTGGCTCAGTGTGGTGAGACTCGTCCCTCTGTGCTTTACTCCTTGCCCATTCCATGCCTCTGCCCTGCTCCCCAACTTCAGCAGAGATGAAATTCTTGCTTATGCTGATGCCTTAAGTTTGAGCTTTTGTGTTTTTCAGGTTCTGTGCTGCCCAGGGGTGCAGTTCCGAGCTCACACTCAGTGTCACTCAGCTCTGCACACAGCAGGGACACAACACAAATCCTTTTCCTGCTGCACACCAAGGACAACTTTCAGGCCCAGAAGCACAAACAAGGGTGGCTGAAGGGAGGCACAAGAAGGATGGGACCTCACAACCTGCAGCTGGAATTGGACAATTAAACCCCAAGATGCAAATGGAGCAAAGGTGTTGTGTATGATGGTGACAGGTTTTTATGTATTGAGATGCTCAGTAAAGAAAATTATGCAATGCATTGTAACCAGAGCTAAAGTGGCTTCAGGCTTGGCCTAAGCTGTAGCTGGTAGCCTTAGGCCTGGCTCTGTCACCCATGACCCAGAACTGCTGTGACATCTTTGATACAATCAACAGCATTTTGAAGAGCCACCTGTTGTCTCAAAATCCTTCCTCCATGCATCTACTACAAAGGAACAACCCATGCTGTGTTAGGGTGGGAACTTCCACAGCAGATTTCCACCTCGATTCCAAGCCTGAAGCAGAACTTGGGAGCATCAGGGTATACAAAGCCAGGAGCAACTTGTGTCTCTCACCCCAAATTCCACTTTCCACCCCAATATTCTGCTGTCCATCAGAGGCCCCATTCCTGCAGGGCCAAGGGCAAAGAAAAAAGCAAGTCCAGCAGCAAAAAAACCTTTTCCCTCCCCTCTTTTTTGCAGCAAAGGAGCAGGTGAGCAGGGACTTGTGCTGTGCACTGAGTTGATGATATTTAGCATGCAGAGGAGCAGGTATTTATCAGCCAGCTCATCAGCTCGGTGTCAAAATGTTTGTCATCAAACTTAAACACAAACCAGAGGCACAAAAGTGCAGCCGGAGATGGATCACCGATACTTTCTGTGCTCTGATCAATACTTCTGCTGTGGTGAAATATGAGAGCAACAAAGACTGATGGTGAAACTGTAATTGAAGCACGAGAACTCCAACAAAACCTTTCCGCTTGGAATGTTTTAGAAGGCTCCTCAAATTCCCACTATAGGTAAACCTATTTTCTGCCTGACAATTGGCATAAATTTAAAAGAGATTTTTATCTCCGTCGATGTTTAAAGCATCATTTGGTCCAAATTTCCCTGACATTTTCCCCTTTTCCAGCATGATTTTAGAGGCCTTAAGTGACTGCAGTGTGACCAGCATGGAATCAAGAATGTGCCTGATAAATAATAGCTCTGTTCTCAAAAATTAATGAACAATGTCCCTATAAATACACAATGTCTCCACAATGACACTGGATTGTGATTTTCCCCCTCTCATTCCCTGCATTCTTACAGGAATTTACATAGGATGATAAATTATTTAGAAATCTATTTCAACTACAGAAAATCCAGTTTGCCCATTACTTATAAAAAGCCATTACAGCTACTTAAGTTTTCTATTACAGCCAATTTAATTTATTACAAAATAGCGAGTCCATAAGATTCTGATCTATCCTAGGTACCGGGAGATAATGGAACACTGGAGGATATTATGACCATGAAACATGAAGAAGAAGGGAAAGAAGTCATTTCCATTTATAGTGCAAAGTAAACATCTGAGATAATAAACTGGCCAACGTAACCAGGCTGCGAATTGGAAATGGAACAGAAGAAAGAAGAAGGAGAAGAAGAAGAGGAGAGATCCCATTTTTAAAGGCTTATTGGTTATTTATGTAGATGCTACGAGTTATAAAAGGAAGAGAAACATTCTTGTGATAAAAGCTGCTTATTGGAACTAAATCTGAATTCCCATCCTGGCTGCTCCGATATGAGGCTGTAGAACTTCTCTCAAGTGCCTGTGCTGAAACTCCCCGGCCATAAAATGGGAAGAATATTTCTTTCTTTGCCCAACTTCCCCTTCTCTGCCCATTTCCATTGGCACAAAGGAACTGATGTCTTCCACAAAGACAAAAAATAATGGCCCCTGGTCTTTGGAGAAGAGTTTTTCATCTTTATTTGCACTTCTATGAATTGCTCTTCAGAGATTAACACACGAGTTTACCTCAGTTTGCTGTCACACACTTTAGAGTATCTTTTAAAAATTCTCAGATAATTCCAGGAGATTTTAGGGATTTCTAAACTGGTTCCTGGTGACAGTGGCACCATGGCAACTTGTCCTCCCTCCCTGTGGGATGAGACTGAAATATGGAGAAGGGGTGAGGCCGGGTGAAGGGGTTAAAAACAGCACGAGGCACTGCAGCTTTCCCTCCCCACTGATTTTCTGGGTAAAGTTTTTCAACTCCTATATTTGATTTTTCTGCCCTGCTGTATTGTAGCCCTGGTTCCATGCCTGAGGTGTTTTGGTTTTCTGAAATTCTTTTCCCAGGGAATTTTCTGCAAACAGGAGAAATGTTTTTGTAGCTGTACCTACGCTATTCATTCCTTTCCCTAGGAGGGACTTCTTCTTGATGTCCCTCTGCTCTGAGCAATGGGAGTGAAGAGGTTTGTCTTTGTGTCACCAATCCAATTGGTCTGTGTGAAACAGTCTAAAAGGGAGACACATCCCAAAAATAAAGGAATCATTTTCAGCCTTCTGAAGTTCAGAGTCTGTGTCGTTGTGGTGTAAAACAGCGTCACTGTATCAGTTTTCTGGGCCTGTTGGTGATTTCCTCTTGAGCAGATCCTGACTCTCCTCAGAAGAAAAACAAGCTGAGTTCGTTTGTGTCACCCAGCACCAGGCAATTGCCAAGTTAGAGGAATAATGTTATTTTAATCAAACCACCAAACCAGATTGAAGCCAACAGCTGTAACAATGAAAGGAAGCTGAAAACCATTATCCAATTTACCAGGCATCAGTGAGCAGCTACAACTCCGAGCTGCGCTCCTGCAGCTTGGCTTTAACTCCTGGTGAAGAATTCACTGCCTCGTTGCTGATGATCCAAAAAGGGCGAATTGCTTTGCTTTTCTTTAAAAATCACACGCTGGAAAAAGGAAATGAGGCAAGAAGTCAAAGGCAGCATCTGAATGACTCCTGGAACATCCTGTAAATCCGTTCCTCCTGATGGCTTTTCACTTAAACACAAAGCCCTGCTGATGGTGGGTAATGGTTCGTGTTCCTGATCAGCAGCAGGTTGAAATGAAATAAAACATTTATCTGGATCTTAAATCTTTATCCTCAGGAGTTAATTCTGGAGTTACTGTCTAGATTTTCAGGGCGGAAAAAAAATTGTTGTTCTTAAATTCAGGCTTTGAATTCGTCTTCCTGGAGGAAAATGGGAATATTCAGTCTCTTCAAATTAAAATGTTTTCATGACTGGAATATTTTAGTGGGTATTTTATGATTTAATAGTGTTGCCTTTCAATTGTTACCTGGACACAGGAGCCTTCTCAGTTGGTGGCTGCATTGCACCAGGAGCTGGACAAACACAAAGAGACCAAAAACACAGACAGAAAAGTAATTTCTGAAGGGGCTTTCCCCCAGGATCATGCAGTTAAAAATGATCCACTGATCTACTGGTACATTTTGAGATTCCTTCCTATATTCCATCAACAGGAACAAGGTTGTTTTCAGTTCCCACACCAATGGAAGGATGATGGGATTTCAGGGGATTCCCTTTCACTTCTGCAGCCCTACACCAGGACCCACAACTAAATATCCAAATATCCAATACCCACTGAACTTGGCACCAGCAAGAGCTGCAGAAACAAATGGTCCTCAAACAACTGATTTTCACATATTCCACAGGAAACATCTGTGGGTCTGACTTTAGCCTGCTAGCAGCTGCTAACTTTTTCCCAAGGAAAAATTCCTCAAGAAAGTTTCTTCTCAAAACAATCTTGGCAAACAACTCTCCTTTCTCCAAACAATCTTTCTCCAGGTGGTGTTTTGCTGTTTCTCTGGTTTAACCCATGGCATTAGAGAGGTGTCGTTCCTATTCACCAACCATGTTCAGTCTGTATGGGAACATCTGATAAAAAGCAGTAAGAATTAGACAATAAAGCCTTTTTTCTGTGCTCTTTGCCTTCTGGAATATTTGGAGTCTTTCTTTCGTGTCCTACAGCGACAAAATATCCACTGGGTGCAAGGACCCTCCTGGAAGGAAAATAAATACACAACCATGAGTCTGACTCCTGACTTAAGGCAGGTTGTGATGTGCAAATATTGATGTGAGTTTCCTCCTTTGATGGTCATTTTTAATTCAGGTGAGATGATGTGAGCATCTCCTTGACAAGCAACCCACAGGCAATCAATATAATTTTTTTAAAATTCATTCTTTATGCAGTCCAGTGTGGCAGAGGAATTTTACTTCCCATTTTACTGCTCCACCTGCCAAGGAAGTTGCCATCACTCCAGGCTGATGCTGATGTCATTATCTGAAACCTGGACCTTTGACCCTTTTTCTCATATCACTGAAAATAATTAATCAATGCTCTCTCACAAATGGCAACTTGCCAGAGCAGGCAGAGAAATTAAAAACCAAAAGGTCATTCCATAATAGTTTACACACTGTAAAATATCCACTTGTTTTATTTGTCTTTGTGGCCCAGCTGATTTTATAATTGCAGTTTATATGGCCCAGATTGGAGGCAGAAATTCAGGATCTGACAAGCTGCAATTTTTCTCTCCAAGTGCCCTTAAAACACCTGAAAGCTGTTTTGATTTTTATTTTTTTTAAATTTAGGGCCCCTAAAACTTATTTTCCGTGGTTGCTGTAGGGACAAAACTCCAGACACCTGAAAAGAAAGGCTGGCAGAGAGAATCCTCCCCAAGCCCCCTCTAGCTGCAAACAGCAGCTCCATTTCCCACTTCCAGCAGAGCTTGTATCAGCCACTGATTTTAACTCACACCAGGAAGCAACAAAAGCAGCTGATTGTACCTTTCAAAAAAACACCACTTGAAAAGGGAGAGAGAAAAGGGTTCGAATGCTCCGAGCCCGGAGCTGGATCTATCGTGCATTAACTTAAAAGAGAGAAAAATCAGCTTATTGCAAAGTTGCCAACTTTAATCTCCCTGGATTGGTTTGAAATACATCTTTACAGTGAAATACAGGGGTTTGTGTGCAGTGATTTCTGTACAGGGAACCTCCAATTTTTTTGCCCTTTTTTTTTTTTGCCTTTTTTTTTTTGCTTTTTTTGTCATTTGAACTCGTTTTTAGCAATTTGCTGCTATCTCATGATCACTGAATAAAGGGCACCCTTGCTGAGAAACCACAATTCCCAGGAATTAAGTGCAAAAGGTTTCAAAATTGGCTGAGCTCTTCTCATTCACCAGTAGCTTGAATTTCTTGAATTGAAAGGAAGGGCCAGTGCACAACAAACTTCTTGAAACATCCAGGGTTCACTCAGGATCGTGGAATCATGGAATGGGTT
>VXBB01001985.1:45546-105443 GCA_013399915.1 Illadopsis cleaveri | reverse complement strand
GGGACCCGCTTATCAGATCCCCTTTCCGGGGAGAACAATAAGCGTGGCCGAGACCATTTACAACAAAAAGGATGTGGCCAGGCCCAAGATGGTCCCTTAATCACCCACCATCAACACCCGATATGAATCTGGAGCCAAGCCACTTGACAATCAGCAATGCCGGGAAACCCATTCAGCTCCTGGAACCTGGACAGGAAACCCTTTCAGAGTATTGAACACCAGACTTACATACCAAGACTCACAAAAGATTTAGCCCGAGGATATGAAAAACCATATAAAAACTGGACCCAAGAGACTGAATGTGTGGTCAGGGGGAATCAGTCTCTCGGGGGACTGTCTCTCTGCCACCCACACCGGTGTTGTTTTTTTCTTTTATTGTGGCTTTTCTTTGTTGGTGACGGGATTGTTTTAATAAATTGTTTTCTTATAATTTGATCTTGCTTTTCATTCATAACACCTTGAACCGTCTGGGTGCCACCAGCCTTCCCTCCCTAGGTCCTGTTTCAAGGACTGACCCCATATCACCCGTAGGTGGGGAGAGGCAATAAAATCCCTTCCTTTCTGGCCTAGAGTTATTTGGTGAAGCACTTGGGAGAGCACAGGTGAGGGGGTGCCTTGGGAAGCTCCATATCAGGAGCAGCAATTAGATTTACACTGAGCTACAACCACCTGGCTGGTTTATTAACTTGTGCAATCACAGCTAACACAAATGACTGTCAAATTGACCTGATCTAGTGGAAGGTGAGGAGGGGTTGAAACTAGGTGGTTCTTAAAGCCCCTTAAAGCAAGCACATGGTGAAAATCCTCCCGCTCTCACCCTTTGGGAGAGCTGTACTAACCCTCGCATGGAGTGATTAGAGTTGCTGTATTATGTTTCCTTGCCTGGTTAACCAGACTGGCAATTTTTGCCAATATCTACTCTGAAGGAATCAGCTCAGAAAATGGATGAGTTTTTGATGGCTGGGGGAGTTGTCTCTCTCCGCACTTCTGTCACTGGTAGTATGGTCCATCCTTGGATAACCTGTTCATTTTGTTTTCACTGACAGATGACCGAAAGATGAGGATAGTCTGGGATAGGAAAAGCTCTTTATTCCTCTATTTTCTACTGGGAGGGTTTGGTTCTTAGTTGTGGAGGCAGCGACCAAAACCTCATAGTGGGAGGAGACACTGGCTTTTAATTCCGGCTTAGGTGAGTAGTTAAGTCAGGAACTCAGGACTCAGTCAGTGTAGAGTCTTCTTCTATAGCTTTTTTTTTATGGTCTGGATGACTTCACTGTTGGAATGTTATAACATGTTGTGGTTCTGTCTTCTTGCATCATGGTTAAATGGAGGTAAGGAGACATCTTTGCTCTACTGCTCCCAAAGAACCTGTGCCTGGGCTTTTGGAACACTGTTAGACTGGTTCTTTTACTGGAGGTATTAGAGCTGTTGGAGGTGTACAAGATCCGGAAGTCACAGACAGCCCCATGTTAGCATAGCTCAAATGTTAGCCCAGTGAGACTGGGAAGTTAGGACTGTCTTCTAAAGAGAAGAAATGGAGACACATTGTAGTTTAAAATTGCTATGGTGATGGTCCCTGCAGCCTTCTTTAAGAGCTGTGTTCTGGTCATGTGTACAAAGGGTGACAGGCCTGCTGTGGCTGCCAGTACTCTGGGTGACCCTTTGGATGCAGCTGAGCACCTCAACCTTGTGTACAGGGCTTCATCCTGTCCACCAATTTGTCTGCCATTGCAGAAAGGGCTTTGCTGGCTTTGGGCTGCTGGAAGGGACCCCTTGTGTGTGAGACTGTCTGCCCTTGTGCTGCAGTGACTGTGAGGGATGAGGGCTGGCAGCCACAGTGTGCTTGCCTGTTTCCAGGGCTCTGTCGAGTTCGCCCTTCACCCAGGCACATCCTGTTCTTCTGGTTCCTTCTCAAGTATTTCATCACAGGAAAAGGGTGCTCCTCTTGGCCCTAGCTGATCTCACCATCAGAGGGTTTATCCTTAGCTCTGACCTCACTTCTTCTTTTTTAAAGCCATCATTGTAATTCTCCCTTAGGAATCCTCCCTTTGAATGCCAGTTGAGACTGTGCAAGGCTTTCCTCCAGTATCCCTTGCAGGAACTGTTCACCCCAGTCCTTTATAACCTTTAATTTCTTTGTCACTTTTGTCACCTTTTTTTCTTTTTCAGAGATTTCTGACCTGGGTTCTTCAGCTGTGATGTAAATCTGATATATTATTTTCATGCTTTGAAGACATACTTTTATGCTTGGTCTCTTGGAATGAGAGAAAAATAGCATTAGGTTGTGCTATGAGAGATTTATATTGGAAATTAAGAAATTTTCTTCACAGAAGGGGCTGTCAGCACAAGAGGCTGCCCAAGGAAGTAGTGGTGTCACCATCCTTGGGGGTATTTAGAAGATATGTAGATATTTCATTTAGGGACATGATTTATTGGTGGGCTTGGCACTATTGGGTTGATGGCTGGACTCAATGTTCTTAAAGGTCTTTTCCAACCTAAACAATTCTCTGATTTTATGAAACCCACTGGAATTTTCTACTAAAACTATGCAGGACAAATTTACTATATATATATTTTTAGATGCTCTAGCCTAGATGGATGTCTTTCTTCTGCTGATTGTAGAATGATTTTCCTTTTCATTTTATCCCTTTTCGTCTCCCCTTCCTACTAATGCTATTTTCAGGGCTGGATTTTTAATTTTCCTCATCTCACAGATTTCTCTGACCTTCCCAGCCTCTGTCTCAGTTCCCTGAAGAGTATGACTGCTGTGTTATCATCCTTGTGTCCTTCTGGGAACATGAACTTGCTGCAGAAGACAGGCACTTTATGCACACCATGAAATTAAAATATAAGAACCAATTTAGAAAGGATCTTGAGACAGAGCATCTAATCCATCTCTCAGCCCTCAGCAGGATGCTATCAACTTAAATAATTTCCTAATAAGTACTGGTTTAGTCTGTTTTTCCAAGCCACCCAGGATGGAGGATCCACGCCTTCCCAGGCAATCAGCTGCACTATTGTCACTGTTTAAAAATTCCCCCAATGCCTAATGTAAGCCCTCATGATAGTTTTTTCCTATCCAGCCCTGTTTTTCTGTAGACATATATGATGTGACTGGGTGTCCCCTGAGCACCTTTATTGTTTTCACCTTCTCTAATAAGTCTTATTTTCCAGGTCTCTTACTGCTGCAGATTGTGCCTCCTCCTTGCTCTGCTTGGTTTCATCTCTAAAAGAGCACATGAAAAGGCTGCAGCTTCACACCCTCCCTCTGTGAGAGGTGAGAAGCAAGTGAGTTCTATATAATTCAGTGAGACTAGTGTAGTCATGTTGTTCAGAGAAAAGTCCCCTAAGCACTTCAGTAATCATCTTAAATGAAAGGGCATGAAATTAAAATCACCAGAGATAGTCACGTCTTCTCATCTTCCTATCTCTATCTGCTATTCCATATGTAGTCAAATGGTGAAATCATCCCAATATAGGTACCCCAGCCTGCCTGGGGACATGGTTTTATTCTGTCTGAGGTCTAAGACCAATAAGAAATTAATTTTAATCCTGAACAGGCTGCAGTCAGGACTTTGATTTCATTTTAATGTATCCACTGCAGCGTGAGACCATTTCTGAGCTGAAAAAGAATTTCAGGGTGAAGAAATAATTCTCCCTTGTTTCCTTGTGATATCAGCTTTATGAACAATGGGAGACCAATGCTCTTACCCAGTGTGATTCCCATTTAGATAGCACTGTGGGCTTAGCTAAGAAGTGGTCCCTCTGGACTGCTCAATATATTGGGAAATGTCAAAAGACCGCTGTCCTTTGAAGAGATTAGTCTCAAATGAAAAGTGGGCATGAGGGCACATAAATTCTTCCTGTCTGTCAATGCAAAAAGTCCTGGCAGGTCTGTGTCCAATATGGTGCAGGCCAAGAGGATATCTGCAGGGCAGAGTACGGTTTCAATGGGGCAGCACACTCTGCTAAAACCTGCACATGAGGCAGGGAACCTGTGGGCCAATGGCAAGCTGGCCACTGCCGCTAGTCATTAGCCCATAATAAGATGCCAGGGCATGGAAAACTGCTACGACCTTACCTAATCTGTGACCAGGCTGTCTTGCAACCGCATCGATGCTCACTGCTGACTTGGTTTAATTTAAAGCTCAGAAGGACAATAGGAGACTTCCTTATCAACCTCCAAGAGTTTTGTATCAAACCCCAAATCCTGGAGTACTGGCTTTGCTGCTCTGATGTATTCATCTCCAAGAACCCTTGACTGAGCCTGCTCCAAGCTGTTCTCTGGCAGTCATTTTACAAGTTGAAGCTGCACTCTAGCTTGGAGAGGAAGCTCATTGCTTTGATGCTGCCTGCTTTCCTGCTGTAATCCAGGCATGAGAGCTCCTGACCCTATGATGGGAATGACAAAATGGGAAACCAGCCATCAAAAAATCAGCCACAGGGGAGTTTCATGGCTGGTCCCTGCTATTTTTTGGTTTTTTTGGACCTAACAGTAAGAGCACAGCAGGGCTTTTCAAATGGTTTCCTTTCCATCATTCATATGGATGGTGGGGGCTGAACATTGTCCAAAGTCTTTACCAGAGACATAGCTGGTACTACCAGGAAAGCCTGTCTTGCCCCACAGGATGCATGCTCTAAACAGGGGAAAAAACAAACAGCAACTCATATGAAGAAAAAGGCAAAACCTGTGCTTTAAAAGAAAGACCAAACATTGGTGTTAGTGCTCAGCAATATATATTTTGTTCAGCAAAGTTCCCCAACCTCTACTTCCCCAAAATGCCCCCTTTCCTTCCAGTTTATAAAGCCCTTGTGACACACAGTGCTTTGTTGGGCAAGACTTGGCAGCTTCCTGTGCATACATCCCATCAGCATGAGAGTATCCCTTGGACTCAGCTTTCTCCTGGCTTTCCTGGACCCAGGTGAGTTTTTCATTTGGACCTGTGGAGTTGTGAGACATAAAAGAGGTCTGGGAATGGACTGCTTCGTGTGTGAGGCTATTGCTGCCATCTGAGCCATAAACCTCCCTCTCTTGGAGGATTTGCACTGTAGAGGGGTGAGGGTGGCCAGTTGTGGGGAATCTTTGGTCCTGTGAGCCAATGTGCAGATGAGGGTGTTGGCATTTACAACCTGAGCATGCAACCTGATTTTCCGTGGTGCTCACTGGTGATATAGCCAGAACAGCCATCAGAGTGATTCAGGTTACCCTAAGGCAGCCAGACTTCGGTAAGCTGAATCCATCCCCAGGTTCATTTATTTCACTCGTGTCCAGGGTTGTGTGACATTTTGGACATAACGTCATCTCAGCTGTCCTTCAGCTCTGCTCCAGAAAAGCACAGCTGCCTTGGAGGTCTTGAGTCACAGTAGATGCCACAGCCACTGCAAGGTGCCTTAGTTGGCACCTCGGTTTAGGGAAGTGACACGTGCCCTGGACCTGTTAATTTACATGCTGGACTCTTTGGGTGTGTGTCACGGAAGAAATCCTGTTTGTCCTCTGTTGAAATACATGTTATTCATTTCTAAGTGTTTCCTGATGAGTATCTGATATTCTGGTCTGCTTAAAGTGTTCCAGCAGCTATCTGGTGAAGTGGTTTCCCCTAATGCTTACAAAGAGATACAGAAAGAGATAATGCT
The DNA here is from genome assembly GCA_013399915.1 of Illadopsis cleaveri. Classification (NCBI taxonomy): domain Eukaryota; kingdom Metazoa; phylum Chordata; class Aves; order Passeriformes; family Timaliidae; genus Illadopsis; species Illadopsis cleaveri. The sequence continues at coordinate 99,809 of VXBB01001985.1, read as the reverse complement.
TACAAAGAGAGTCTCCAGTCTGTACAGAGTACAGCCAGTATCTGCTGGCAGCTCTTGTTCCCCAGCCACTTGGGTGCCCTTATTCACTACAAAGAGAGAATTTGGGGTCCGTGGATCCAGGGACACCTGAGTGCCTGTGAGGATGAAGGGGTTTATAGGGCTGCTATATCAGCAATCCCAGTAAAAGCCCAACAGAATTGCACAACGAAACAGAAAAAATAAGGGAAATGTGAAAAGTGCTGATCAATGCTGAAATCAAACATCAGTGAAAGGGGAAGAGAGATCCCTTATAACTGCTGCTCAGGAATGTGTCCTCTTCTCCCCAGGGACCTGCCTCCAGTGCGAGATATGTCATAGCATGGGAAAAAGCTGCTCTGGTCCCATGAAAACCTGCACTGGTGGTGAAGACACCTGTGGCATTATTCTTCATGAGGTCCTAATAGGTGAGAAATCCTCTAAGCCAGTGTGGCTTTCAGAGTGGGGCTGGCTGGGGGAGTTGTCTCTCTCCGCACTTCTGTCATTGGTAGTATGGTCCATCCTTGGATAACCTGTTCATTTTGCTTTCACTGACAGATGACTGAAAGATGAGGATAGTCTGGGATAGGAAAAGCTCTTTATTCCTCTATTTTCTACTGGGAGGGTTTGGTTCTTAGTTGTGGAGGGAGCGACCAAAACCTCATAGTGGGAGGAGACGCTTTTAATTCTGGCTGAGTGGTTGAGTCAGGAAGCTGAGAGACTGAACCATGACTTACACTAAGCTGCTAACATCTAGTACTGGGAGTACACTGTTGATGTGTGAAGAGAGAAGCTTGCCTATCCTCAAGCAGGGATGGAGACACTATACAGCCATGCAGTGCCACCAGGGCTGAGCTATCACCTTATCATCATAATCATCATCATCATCAATCAGTTTAGGTTGGAAGAAATCTTGAAGATCATCTAGTTTCAAAGCCCCTACCCTGGGAAGGGACACCTTCCACTAGACCAGAGGTTGCTTAGAGCTCCATCCAACCCGGCCTTGAACACTGCCAGAAATGGGAGATATCCACAGCTTCCCCTGGTAACTTGTCCTGGTGTCTCACAACCCTCACTGTCAAGAATTTCTTCTTAATATCTAATCTTAATCTAGCCTCTGGTGGAATCCCTGCAGCCCCTCAACCTAATACTCAGGGTCTGGCCTTGGCAGGACACACCATGCTTCCCTGCCGAGCCTGACAGAGGGGACTTCCCAATGGTGCTCTGTACACATGGTTTGCCCCGGTTCCTCCCCCCTGCAATGCCCCTGGCCCTTTGGTTTCTCTTCTCCTCATTATGTCCCCATTGGCTGTGGGACTCGGTGACCGGCCCTGGCTCCCCTCTAGAATACTGACTTCACCTACCCTTTGGTCTGCCCCCATACCTCAAGGTCATTGCCTGCTGAACCCCATATTTAAGTGGGGACAAGCAGCTGGCCTGGCCTCCTGACTCTGGGTTTCCCTTCGGCTCCTGGAAATAAACCTGCTGGAACTGATCTGTTGTCAAGGCCTTCTGCCTCTCCTAGTTGTGCCAACCACATGGTGTGTGTGGATGTGTGAGCTTGACTGCTTCTTTCCCCAGGTGGCCTTTCCACCAGAGAGGCTTTTTGGGATCTAGGCTCCAGATCAACTCCTAAATAACACAACACCACACCCTCCTTCAGTCTGAAGCCATTCCCTCTAGCCCTATTAGTTCATGTCCTTGTCAAAAGCCCCTCTCCAGCTCTCTTGTAGCTCCTTTAGGCACTGGTAGTTGCTATAAGGTGACCCTGGAGCCTGCTTTTCTGTAGGCTGAACAATCCCAAATCTTTTAGCTTGTCCTCACAGGAAACATTGTCAACCAATTACCATATCGCTCTGGTTGATAAGTCAAAGCTAGTGCTGACCTCTGACACAGCTGGGCACTCAGTTGTGTTAGAGGAATGGCCTCAGTCACTGGTCAGCCTTAGTGATGTGGTTGTTGCCTTTTAGACTGGAGTCTGGCTCATATCCTACCAGCTTTGATGCTGGCAGCTCTAGTGTCTGCCTTCTTCTGCTGGTGCACCCACCCTTCATCCTTCAAGCACTTCAGCAGACTCAGTTTAGCTGTTCTGCTCCCCTTTACACCTTTCGGGCTTGGCTGATGGGGTAGACCAGACTTGCCTGTGTCAGGATGCTTGTGGCTGTGATAGACTGCACTCTGCAGATTTTACACAGGCTGAGCAAGCCTGTGCTATGGGTCAGAGGCACGTGTCACACCATAATCTCTGCAGATGAAGTGTCCTGGCTCACTGGTGATGCATCTCAGGGGGCTCAGGCCCTGGGACAGCTGCATAGAAGGTGGTACAGGGACAAAGAGGAGGGGAAGGGAGTTATTTTGTGTTGAATGACTTGGCACTGCCTTCTGCTTCATGACAGGGGGGATGGCCATCTCTTCATCCATCAAGTCCTGCCTGCCATCCCACGTATGCCACCTTGGTCCTGTTACTGTGAACTATGGGAAGGTGAAAGCAAAGAGCCACTTGGTTTGCTGCACGGGCAATGACTGTCGGACCACCTCCGTGTCATGTAAACTCTTTATTTTCCTTATAGCCCATCCCCTTTCTGTCTGATCCATCCTATGGTGAGGCCTTCCAGGCTAAGCCTTCACCTGGGTTCTTCCTCTCATTCTCTCACTGAAACCAGCTACAGCCAATGTCTTTCATTCCAGTGCCACCAGATAATGATGTGCCCAATGGATACCAGTGTCCTGCCTGCTACAGCGTGGACTCCTTTCAGTGCAGCAATGAAGTTGTAAACTGCACTGGATCTGAAGACCAGTGTGTTGACCTTGCTGGGTTAATGAATGCTGGTAACTACCTATCATTTGGGGCTGTTTTTCATCTTCTTGATGGGTAAAACGGGTGAAACTAGCCTAAGATAAAGCACTACTGAGATAAAAATGGGCAAAAGGTGTGAAATAAAAAAAAGAGGAGGATACAAGGAACTTAAAGTTGAAAACACAAAACTTCAAGCTGATCAAGGAACAGGTGTTGTTTTTCTTTTCTTCTTCCCAATCATGCATGGATAATTGCTGGAATTCCTCACAACATGGCATAACTGAGATTAAGAGTGGAATGCGTTTCTTGGGGCAATCTGGTACATGGGCGTGTAACAAACTTGACCAAGCCCCTGAACTTGCTGGCCCTAGTTAGTATGTATGAGAGTGAATCTGGATCTAAGCCAGTTGCCAGTTTACTGGAGGTTCAGATGGAGCTTTGCAGAAACATTGCTTTCCCATGAGGTAATAGAAGTCACTAGGGACAAGACACTGTTGCATGAGGAAAGCCGGGGGCAGGTCCCCTCCCTTGAAGTCTAGCCTTTGAACAGTTCCATCAGATATCTTTTTCCCACCTCAGGTCCTGTAATTAGAGAGAGGAGAGTAGACAGCAATTTTTCTAGTCACTCTCTTTTCCACCCCTGCTGCAGGTAAAAGACTACCACGTTTCATGGCACACCTGTGTTCCAGCAGGCAGGAAAAAACCCATGGAAATAAAGGGCAGCAACACCATCTGTAGAGGCAGACTGAAAAAAATATCCTGTATATGGTTATAGATGAAATTCCTTTGAGTTGATAATATTGCTAGGTGATGATGTGATGCCTGAAGGTCCTTCCTATAGACTTTATTAATGTGCTGTCCAAACCCTGAATTAGATCATGTTTCACAGAGACAACATGAAGGAAAACAAGAAGTTTTGTAGTCACAGCAATGAAAACAGAGTGGCACAATTAATTCAGTGTACCACTGAAATAAAAACGTTCCTAACTTGCCTTAACTTGATTGATCAGCCACTGTGAATGGAGAAGGCCTGTACAGTGTAATAAACTGTGCAGAGAAAGCAGCAGTGTAGGGAAGCACAGGAAGATGAGGAACTCATGAAGTGCCTTTACATGTTATTTGTATTTGAGATAAAATTGTCCAACAAAGTATTCCAGACCTCCCTAACCTGCATAGCAGAGACACATGAACAGCATTAACAAAAGTAAGCAACAGGAGCAAGAATATCTGAATGGGGAGTTAGGCACTCAGCACCTGCTCAGGTCTCCTCTTCTGGTAAATGCTCCAGTGATGGCAAAGAACAAGTTCAGGTTTCAGTGGCTCCATCAGTAGGTTTCTCTCTTGGTTTGGCTAAAATGCTATAAAGCCTTTGAGAATGAATTCCTCTTAATAAATGGCACAGGCTGTATTGTCATTGAGACTTCTCAACTCCATGTCAAATCTGACTGAGGGAAAGTCATCCAGCTGGAGTGTCCTGAGCGGGTCAGAGAGAGACGGAGACAATGAATACCTGGCTTACTGTTACACAGCCCTGGTTTCTTTAGGAAACCAAAGTTCTGGCAGAAGAATTTTTAAACATGAGAAAGAGAGCTACTTAAGACATTTTCACTTTTTAAATTTAAATGCTTAGAATTTTTAAAAGTCATCTTTATTCAGCAGAAATAAAGAAGACAAACCTTAAACCATTTGTATTTCAAGTAATCCAAAATGACCTTGCTGTTTCCTCAGCTTTATTCAGGGGATGGGAACAGACAGGGCTGATGGGTTTGGAACCAATTGGATGCAATGAATGGACAGTTCTTAGGCTGGAAATGCAGACTGCCCTGGCCAGGGTAGGAATAATATTGGGGATTGGATCTCCTGATGCATGGCATGAATTTCTTGTATTTCTCCTGCATAGGTGGACTGTCTCTGAAAGCTGCCATGAAGGGTTGCACCACCATTTCTGAATGCAATATGGTAGGAGATGGAAAAAACAGCCTGGGCGTGATGGACATAAAGTTGAAACGGTTCCAATGCAGACCAGCTTCTGCTATGTACAGAGTGGTGCACGCTGGGGTTGCCCCTCCACACACAGTCTTCCTTCCTGTCCTGTCAGGATTCATCCTGGAGAAGGTACTTTTCTGACTCTCACTGGTGCTAGGTTAAGCAATACCCACAGCAAACTCCAGCAGTGGTTTGCAACTTAGTCCTTTTTGCTGTAGCTTCTTCTGTATGGAGATTTTATTTTCAGATTAGCTCTTCTTTCATATTTTCACAGAATAAAGACAGCATTTACACTTATTTTGTTTCTGCATTGATTTAATCTAATTTAAAGCTTCATCAGTTCAATTGTGGTTGGTTTTGTGTTGCATTCTCTCAGTGCTTTGTCCACACTGGGACCGTATGAGACTGTGTGAGGTCTTCAAACCCTGCACAGGAAGTGGGAGCTCTCAAGACAGCCCTAGAATATCGAGCCACTATCTCGGTATAAGTGGCAACTTACAAAGCCACTTTTCCAGGCTCTGAAAAGGACTGGAGATAAGTTCCTGAGAGGTTCACTCTGAGTGGAAGGATCACTTGCCCCTTTTTCCAAATAGAATACTCTTGTATCCTATTTGTCCAAGTAGGAGTCCCTCAGCTCAAAGGGCTGCTTGTGGCCCTGGGTCACAAAGAGTATTTGTGTCAGAGTATAAGACACCTTGTATTTCAAGGTGCAATAAGCACCTTGTTGCAGTAAGCAACCTGCTTCTGGCAAGCAGTTGCCTTACCAGACACTCTCCCATTTAGTCTTAATAATTTCATCATTATCTGGAATAAATGCTTATGTTGGGAACATTTAATTTCATAAAATAGGTAACTTTCCATGGTGACAGACTGCTGAGAGTCCAACTAATGGGAAAACTTCAGCTCAATGCTTATTTTCTTTCTTTTGGCTGAACTACACCCACAGCTTTTTTAGCCTTCCCACTTCTACATTTGCCACACTCCGGCTATTCTGCCCCAACCACTCCTAGCTTCATTCCCTGGTATCCTTGGGTTGGTATCACACAAAAGCACTGAAGAAAAACACCTCATCAGCTATCACTGCCATACCTGGGAATTAGTACTGGCTGTGGGCTAGAGGAGGGAGTGGTGAAAGCTCTGGGAGATGTTGAGGTGTACAGTGGAGAAGTGTTAGTAAACTTCAACATCTCCTTGTGTGTCTGTTCCCGATGAATGACCCAGTTTGGAGCAGACTACAGGACTACTAAGCAAAGTTCATGGTTGTGTCTGCCCCTAACAGCCCTAACTCACAGTGCAAGCACACATTTTGGGCATGGAGTTGCAAGGGTCAGCAATGCAATTTCATCTCCTAGTTCAGTGCTAGAAAAGCCTTGGGTGCTGAAACCAGACCACAACAAGTGGCTGTAGTGAGATAACTATGCCTACATATGTATGCATGAATGTATATGTGATCAACTTATAAATTGCAGCATGGGGGCTGAATGTTATTGCAGTTTTTGTCTTCCCAGACTTTTCCTTCTTCCCAGGCAGACTGAAACTCCTTTCTTCCCAGTATTCCCACCAAATTATTTGGGATAATATGTCACGTTATCTATTATAATAAGGGAGTGAGGGTCTGAGAGTGAAAATTAATTTTGGCGGTAGGGATTGAGGTGATAACACATTTAATGCAGAGAAAAGAGTCTGGTTAGACTCAATTATTTGCAAAGGCTCTACAATTACAGCATGGATACTAGAGAAGGAACACAGCTCCCTCTTCATGGTGTAGCAATACACTGATACTGCAGCAACCCCCTCATTCAGCATTTTTCCAGATCTGATAAAATCCTGGAATTAAAAAAATTCTCTGTCTATGTAAGTATATTATCCCTGAACACATCTCCTGCATGCTCATGCGGAACATTACATTGCTGTCCATGGCACCCCTGTGGCAGATCTCGATCCGCTTCAATGGCTCAACCCTTCACTTTCTGTTCATTCCACTCTGACCTATGATGTTATCAGGGTGGTAATGAATCTGTTCAGCCTGGTGATACACAAGACTTTGTGTGATATACATCCAGAGAGCCATGGTGCTGGGGTGGTATTTCAGGGAGGACAAGGGGGACAGCAGACAGCAATATTTCTGATGAGGGTTTGTGGTGCAGAAAGAAGAAGGAGCTCAATTTTTTACTTCTAACTCAATGTTGTGGCAAACAAAGCTGTGGCAATCTGTGGCTGCATAAATGATGGAGTGATGAGTGGAAACAGCCTTGCATCTTTATGATTGATACCCTTCTGCTTGGTCCTGTTCCAGCATCCACATTTTAAAATGTTGTTACAAATGGAAAACATTAAATAAAATACCTTACAGTGAAAATCTTCAGGAGCATAAACCTGTGGTTTTACTGAAAACAAAGTCAGGGATATGCCTTGTTTACAGACTGTTACCACACTTACGTGGAAGTGATAAGATCTTAAAGGACTCTTTTATACACAGGAGTGCAGCAATAACCTGGCAAAACCAAAGGAGAGAAAGCAACACCATAACCATGCACAGAATACAGCTATTAAACCAAAGTTTCATCAGTTTTTGATGTCTGAAACTCAGAATGAAGACCTTTCAGAAATGGATGCAGACAAGTTAAAAACAGTTCAGGGAGGGCCGGGAGAAATGGGATAGACTGGATGAAGGTGATAGGATGGTGAGCCTTTCTGGTCTCAGATTCTGGCTTCTGAGGAGGGAGATGATGCTGAAGTGTGTTCAGACAAAAGCAACACGAAAGATGGAAAAAAAACCCTGGTGATGCCAATTTACTAAACCAAATCAAACAGTGGCCTCTCAGTAACTTGAGCAAGGAGAGATGAATGAGCAGCGCTTGCCTTTCAGTAACTGCAGGGTGTGACAGCAGAGGTGGGGGCATGTCCAGAGATCCCCTGTAAAGCCACCATTCTGGGAAACATGGGAAGCCCTATTGCTCACAGGGTTAAACTGAGGATATGCAGCAAGAAGCAGCCCTTAAGGTCATAGGCATACTGGGGAAGGGCAAGGAGACATGTGGTCAAAACCCACCACTGTAAGTGGAATGACTCCTGCTGATTTTTATGGGCTCTGAACCAGGCCTTAGACACCAAAATGGGTGGTTCCCATTTGCAGCTTCTCCTTATAATATATACAAACCCTACTCCCACACAGATGCGCACATGCAGACATGTAAATACCAGATCCTCCCTTAGATCCTGCAGATACTTCAGTCACCAGAGACACAGACACTCACAGCTCTGCATGGCTGGAGCTGCCTTTCTCACCCTCAACACCCACCATGTCAACAACAGCCTTTATCTTCCCTTTTGTATAGACAAGAGGGCTCAGACCACTGTCCTGGTTTCCCAGACAGTGGGAAATTGACCATGTCCTGCTATTCCCTCTCTCTCCTCTGAAGTTTCAGTTCTTTCCCAAAATGCTGAGCCAGCCAGAAAGCCAGGTGGCAGACAGAAAACCCATAGGAGATCTGAAAAAGGGAGATGGACATGCAGGAATTTTGCTCAACAGAATGGTGATTTTGTAGGGTAGAGGGAAGGTGGGGATTTGGTGGACACAGCCCTGAGTTTGGCGGGTGGACTGGAAAGGAGCAGAGCAGGAGAAGTCATGGAGAAGGGGCAGCCATGCACCATGCAAGGCAGTTCTTATCAGATACTAAAACCCCTGGCTCCTTCTTCCCAGCATATCCAGCTGAGAATAGTTTTTGTCTTTTTTTCTCACATTTTGGGAAGCAAACCCTACCCCCAGCTGTTTCACATCTAGAGCTCAGGACACCAGGACCCAGTTTATCAGACCACAGCTTAGTCTGGAGTTGTATTTGCAGAGGAATGCAAAATTATTTCAAATTTTAAAAATTTGTTTAATATAATTACTATATTTCCCATAAAGAAGTTTTTCCAGTACCCTGGGCTAGCAGATTCAGCGGGTATTTTGGGGCTCACACTTCTTCAAGGGCAAAGGGAAGACAAACAGGGAGCGAACAAGAAGGCTTTATTGCAGACAGGACATGTGTCCTGCTGCATACCAGAGATATAATTTTTTCCACCTCTCTTGGAAAAAGATAGGTGGGTCTTGAGCACCTGACCAAATTTGGGCTTCAGCAATGGGTAATTATCTGCATCTGAACATGTATTAAATTCCCAAGATGGCTGAGTCAATACTGTTCTTGGAGATCAGTAAACTACACATTCCCATTTGCACTGTGACATCCAACACTGGCAGAGGCACCTCCACCCCAGATACAAAGTGTTGGGTGGGAACGATCCCAGCTCCAGGGTGACGTATTTTCCTTGGAGAACATATTTTACCTTAAAGCTGTGTAGCACAGAGAGCAAATGCTCCACAGGTCAGGAGTAGGATAACCTTGTGTCAAAACCTGCAAGGTCTCACCTCCCAGCTCCTTGGACACCTCTACTGGGTGAAAACCTGCTGTTTCCAAATTTTCACAATATTTTCCCTTCTCTGGATTGCAATTGTGAAGAGCAGAATTTAGTACCCACTTCTAATGCTGACACATGGAAGAAGCTCTCTCTCCCTATACTTATCTGAACTGTGGCAGACTGTCTTAGGATCAGAGAATTGTTTGGTTGGAAAAGACCTCTAGGATCACTGAGTTCTCTCATGTGTATGAGTGAATGAAAACAAAATTTACCCCAGCACCTAACTTGGAATCACCTAATAAATCACACCAAGCACACTTGTAAAGCTTACCAGTCATTAGGGCAAGAGCTGATGTGTCCAGGTGGCTGCGTATTTGGATGCTTCCACACAGCTGTTTGGTTTTCAGATGTCACAGACAGCAGGAATGGAAAGTTTCTTTTCACAGTTTGCTGTATCCCATGGTCACACGTCATGTCAGGTTTCATGTCCAGGGACTAAACTCTTGAGCATCTTGCCCAGAAACTTGTGTTGTGCAGTGATGGATTCAGATTTTATCCTCAGAAGAATCTAGTAGGGAATATCATATCATCATATCATATCATCATATCATATCATCATATCATATCATCATATCATATCACACTCTTTCCAAGCAGGATTCAGCTGGAACTTATGTGTCTAGAGAAAAACATGAAAATTATTGGCAGGTGATTTCCAAAGGAGGAGCTGATTGTGGCTATTGGGCTCTGTGCAGGCTAAAGGGAGCTGTGAGGTTGCAACCGTAGGAAACTACAAACCAACTTTTGTGGCACTCAGATGAGGACAGATCTCATAGGGCTCGTTGGATTCAAAGAGGCTGATGGAATTTGGGAAGTAGCTTGTCACAGACTGTGCAAAAAGTCTGACTGGAAAGCTGAACTCAGTGCAGGAGCTCTGGAGAGGTGGGAGATGTAGCAGATAGTGTTGCAGAATGCTGAGCTATAGAATTAGTGAGAGGCTCAGGGTATGCCTAAGAAGTCAGGCTGTTCATAAGTGGTTAAGTTCCCGCACAATGTGTCTGTAAAAGGATGGGTTTAAGATGCTTTAATTAGTTAAATTCCCTCCTCCTTTTTCTTTATTATGTTGCAGAGGCCATGACTGAATACTCATACAATGACAGTGGTCTGACACACAGCTTTGCTGGATGGAAGTTTTTGAGAAGTGTGATTCAGTCTCCTTGGTCTAGGAATGTAGCTGTGGCTTTATTTATCTGTCTTGTGCTCTCAAACCTCTACAGTTCACTCAGGAAATTTGCAGACCTGAGTGTGGGAAACTGTTTTTCTCCTAAAATGGGAGATGAAATTGTCATTGTTTGCATGATGGCAAAGGGACACTGTAAGAAATTAATTACAATGTTATGAGATTACAGGAAGTGATGATCATGATGCCAATTACATGCTAGATTTGCTATAAGCTGCCAAAACTCCTAAGAAGCAACATGAGCCATGAATGGCCCCAGACTGAATGCACATGGTGCTAAGGACTTGTGGGAAATAAAAACGCCATGGAATTATAAATCACAGATTCATAAAGGCTGGAAAAGCCCTTCAAGACCATCAGGTCCAACTCCCACTAAACCATACAATGGAGTGCCATGTCTACTTCTACTGTACCTGGCAAGTAGACCTGGTCACTGACCAACATCATGCAAGTGTTATCAAGTAATTAACCACTATAATTCCCCATTTCTGGCTTCTTTTCCTTCCAGTTTTGTGTAGAAACTCCTGCCTGTGAGCTCTGTTCCCTTTGTCTGGTGGGAAAGGTTGAGGGACAAGCTATCAGAGGCAGCTGAGCAAACTCCCTCTTTGCATCGTCATGGCTGGTGTTCAGCCCCTGCAGAAAATCCAGAAAATCTGGACCAAATCCAAGATATGCATCTGGCATATGTCTTTCTCAATCCTTTTTCATAAAGAAATTTTGGTGTTTCATGGCTAGTTAAACAAGAAGAATGGTGACTCAGGCTGTGCAGAGGGAGACCTTTTAGAACAGTCCTGAGCAGAAGGGGTAGCACTGGTGGGGGATCAGAAGTTACTGGACCCTGTGACACACATTCCTGGTACACTTCCATGCTCTCCCATACCTCCATCTGTGCTGGTTGTGGCAGTTCCTGTCTCTGCAGCCCATGTGCAGCACATGAGGAACTGCTCACCCACCCTTTTTGGATACTTAGAGGAAGATTGTGTCTGCCTGGTGGTCTGTGGGACGTAGCTGCTGGAGTCCTGCAGCTATTTCTGGCACAGGCTCTTCCTTCCCCTGCGTCTAGATATTCTGCTGCCCAAGGCCCAGCTCAGGAGCAAACCCTCCCTGGCTGAGCTGCACCGCCATAAAACCTCTAAACTCACACCAGCTCAGCTTTTCAGCTCTCTGATGCCTCAATACAACCCACAGAAAAACATCAGAGGAAGGAAGGCTGGTTTTAAATCCAGGCATTTATGCTGGTTTAGATTTTCTGATTAATATGAGAGCTGGCTGGCAGCTCATTATGGAGAAATAATGGACAGGAAACCTCTGAGAGAGACAACAAAGAGAAAAACAGATTTTCTTCCTGAAAAGATGCTTTTTCTTTGCTATTGTTGGTAGCTCTGTGGGAAGGTTCATGTCTCAGTTTCCCAACCTGTAGCAAGGAATACACCTTTCTCAAGAAGGATTCTTTAGGAAGACAAAAGCTGGCAACAGAGTCACCTTTTTCCTCTGGATTATTAGCTTTTGGGTTTCAATAATGGCTGGATTTCTTCATCAAGACATGAGAAAATTAAAAAATATAAATCAAGCTTTTATGCTTCAAACTGGGCTATTCGTCTCTTAGCTGTTATTTAGAAAGGCTACAGTGACAGAAATGAAAATGAGTGAAATAACTGGAACAAACTCCCTAGCAAGGGCAAATACATGNAGGTCCCTTCCCTATTCTTATTCAGCTTTTTTTGATTGTGCCCTGGATCAGCACAGCAAAAGACCTGGTAAAAACTGGTAACTACAACAGATGTAGAGGATGGAGCTTTCTAACAAAATTTTGGCTATCTCCTCTTTCAGCATTTCAGAGTTGCTTTTCAAAGACAAAGGTCCAACAGTTTCAGGAAAAACCATAGTATCGCAGAAAAACAGAGATGAAGGAATCTCAGAAATTTCCAGATATTACACTCTTTTGCAGTGCTGCAAGTTGCAATTGTTTTTTTCTGGAGGTTCTCCAGAAAATTGTCAGCCAGGAAAACCAGATTTCCTGGGGGACAGGGTGGTTTTTTGATGGGCTCACACAACACCTCTGGTGGAGACGCAATCTCTTGGCCCCTCATACAGAAAAATTCCCCAGACCAGATCCCACTGACTCATGAGCACAGGGATTTTCATTTCTCCTGACAGTGTCCCTTTCCTGCTTAGGAGCAAGCACAGTTTAGCAGCCAGTTAGAGGCTGTCTTTCAACCTAGGTTTTATTACTGCATTTCTTTTCTCTTTCTCCCTTTCCCTCTCTGGCCATTCTGGAAATCACTCACACTACCTTAAAATAAGCTTGAAAGTGACTTTAATGAGATCAGAAGATCTTTCAGAGGTTGCAGCAAGCATGACCTCACACTTCCACTGTATCCCTAATTGATACTGCAGGTTATTCTGTACAAAATAAGTGTGTAAAGTTCATAGTAGTGCCATTTGCCAGTATTTTTAAACCAAATTACCTAGGGAGACAAGGTGTTGCATTTACTTTTTCTATTTGTTTCCTCTTTCCCCACTATGCCCGCAAAAGTATGATTTCTACCATTTTTCATCTAGTAAGAGATGTCCAAGATTTTAATTTGCTCACAGTTTTGTGAAAACTGGCAGCTGGATAGAGCAGAAAGATCTGTGTTATTGCTGCTCCCTGCTCCTTCCACACAAGCCACGGGCAGAGTTCTGCACAATATACATGCTGTTGACCAAGGGACACTTATATCCTGGGTAATGAAGCAGTTCAGATACTGCTCTAAGCCAGCCACAGCACAGGACCCAAATCTCCAGCCAAATTAGTAGCAGATTCTGGAAGCAGCTGTAGCATCAGGGTGGAGAATATTGGAAAGGGAACTGTAGGAAAGGTCACCTTACTAACTCCATTGGCTACAGAACAACTTATTTTTAACAGTGTCTTTCCCCCACAGGAATAATTTTCTCTTCTTCATCATTTCCAGATACAATTCCCATGTCTTTAGCAGCTACATCAGCACTGGATTCTTGAACTCTGCATTTGGTGCAGGGAATGCCTTGCCAAAAGCAGTCATAGGCTACAGCAAGAAGCCATGGCAGTGGAGAAGCTGCTGCTTGACAGGACCTGCAACTGATTTACAAGAAGAGTGGAGGCAGGGGAGGAAGCTGGCTTCCACAGAAGGGCTGTAAATTCCCCCTCCTCTATTGAAGGTGTTCCTGCAATTCCTTTTGTTGTTGTCTTTGACTCCCATTGGAATCACTGCTTACCCACATGCACTGCAAACTGAGAGATGAGCATTAGCAAAAGGACAGTGGACACCTTTTGAAAGGCCAACTTTGTGCCCCTTCTTGGCATTGGATGCAGACCTACTTTAAATATTTGGCTGCTTCTTTTGTGCCTGAATGGCATTTGATGAGTTTGAGAAATCTCCTCCAGCTCTGGATACTGGGCAGCTGCAAAATTATTTTCCTTTATTTGCTTCGTTTTTTTGGGCCAGATGCTGCTGCACACCCTTGGGATGTTCTACCTATTTCCCCCTGAAGTGCAGTGTGCCAGCAGAAGGCATGTGGCTGTACTCCCTGGACAGCAATCGAATTTTCCTTGCAAACCTCAGGTCTCTTGGTTGCTGTGGATCAGACTGGTGGGAGTCATAAGCAGGATGTAAAAGCAAGAGGACAGTACACCCAGAGGGAAGGGGATATACAGTTTTCTCTGTTGTAGCCAGTAAAGCGTGTGAGTCATCTCTTCCTACAAATAGTTGTCTTGTGTTGCTGGCTGCTTTGCACAGCCCTCAGCTTAATCAAATAACAGAGGTTTGGATGCAGCTGCTGACCAAAACGGTCTCTTCATCTGAGACTTCTTGCTGGGATATGTTGTAAGGGTGAGGAGATATTTCCAGAAAATGTGAAATTTATTTTCTCATGCTGCTATGTACTATTGTGACTGGGAAAGACCTTGGAAACTGCCAAAGCCTGATTCATCTGTTGGGGCAGGGTAGTTTTTGGCCAAATCTCACAGTTTTATTCCAAGTTTGTTTTTTTAAAACTTTAGGTTTTAAATTTGATGTGTGGAAAGAGGTAGAAACCTCTGAGTGTTCATATCTTTCTTGACTAATATGGTTGCTACAGAGAAAATTAGTCTGAAACCAGTAGGATGCCTCCATTTCTTTGCAGACTCACTGTGGCTAATCTCTAACAAAGATACCTCTCCTACACTTCCTTCCCCATATTCCTATTCCCCTCTGTCCGCTTTAAAAGGGAGAGGCTCGAATTGTTTTCTCTTTGTTCTTGGGAAATCAGGACAGACTTTGGAAACCATTAGATATGGTAGAGATGACTGTAAGTCATGGGAAGAAACACCCCCAAAAATCTGAAAGAATAAACTGTAAACCAGGTGACACTTTTCATTCTAGAATAATGTCTTATGAGTTGGTTGGCTGTTGTGAGCTCATCTCAGTGAAGAACACTGGACTCTCCAAACAGTGAGGAGCCAGCTCATGACAAGTGGAGGGGATGGCTGACATTATTATATTTTTAAAACCTGAGCAGTTGAAAAGCTTTTTTTTCCCTCACTACATTTTCCTATCTCTAAGTAAAATGCTTTCAGATTGAACACTTTTTTGGGGTAAAAAATTATTTCAGCTGAAGTTTGGCATAGGAAAATTTAAACTAAGTAACTTTGCTGGGTCAGCTCAACAATAAAATCCATATCCATTCAAGCCTCCACATCTTCTAACAAGCATCACTTCTGGCTTTTCTTGCCTCTATTACTACTTATCAGCTGGGCTTCTTGCACAGGTGATAATATCACTGAGGTCTTTCCCTCTGTATGGTGCAGTGAGTTTTGGAAGATGAGAATTTCAGTCACAGTTTTGGGGCTTTTCAGCTGCTTTCAGTAATGCTCAGTCTGCTCCTTCATGAACAGGGAGGTTGCAAAGTTGGAGCAGAGATTGGTCAGGAAATATTTGAGGACAACCTAATGAGGATGGGAGTGAGAAGCATGTTTCTCTCTTCCTTTCCAAGCTGTGGCTCTTGTTGGAAATGTGTTTCTAGCCTCAGATGGAGTTCTTTGGTCAGAATTATGTTCTCAGAGGTGACTGTAAACCCAAAATAATTGTAGGTGGGTCAAAGACAGTGAGCCTAAGTGATCCCACCCTCATATGTAATTTCAGCTCACAGCTCTTTGAGAGATGCAAGACTTTGTGGGAAAGATCAGTTTGGATAAATGAAGAGCTGAACTGACACTCCGAGAAGAGATGGGGGTTGGCTACCACCTGGGCACAAGCTGGGATACTTGTTTAAAATTTTGTTCAAAAATTCCCAGCTAGAGCACCTTGAATAGCTGCAACTCTTGTGAGAGTAACAGCTGTCCTGTGCATCCTCAAACTGTTAAACAGGCAGGATAGGGTTCAAGGGAAAAGGTTTGTGCAGGGTTCACTCATGGTCTTGAAGGCTTTCTCAGCTCTGCTCTGCTAGTGCCAGGCAGTGAGCTTGGGTTTCTGACAACTTCTATCATGCTATGCTTAAAATACTGTTATGTGCCAAGATGAATACATTATATTCATACAGAGCCAAAAGTTTTATTAAAATCTTAACTTAATCAAGACACAATAAATTCATTCTTAGTCCAGTTGCAATGATACTAACATTTATAATCCAGATTAATACAGAAAAATCCTTATTAGTTGTAATGCTCTTAAAACTGCTACAAAGAAAAGTTGCAATATCTTATCCTCCTCTCCAGAGCTATCGTCACCTTCTGATGTCCCTGACTCTTGCGGCTGGTGGCACCAGCCTCCTCAAGCAGAGAGATGGTGGTGGCTTGTCTCTGTGAGTCATCAGTGTCCTGAGCTGTCACCAGAAGCACAAAATTCATGGTGGTGTTCTTTGCTCCTCAGGCCTGCAGTCTACTTGAGGCTATTTTTATGGGGTTTTTTCTCATTACACTCTTTCTTCTTCTTAGTAGTTTCCAGGTAAAGTTTTAAAGTTGCACAACAGCTTTGCCCAGCCTCAATTAACCTAAAGGGCTATTTCTTGTTATGCAGTGACTACCTATGCTTGTCATTTTACCCTATATGGTAACAGAGAGATAAAGCCAGAACAGGTTACACAGAAGTTATTTGACCACTGGCAATTGTTAACATTAACACCAGCAGAGGTCAAGATAAGCCTGGATGCCAAAGCTTGTGTCTTTCACCAGCAATTTCAAGAATTATATTTACTGGGTTATATCAGTGCTTTGACAGATGCAGACCTCCAAGTATTTTGCTGTCCTATAGCAGCCAGAGGAGACCCCCAAACACAAGAAGCCACCTAAGAATAGGTGACAGGACCCTGCTTAGTGACACACCATTGTGGATGTGCTCAGGTGAAAGTGTCACCATTGCAGATGGGATGAGAACTGGTGAGATGTATTTTTATCCCAGGATGCAAGGAGCTTTTGTCTATTGTGGGCTCTCTTCATCCTTTTTGCCATTGTATGTTTGTTCTGTTGAGGTTGTACTGTATCTGAGGGAAGGACCATGTTTGGTTCTCTGTTCTTTCTTCTTTTACTGACAACTGTGAATTTTTCAACCTTATAGTCTCTGAGATGGCTGGAGACAGCCAAAGCAGGTGATATTTCTACAAAGGTTTTCATAATCAGCAATGCTGTCAAGCTTCCCTTGGGAATACTGAAAATAGTCTCAGGGCTCTTTTCAATCCCAGAAGTAGTTTTTCCCCTCTTCATTAACATGAAAAAATTAGCGAGACGCAAAAATTTTTAAAATTTGTTTTAATTTCTTCTTTTTTTTTTTTTTTTTTTTTTTTTTTTTTTTTATCCCCCCCCCCTTCCCGTTTTTNCCATCCTCTGCCGTATATTATGGTTGTCTACAGTGCTAGGCCTGCTGCAGCTGGTGGTCAGCTTAGAGATGCTGAGGTTGTCTGAGTGGGTGGGTGTGCACTTTCTTTTCCCCTGGGTGTCAGTCCTTCTCCCGTTCCAAGGGCGGGGGAGGATGTCAGTCCGTCACAGGAGTGGCTTCCCGAAGGCAGGGGCACTGCTGCCACCTTTTGGAGCTGGGAATAAGGGACTACCCCAGCCTGGGAAGCACTGTCATGGTGCACTGGAAGAGACCAGCATGTGCGAAGCACGGAGTGGGCACCTCTTAATTTTGGTCATTTGGCCTTTCAGATGGTAAGCTGCACTCAGGTGAAGGTCAAAGATCTGAAAGAGGTGTGAATTTTGGTCTCGTCTAGATCTTCAAACAGCACAAGATCATCCATACAGGTATTTAATTTCCAAAAGATAGTTTTTCAATTCAG
Source organism: Illadopsis cleaveri (assembly GCA_013399915.1). Classification (NCBI taxonomy): domain Eukaryota; kingdom Metazoa; phylum Chordata; class Aves; order Passeriformes; family Timaliidae; genus Illadopsis; species Illadopsis cleaveri. The sequence goes on along the minus strand of VXBB01001985.1, from coordinate 82,101 downwards.
AATATAAACGGTGTGTAATGTGGCTCTCTGCAGTTTCCAGGACAGCTGTACAGCTGTGTAATGAAAGTCATCTTTCTGAAGCTATTACTGCCACTAAAATGCTATTAAAATTCTTCACTGCTATATGCATTACTTTCATTATGATAAATGGAAGAGTGGAAACCAGGTTGCTTTAAAGTCACACTAAGATCTGACCTGTTCTCTATGTAACTACAATCATTACTTTCTGTTCTTTGCTATCTTGGTTCTTAAGTGGTCCTTATCAGCATAATATCTGTATGCTATCTAGGAATGCATTAAGCAACAGATGTTACATGTTCAGTTCCCATCCTGCTCATGGGAGGAAAATATGTGTAATTATATTGTTTTGTTTGAAATGCTCATTGCAGCAAGTCAGTCTCTCCCTTGCTTTTTCACAGAGGCACACGTGCAGACACACATGTAGACCTCTCCTTTTAAGCTTGTGGAGTTACACCAGGAGGCAGGGAGGCTTGTGTGGGCTTTTATCTATGGAAAAGTTTTCTCCACAGTGTGGCTACCCCCACACAGACTCTTCCTCCTACAGAGGAAGATAGAGTCCAATACTGCTCAAAGAAGAAACACCAAGGGCAGCCTCAATCCTAAAGCCACAGGCTCTTTTAGACAGTTTGGTCTCCTGCTACCAAGACCTTTGCAAACAGGGAATGGAGGTGATTTGCTGCTCTCTGGGAATGTGGTGGCAGCTCATAGCAGCCCAGGATTTAGAGGGAGCCTACCATAGCCTAGGCTTATCCAGGCATTGATGTGTTGTACTGCACAAACCATACCACAGTGAGTCTGGGCACAGAGCCCTCCTGCTTCCCAGTTTTTCCTCAGACAGCTCTCTTGTTTTCCCCCTTTTTTTCCGCTGGTTCCTGTGTTTTTACCCCTGTCCATTTGGGGTGGTTGGAACAGGAGCTAAGCCAGAAGCTGTCCTGCTGTGAAGGTCTTTGCCTGTCTGAGGCCAGCTCAGCACAGGGCTCAGGGCATGAACACATTCTGCAGCAGAGATCCAGAGAGACCACTGTGTTGACAGTGCCATCAGTGCTGTGGGATCTCTACAGTCTGGGTCTTGGCTTCTAGCTGGGGCTGAAGGCACTATCTCTGATTTACAAGCTTTCTGTGCCAGAGTCTTGATCTGTAGATCACCAGCTTTTGAATTTTTCAAGTGCGAAATGCTGGGGAACTGAGGTAGTTACCAGCAGTTCCTGAAGGGATGGGCCATATATAAACTTGCTGGATCAGTCACATTTGGTGCCCCTCCTTGGTGTAAGGCTACAGCCCAAGCATGCTGGCAGGTTGGCTGGAGAGCAGCTGTGGCAGGAATATGCAAAACATTTTTACAAAGGGCCTTTGCTCTCCAATCATCACCTGAAAAAGATACTTCATTAAAACACATTTTACTGAAAGAGAGGAGGGCCTGGACTGGAGCAAGGCAGTAGGGCAGAGAACTATAATGCAAGAGAGTGGCCCATGGCACATTTTAGTCAATCATTTATGGAAACCATGAAAAGGAAATACAAATGCAGAAGAGGGACTACAACAGCCAATTTTGTGGCATTTTCTGTAAACAGCAATTGACTGATGCTCCCGTGACTCATTCACATGGCATTTTCCCAGATCTGATAACATCCTGAACTATGAACAACTCTCCTATCTATGCAGACTTTTTTTTCCTTAAACATATTTCACGCACCTCTGTGCATAACATAACATCGTTATGTGTGTAATTGCGTATTGGAGATCTCTATCCTCTGTTTCTGTCCTTTGCTTACATTTACCTTGGCTTACAATCCTATCATGTGCTGAAAGCTGAACAGGACTGATCCGGCAGGACGGGTCAGTGCTTGAGAGGGAAACCTCTGATTAAAGCTGCAGTGCTGCAGCAACTGGTGACAGCATCTGTGAGGGATAAACTCCTTCCAGACAGGCTGGGTGGGACACTGCCCATGGGAGCACTGTTTTCCTTACACACTTGTGGTCATCCAAGTCAATCACCTGCTGATACTGTCGGATTTTTCCATGGGATTTGCAGTTTTCTTCACAGTTATGGTTTGTTCACAGGCAGGAAGAAATTTAAGGTATCAGGACCACTTTCCTCAGCACCTATCTTCATTTCAGTAAGTTGATGGGTGTTGAGTTAGCTGATACAAAACTCAGAATAATGTAGATTTTGACCCTGGATTATAGATTAGGGTCAGTCTGTTGAGAGTTTAAAGATGATCGGGATTCATTAATCTCAGTTGCTCTATGTTGATCAATCTTGCTAGCCTGTTAGCAAGTGTGAATCAACAAATGCAAATTATGAACATGTTTTTTTCCTCAGTGCTGACAACCTAGAACATAACATGTTTTTGTCACTCCTGGATCATATCTTGCTCTATGCAGATGTTGATCAGGGCATGATGTCTTCCATCAGGCTATTGCCTATGGGTACGAGGCACTGTGATGGATTATTTTGGCAGTGCTTCCAAATAAGTCAGAGTCCAAAAAATATGGAGCAATAGTATGACAGAAATAACAGATAGCAAGAACTTATCCAAAGCTCCTGAACAAACACATGCTTTTGAGAGTCCAGCTGAATGCCAAGGAGACCATGGTGAAGCCAGACATTTCTGTTCCCCCATACCACCCCATGTCTCCAACAAGCGTACTGTGTCCCACACAATTGCTGGTTGTAAAATTTCCCCTTTGCTGCTTCTAAGGTGATTGCCAATGTGGGCTTTAAAAGAGGTCCTGTGAGTCCAGAGGATCTTGTTCATGTTCTAAATTTCCAGGGTGGCCCATGGCAAACCCCATGGCACTTGCAAGGGAGTGAGACCCTGCTCTGACACTCCTTTTCCCTGCTACACTACAACTCCCACGTTGATAGGGGACTGGACTGACCAGGAGGGAGGAGGCTGCAAGCTCTCAGCCCAGGCATAGAGGAGGGAGCATGGCCAGGGGTCCTGCAACGCTCCCACAGTGCTGGCAGCATTTTTCTCCCCCAGGCCCTTGTTGAGAGTATTGTGTGACTGCAGAGTGGTGTGGCATCCAAAGCTACCATCCCACGGAACTGAGCAGAAGAGAAAGCACAGGAGGGGAGATGGTGCTTGCACAGGGGAGGAGGCAGGTGAGTGGTGAGCAGGCTCTGCTCCGCTAGCTTGCCTTCTCCTGTGAAACACTGTACAAACAGCAAAGGCCATAAAATATGAGATGAACAAGACAAAGTCAGTTATTTACTGCCCTGAGCATGATCGCTCTCCATGGTGAGTTTTCAAGTGCCTTTTGCTTCAATTCTGCTTTTAAATGACGCATGTGATGTGGCCTCCTCTAGCTCCTGAAAGGAAAGAGAAAGAAAGCTCTACCACAATGCAATAGATATCCCTCATCTAAAGCTTTTACTGTGTCTAAAATACCATTGAATTGCTGCATTGCTGTAGGCATTATAGTAAGTGTTCTGCTGAGCTGAGAACTTGCTCTGCTGGCTTGACCTGTTGTGCGTATGAAGGACGGTCCCACTTACCCCTCTGACCACTGACCTCAGTGGTGAAGTGGATGTCCTTGGCTGTCCTGGGACTGGAAGAGGTCACTACCTGCATTGCACAGTGGAGAAGAAAGTAATGAGAAGGATGACCCAGTAGCTGATGGCACTTCCAGTACTCAGCTGGGGGAGGTGTAAGCTAAAACTTAAACATCATTGTTTTAGCAAAGATCGCACAACATGCTGTGTGCAGATGCAAATGTCTTCTCTGCCCACCACAGGCTGCATCTGAACAAGGTGTTTTGGCCACCCCGTGGACATGGGGAAATGGGCAGGGAGGAGAGTGGATGCTCAGGTCTCAAACTGGTGAACAGTAGAGCCAGGAATATATTTTTACCATTTTCATGTCATCTCAGATCTGAGAAATTCAAGAACAGCAGCTAGTAAACTCTGCTAGTCTTATGTTCCTGTGACTTAAGTACTAAAGGGGTGGACATCCCATTCCACTGGACACCACAGGTAGCCAGGCAGGGGTCTCTGAGATGGGTTGGACCCGTGAAGAAGATCCATGAGAGTGTGATATAAGAAGAGTATATGAACAGAACAAATGTACTTCCCCAGAACTATTTTACAATCTTCAGTGATTCACAGTTCAGGGACCACTTGTGATACAGGGGTGTTCATGTTTAATAGCTATGGATGGATTTTTACCTTCATGAATTTGTCTATCCTTAGATGTCTTTTTAGGACCTTCAGCATTCTGTGGCTGGCTGTTCTTATAGGTATGAGATCCAGACAGAAACCTGCTGTGCCTAATGCTGCAGTTTGGAACATGCATGAGCAATTGAGGTGCCAAATCACTACTCATATCTTCACAGACCTGTTATGGTCTGTATTTCATGGCAGAATGTGGGGTATGTGTTGTGGTCAGAGGCCCATCACATCAAGTCCTGTGGAAATACACCCTGGGGTGGTTCCTGAGAGCTGTAACTGGTTCATGTAAGGAGTGAGGGACAGATCCTCTGCCATTCTCATAAGACTGTATATTGATCATTTGATTTGATAATGAGGTTCCTATGAAGTCAAAATTCAGAAGGTGGTGTGTAATAGTTACTTCTTCACTAGGAAATGGCTGATAGGGATGTGTACATTTCAGTGTCTGTGCAGAAACAACCATAGGGACAATAAAGAGGGTGACAAAATTTAATGATTGCCATGGGTTAGGGATATCTGCACTGTCAGTGGAGATTGATATGCGGTGTCCTGTGCTTAGGGAAATAAACTGCATGTCAGTGCTATGCTTAATATGGGAAAATTCATGAAGCTCCCACTTGTGTCATCCAGGACTTGTGCCAGGAAACTACATGAGCTAGGAAAATTGGCTCTTTTTTAGGGCCCATCAACAGATGGATTTTCAGCTTCTCTGTGTTCCTGTGGGTCAATGTCTTCACATGCAGGAACTGAAAGAATGTGAATGGCCAGGAAACCATCCAGATCCACACCTGGCCCGTCTTTCTTGTGTCTCAAAACAGCACAAGAGGCAAAAGGGGCTGGGGGATCATGACGATGGTGGGGCCTAGGTGATGCTGGAGGAAACTTCCACTTGCATTGAAATGCCTGTGGGGATCCTTGGAGCTCCAGGAGAGGCTGGGCAGTGTCTGAGGGGATTTGTGTGCATGCCTGTAAGGAATCTGTGGCATCTCCCCACAGCTGAGATACTGGGAGCTTATCGGGGTTTCCTTTGGATGCCTTCACGTCTGCGCCAGCAGCAGCAGCCCTCTGGGCTGGGGTAGGCTGGCGCTGGGAAAGCGCCATCTACATCCTGGCCTTTCCCTCCCCTGTGGAGAGACAAATCCCATGGAGCAGGCATTGCTCAGCACTGGTGTGAGTCATGCCAGATGCTGTATAATCGTCAGACACCCCCTGGCAGGTGTGATACGGGAGAGCACAGTTGTGTTCTGGGGAGATAGCTGGGTAATTCACTGATTACACATGTGGGCAATGATCAGTGTCACTGGTCCGTTCCTTACACCACAAAACCTCTGGATAACAGACAGAAAGGTGGACGTTTTACAAGGGCTGAAGTGATAGAGCAAGGGGGAATGGCCTTAAACTGGAGGAGGGCAGATTTAGATTAGATATAAAGAATCAATTCTGTGAGGGTCATGAGGCCCTGGCATAGGTTGCCCAGAAAAGCTCTGGCTGCCCAAACCCTGGTATTGTTCAAGGCCAAGTTGGATGGAGATCTGAGCGACTTGGTCTAGTGGAAGGTGTCCCTGCCTATGGCAAAGGGCTGGAATGAGGTGGTGTTTAAGGGCCCTTCCAGCTAAAATGTTCCATGATTCCATGATTCTATGGTCTGCCTATGGATTTAGCCTAATCTCTTGAAAGGTGTACAGGCATAACTTCTATGAGTAGAATGTATGGATGCAGTACACCCTTAAGCACCTGGTGGCTGTGGGCTGTGAAGAACTGTGTGAAGTATTACTGGCTCAGTCTTGCTCTGCTTGCTTGGCAGCAGAGGGAGCAGACATGGCTGTGTGACTGGCAGCAGGCCCTGCTCTGATTTTGCTCTTTGTGAATGTCAATACAAGCTTGTGCTTTTTGGTGCTGCTCAGGCAGATGCTGGGCTGATGTATTTTTGCAGAACAGACTGGAGTGCCTGGGGAAAGGATGAAGCAGAAGAGACAGTATGGGATGAAGGACAAGGGGATTCATCAGTGGCATTACTTGTTAGAGCAAACTCATTGCAAACTGGTGGGGGAGACACAGCCACACTCTGCTGTCTCTGGGAATAGTGAGAGGCAGGGAAATATTCAGAGCAGTGTGCTGGCTTCACCACACTCTGCAATTTAAAAACCTCTTTTACCTGACCCAATGTCTCCTTCCCCAGCCTAGAGCCTTTCGCCTTTAGTCTCTTCTTTCAGAATGTGTCTGTTTGTGCTCCTCTAGGAGAAAGACTGGCTGTTCTAATCTCCAGGGTGATGATGTCCTGTGAGCCCTGTAGTTTCTCCAGCTTTCACTTTATCTGTGGATTGAAAGCAGACCACAGTAGGCGTCTCAAGGCTCAGAGAGAGCACTTGAACCCACAGAGTCTGCTGCTCTCTGCCTGGGCCTGAGCAGCCCCACAGCAGGGTCCCAGCACAGGCAGGCTCTCACACAGAGGGTTATGGTGGGAGCATGGCCCTGAGCAGGTCAGGAGAACAAGATGGTCATGGAAACTTAGGGATGATGACAGATGAGGAGCCAGCATGACTTTGTTGGAAATCCCACAGGTACCTTGTGGGGCCTCTGCTGCTTACAGCTCTGGTGCCCCAAACATAAGAAGAACCTGGAACTGCTAGAGAAAGTCCAGAGGGGACCACTAGGCTGATAAGAAGACTGGAGCACTTTCCCTACAAACACAGGCTGAGAAGGTTGTGGCTGTTCATCCTAGAGAAGAGAAGGTTGTGTGGAGCCTTCATAGCAACCTTCCAGTACCTGAAGGGGCCCATAGGGAAGCCATAGGAAGACCTTTTGTCAGGAGCTGTAGTGATAGCACAGGGAATAATAGGTACAAATTGAAAGAGGGGAAATGTAAGCTAGATATTAGGAAAAATACTTTACGAGAAAGGTGGTGAGACACTGAAAGAAGTTGCCCAGGGAAGCTGTGGATGCCCCATCCCTGTCAGCATTCAAGGCCAGGTTGGATGGGGCCTTGAGCAATCTGGTCTAGCGGGAGAGGTCCCTCCCTGCCCACGGCAACAATGGATTTGCACTGGATGTTCTTTAATGTCCCTTCTAATCTTCCACATTCTATGATTCTATGACCTGATCTACTCCTGTCCCTCCATTTCACACTCTGTTAAATATTTGTGGGTGGGGGCAACTTTCCAGGGCTTTTCACAGATCAAAGCTGGTGGGTGCCTCAAAAAACCATCACACCTTTCTCCATTTAAGAATGACTTAATCTTGTCTGATAAGTCAGACAAAGGGCAGGAGGAGTGTGGCTCAGCATGGGGTGGACGGGTTCCTGGTGACCAGGAGGGTTCTACTCTGTTGGCCAACAATGAGGCCAGGGCCACCCCTGGCAACCCTGTCACACAGACCCCTGCTCGCCCCTAAAGACAAACAAAGCCAAGTAATTCTGCTCCTGCTGGCAGCATCACCTAATGGATTACCTCTATTTGAGCAGCCCTGTAGCTGTAGCAGCCCTGTAGCTGTAGCAACCTGGGGCAGAGCAGCACTGTGCCCAAGGCAGGACCCCACCCTGTGATGAATAGCCACATTTCTCCATATGTCCCTCCATCTCCCACTTCTGTCCACTATGACTGGAGCAGGCCTAGAATCGTGGAAGAGACACATGTGCAGGTGATGAATTTTTGGCTGGCTTCAGGGCAAGGGACAATGGGTGAGCTGAGAGGCTTGTGGAGGCCATGTTCTGGGAATGGAGAGGGGGATGACAGTACAGAGAGCAAAGACATCTGCTGAGAGACATGTGGGATGTGTGAGGCTTGCTTGGTGCCTGCCATCCATAAAGAGAAAGAGACAGACCATGAGTGGGGAACATGAGACCATAGGGAGCAAGTGCCACAGGTTATGTCAGGGTCTGTCCTGGACAGTGAAGGTCATACCAGTGTGATTATGATCTCTCTGACTGAGTCTTGCTTCCTGAAGGGCGCTGGAGATATTTTGGTCCCCTGTTCATTTGGTCTGATTGAGGAACAAGCTGTTCTTGCCCGCAGTGAGCAGCTCCCCTGCTCAGCTGTGTGCTTATGCTCCTCTTGGCCTCTGGGGAGAAAATGCACAACCAGCAGGGTTGAAGTGGATGGAGCGGCAATGTTCCACCCAGTAATTAATTAGCCCAGTTAAGAGATAAATGGTCTCCTGGGTGCAGAGGAATCATGTGCACTGTCAAACTGAGTCAGAGAAGTTACTCCTTGCACAATGCCCTGGAGTGCCTGGGTACTCATTCTTCCCAGGGCTCTTCTTGCAGGACACAGGGGCATTGTTCTCCTGCTTCTTCATTACCATGGGCATCAACACCAGAACTGTTAGTGGACCTTGACTGTGCCAAAACTTTCCTTTCCAAACTGAGGCTATTATTAGTAGTGCTGAAAGCACACCTGTCTTGGGGAGAAAAGTGGGTTTGATTCAGCAGGTGGCCGCTTAAACTGCAGTGGAAAACATGGCAAAATCATTGTCGGGCAAATGTTGAGTGAAGTTTCAACCTGTGAGGGTATCAAGGCAAACATCAGGAGGTGGTATGGAGCTAAGCCAGAGCAGCCAATGGTCTTCTGACAAACCCTTTAGGAACACTTTAAGCGATAGAACCGCAAGAAGTAAGTTAACTCTTGACTGTGATGAGCTAATGCTGCACATGGACAAATGGGTTTGAGAACTTGGTTGAAAATTAGAGGAAGGTGTCTAATCTTCAGAGCAGCAAGTTCAGGTAACAGGGTACAACAGGAGTTGGGCAACGATCATCTAGCACTAAAATGCAGAGTAGCCAGGTCACCAAAGGGCAGATATCGTGTGGCTGCCTGTGTCAGTAGGGGACTGTATTTAGTGACCCCAGAGATCCCTGTCAGCCCTGCGGGTAAGTGAAACCAAGCAAGTATGAGCAGACTGCTGTTGGGAAACCAGCAGATATTCGCAATCCAGCTCTTAGCTGACTCACTTGGCTTGCACTTGCTCAAGATCACCACGTCTGGATGCAGGGAGAAGGGGCAGTCCAGCCCACCTGGAGGTGGTGGGGGTGCACATTGGAGCCCATCACTCCATGTCTGTGTGCAGACACTGGAAGGAAAGTGCCATTATCTAGCATGACTCATAGGTCGGGCCTCAGATGCTTATTTTAGGTGAGGAACAATTGCCCTTTGGAGCTGCCTGTTTTTCTCTGCTTGTTATAAACTCAGGCACAGGCTCACACACTTTGGGTTTCTGTACTCAAAGAGCAGAGGTGCTCTGACCTACATGACCTTTGGAAAGGTGAGAGTTTCATTATTTTTGCAGTCCTTGAATACTAGCCGTTCACATTAATGTCTAAAAATGGCCAGCAGAACCTCAAAAATAAAAGGATTCTCACATTTTCAGCAGCCAACAGAGGAGCCCTTCTGAGCATCTTAAAGGGAGAAATTAATGTCTCAGTGCCATCTTGTGGATTGACCTGTATAAAAGGACAAGCAACTAGAAGCATGCTGGAATTTTACAGAGTTTGGTAATAATATTGGGAATTATGCTGCAAATATTATCACCAAACCAAAGATCTCTACTGCAAACTGGGATTGCATTTTTCTGAGAAGATTGCAAGTCTGTGGGAACCCGGTGTTCCCAGAAAGTACCTGTCCATTTTTCAGCCTGAATCAGAATATTGAGATGCCTACAATTGATGCATGAATGTAGGAGACAAAGCCTATCAGATACACAGCAGCTTCACTGTTTGCCCACAGGGAAGGAACCCACTTGGAAGGCTCTCTGAGATCCAGGAGAAAAAACAAAGTTGTAGGTCCAGTTGTGGGTGTTTCTGGCCCACTGATACCTTGTCCATCTGAGAAAGGCTGTGAGATCTCCAGCCCGTGGGGACACAAGGATCTCAGGTGTACAGTCAGCTGGAAATCACCATGTGCAGAAGAAACTTGAGAGTCTTGTCACCACCCCAACTTGGTGCTCCAGGACCCATGGTTTGTGCTTCACCAATAAACATTTGCATGGCAGAGAATGAAGTGACCTAGAAAGGTTTATTCTGTTCTACAGCATAGGTCACAGACCCAGAGAACAAAAACCTTCCCACCTAGAAAAATTATGTAGAAACACCCTTGCAAGCAACATGATTATCATCCATCATAATCAAATGATCCTCAGTATCAGAGACAGACTAGTAATTTACTGCATATTTAGCCAGGTGTTCACTGAGGTCAATAGCTAATCTGTCACTGGAGGAGGGATGGACCCAGTCCATAAAACTCTCCTTGCCACAAGACATACAATCATCTATGGAGCAGAGAGGAGAATCAGCTTCCCAGGTTCTTCCATAGAGCTGCTGAGTGCCCTGTGGGTGAAAGAAAAACTCATAAACTTTTGCCATGCAGTAGAGGAGAGGGAGGCCAGGCCATGGGCAGCGTGAGCAGAGCACCATGTCCCCATCAGGGCAGCTGCTGACACTTCTGCAGACCTGTCCCCTCCAGAGCCACACTGAGAAGCTGCAGCAGGTTGTGAGGAAGGTGAAGAAACCCAGCGAAGGACCAGAAAAAGCTCAAGGGAAAAGGTCTTGAGTGTTCAGTGGATGTAAGTTTTCTATGATTAATTGAAGGTATTAAAACCTTTTCACCATGGAAAGATAAGAGCACCTGGTGAACAGGGAGATAGGCAGAGGCAATGAGGAGATGGAGGAGGAATCAGGACAGAAATGGTTCTTCCCTGGTAGCCAGGTAAGATTGAAGATCTCTTGTGACCATTGCTGAGGTTGGTTTCTCCTTGGCCTATATGAGAGGACAGACAGGGTGGCTGGTGGCAAGGCTCCCCGTGAGTGTGATGGCACCTGCAGACACAGGTGCATTCAATAAGAGCAAATATTCCACTTGAAACAATGCATTGTGCTCTTCCCAGCTGCAGACAGCAGAGCATACAGCTCCAGGCAGAGAATCCTTGCTGCAGAAGAGGCATCCAAATAATCCTGCACAGGCAAACAGTCCCAATCCAATCTGTTTTAAAAAACCAGTACCGAACCATCAGTCAACGGGTTACAATGCAGAGCAGAGCCAAAATTCCTGTTCAGTTCCTGTAGAAAAGGTTAAGGAGAAAGACAGTCTTCAGGAGCATATCAAGACTATTGACAGCTCCACTGTTCTGGGGTTAGACTCTCGTGGGCAGAGGCACAATGTCACTAATGCCCTCATAACAGAAATATTGCATCCCTACCATATATCTTTTATAGGATGGCATATAGGGGAGGGAAGGAAGAGGGTGAAGACTTAGAAAATAGCTGCTGCTTTACTGGCTTGTTCATCGTTAACCAAAGGAGAGAAGGTGTCTGGGGGTGAAGAGGGTGCCAAGTTTCAAAGGGTAACCTGGCTCAGTGCAATGAAGTGTGCCGTCACAACAGGAGCACAAAGACAGCCATAAGGAGGTGGGGAAGATGATGTTGGAGAAGACTAAGAAGCTGTTGAGAATTCGTAACATTACCATAAGGGAGATGCTGGCAGAAGCACTGGGAACATTCATCCTCATGGTAAGGAGGAGTCTGTGCGTGTGTGTGTGGGTGCGTGCAGCCATTTAAGGCGGCAGTTTGTAGGGTCAGTGATTTCCTACCACATCCTCAGGGTTGCCCAGTGGTTGGTTGGTACTACTCACCCCTCTGCTTTGGTGGCGTGGTAGTTTCCCAGCAGCCAGACTATCTGCCAAAAACCTTTTGCAGCAAAAAAAGTCATGCAGGGAAAAGGAGGTGGGTGCTGGGAGAGAATGAAGTAGGTGGGAAAGAATTAAAATATCACAGAATCATTTAGGTTGGGAAAGACCTTTAAGAGTTCAAGCATTACCCTGGCACTGCAGAGGCCACCACTAAACCATATCCCTAAGTGCCATATTTACGTGTCTTTTAAATACCTCCAAGGTGTTATATATATATAATATCTATAAACCCACCACTTTCATGGGCAGCCTGTTCCAATGCTTGACAACCCTGCTGGTGAACAGATTTTTCCTAATATCCAATCTAATCCTCCCCTAGCACAATTTGAGGCCATTTCTCTTTGCCCTGTTGCTTGTTACATGGGAGGAGAGACCACCCTCCCTTGGCTACACCCTCCTGTCAGGGAGCTGAAGAGAGTGATCTGGTCTTCCCTGAGCCTCCTCTTCTCCAGCCTGAACATACCCAGCTCCTGCAGCTGCTCCTTATCAGACTTGTGGATCCTTCCTCAGCTCCATTGCCCTTCTCTGGACATGTTGCTCTTTCAGTTCTCTTTTGAAGAAAGCTGAGGAAGAGTTTGGGAATGAAATCAAAGAGTAGTGTCTACAGTGCTTGTGGCACACCCCCTGGAAGATGCCACTCAGTGAATGGAGGCTTTTCCTCCTGCTGTGTCATAGGTGTGGTGTAGTTGGGGGCAGTCTGAACAGGTCTGGGGAATGGACATGGACTCTTCTATCACTGACAGCTGCTGCAAAATGAAAACAATGTTCATCCATCTTCCCCTCCGGGTTACCAGGGCAAGAAACTTTCCAGAGAAATTCTCTAGAACCACAACCCACCATTAGGAAATGTAATTACAGGGTGTGAAGCATGCCAGGATTTCACTTTTGATTTTCTTGCTGCCAATCGAACAGTGCTTATGTAAATCATACATAAACTGCCCCCGTGCTTATGTAAATCATACATAAACTGCCCCCTTGCCTGAGAGACCTGTTTCACCAAGAAATAATTAAGTGGGTTTGAGCTCCAGGGCTGCTTCAGAAATGTTTGGGTAGAAGATTAGGAAGGTTTTGCAGTCACTGTGGGGGCTGGGGATGAAGTAGCCACTTCATCCAGGAACCAGAGTCTTTGAGTGTTTGATCAACAGAGCAGAATGAGACCCTCCCTCTGAACAGGCCCAGTATCCATCTGTGCCAGTTTGCTACACCTGGACTTAGCCTGGGTTGACACACTTTAGACTGGACAGAGGCTGGCATGCAAAGGCTGGGCATAACCTAAATAACGTGTACTTGGAGATTTAAAAAGGAAGAAATCAGGATTTGTGTAAGAATAGGGACCTTCTGACACAGCTTTCTGTACCAAGAAAGGGACTAATTTCCAAGGGCAACAATTACCTGTGCAGAGCATGGTTGCTTTTTATCATGTAATTTTGCACATCCAGCTCTTTGAATTTCACTCCCAGGTAGTTTTGCACCCATAGTAAGTCAGAGTACAGATGGCTATGACTCCTCTGCAGCAGCTTAGCAAACCATTTTGCTTTTTTCCATTCTCTGTAATTTGGTGCTAGAAGTTTCCAGGTGATAAAGAACAACTTCCGGGTCATCCTGGCAGGGAAGCAGTATGAGGTGGAGACTCTACTCTGCACTCTGACAGTTCAAGGCAGATTTTGCAGCCTGCAGCTCACACTGGCTCTTCCTTCACTGATCCATGTGTGGGAAGGCAGAAAAGGAGGGCACTGCACATGGGCCCCATCAAGGGCTGAAGACAAGCAGTATCCAGCATTGGAACAAAGCATACAGTACCCAACTCTTCAGCAGCACCTTGGCCCTCAGTGCAACAGGCAGTGTTCTGGATGCACCTCCAGGATGCCTGAATGGCTGTTATTTGCACAATAAAACTCACCCCAGGGCCCCTCAGTTTAATGGACAGGCAGTATTGGTAAGAGGAACCAGGCAGCAGGACTAAGCAGCACAAGGACTAGAGAAGAAGAAATTAAAATAAATGCTGTTTTGGGACTGTGAGGATACAGGAAGAAAACAGAAGTTTGGATCTGTGCTGAAAAACAGATTCTGTGTCCTATCTCGTGGTTTTTTTCAGGACAGTGCTGTTTGTGCACAGTTATGACTCCTCCCCTGCAACCCTCTCTCTACACCTGTGTGCTCTCCTGCAAAACCTGTGCCTTACATATTTGTTGTCTCTTGGGCCTTGGGAAAATCAGAGACGAATATACAGAATTTGTGTAATTTGCAGATGTTAAGGGGACATCACAAACTGTTTCTGGGGGCTTTGGCTGAGGCAGACTGAGAAGGGCTCACACTGTGGGGGCTGTAGCTCTGCACAGAGCACAAAGTGTGGCCTGTGCCTACAAGTGAGGTAAGAAGAGCAGTATCTCTGGGGAACAGGGGATTTGGGTGATGTCTGAAAGCAATGAGGGGAAGCAGACATGAGATAAAATTTGGATGCAGGCAGAGTAACCAGAAAAAAAAATCACAGTTAAACAGTACAAGCCAAAGCAGAAGTTTATGTGCTGGAGAACATATTGACTTTCTTGTCTTTGAAAGACATGTCACCTTGGATAAACATCAATGCAGTCCAAGGAACAGGATACGCTTTCCAAACTCTCAGTGGTTTGTGAACCAGAAACCTCAAGAGAAGCCTTGTCCTTCTCTAGATTTCAGCATAAGAGCATGCAAAGAACTGATTTTTCCATTCCTACCACATCAAAAGCATGAAATAGAACTCTCTCTTTCAGGACACAGCAATGTCTTGAATATGTGTTTTCCTGCTGGAGAGTGTTTACCTTTAGTTTTTTTCCCTGGTTTTCCTTTAGTCAGTTAAAAAAACCCACTGAAACTTTGGCTGTTTCCAAGCTGAAAATATATGATGATGATGATATATATGATGAACAGAAAAGTTAAACCAGAATTTCCTTTCTTGTCTTTCACTGGAATGTTACCAAAATTAGAGTCGAGTTTGGCAAATATCTGTGTGCTGCCCAAACTACATATTTAGTCAATAAATTGCACACCAGGAAAAGAAGGACATTAAGAATTTGCACACCCTCCTTCCATCCATCTTGGACGTTATCTCCCAGTGGTCCCCCAGTTCATGTCCCTCGTTTCAGGCTGAGATGTCTGCAGTGTGAGTGACCCCCACTGACCCCCAGTTCTTGGTGTGAGTGTTTGGGGTTTCTCTCCACATACCCAACCATAATGAGAGTGCTTAGTTTTGTTTGATGGGTACCAATCTCAGGTATCACTTCAGTTTTTGCAGGGCAAGGTTGTGCCTTGTCTTCTGACCATGGTCACCTTAGAGACTTCTTGTCTTTGGGAGGTGATTACTTTTGCAGAAAAAATAGCAAAGAACCCCAGTCTACCACAGCAACAAGAATACTCTTAATACTTCTTTCTCTCTTTCTTTTTACACAGGTTTTTGGCTTGTCTTCTGTGGCACAAGTGGTATTGGGAAAAGGAAATAATGGTCAGTATCTGAGCATCAATATGGCATTTGGCATTGGTGCTACCTTGGGCGTCTATGCAGCTGGAGGAGTATCTGGTGAGCAGCACTGTCAGGCATGGGACATATCCATGTCCCATAAAGGCCATGTGCATTGAAGACAGGAGGAGTGGGGTCTGGAGGGGTGTGTGGAGGGGTGGCATGGGCAGTCCCCATCTAAAAAAAAGCAGTCCTAGAATCCCCAGGCAAGAAAAGCTGGAGAGGCCAGGGACAAGGCATGCACAGCATACGTACAGAATACTGACCCCAAACTTGTGTTCTGAGCTGTTACAGGGCAAGCAGGACAGGGAGAGAGGAGATTTGGCCAGCCCCTTCCGCTATGGCCAGCAGAGCCAGATTTCAGCAGCTCCCCCGTCTGGGACATGCCAGCATGGCCCAGGGAGACAGGGAGATCCCATAACCTGCTACTGATACAACCCATGGGGAAGTAAATAATTTATTGTGAAGGAGAGCTTACTGCTGATGTTGCAAAAGGAATGGTATGCAATTTTTCTCCTTATCACACACATCCATGCACAGATGCCCCACATGAACTTGGGAAGTGGTGTTTTGGAGCCATGGGGTGGCATCTCTCACATGACAAGAGCATTACCATTTCCTTCTGCAATTTCTGCATTCATTTGCACCAAGAGAAAACATTAAGGGCCCTAATGGGCAGAAAATTAAAGCAACTCCTTGCTCTTGAACTGTTAAGAGTAGACAGAAGTCCGGACCTGGGGCTGGCTTGGAAAGGAAAAAAATTCTCCATGTGAGCAGTCAGGAGCTTGATTTTCTTGTCTTTTTGGAGCTGGTGGAAACATCCTGGGGAAAGTGCACTGAGGAAAGTAGGTCCTGCAGTCCTAAGTGACCTTTTAGAAGGAGCTGGTCTATTGAGGGAAGAGGGTAGTGCAGAAAGGATCTCAGCTCAGCCAGCAGCAGTATGGTTACAAAATAAACTGCAGACCTTCCTGACACAGTAATTTGGCTTCATCTGTGTCACAAGATGCTTTTTATGATCTCTGAAATGGCTGGCCATACCCACAAAAGAGTAGAGGGTCTAAGAAGGGATCTGCTCCCATTCCAGTTGTGGTTGTTGGACTGTAGCAGGTGGTACATGAACTTCCACTTCACTCTGTCCTGCGCTTCGATGAAATGATGGGTGTCTGCATCTTACCCCTTTTGGAGTCTGGAATAGAAGATGGTCGGGAAGGCTGGAATATTTACTGACCCTCAACGTTTATACCTATCAGGCAGGAAAAATAAATATTTTTGTTCAGATTCCTGGGGACAGGAGGCCTGAAGAACACATGTGGTTTCCACCAAGGCCACGAGACCCAAACCCATTTAGTCTTCAAAAGCACCCCTGTGATATCAACCTCCTCCACAGAAAGTGTTCCATTGAAACACAGGTCCTCATCTTCCTGCAGCTACTTAAAATGTGCTGAAGTATGAGCTCTTTATAAGCTTAGTAGGGAGAAGCCCATTGAGAAAGTCATAGGGAAACTCATGCCATCCCATGAGAGGTATATCTGACAGGTGAGACAGCCCAGTCTCTAGAGGCAGCCTGTGGTCTACAGAATTTTTAGAAGACTAGTTAGGAGCTCTTTGACCTGCATGATTCAGCTGTTGAGAGAGAAAAGCTCATTTTGTGTCTGTGCAGGAGTAAGACCTGAGAGATTCTTGCTGTTCTGGGTCTCAGGGTGATTACTGCAGGGCATGGGATACAGAACCAAAGAATAGCTTGGGTTGGAAGAGACCTTTCAAGTTCATCCAGTCCCACTGCCTTGCAATGGGCAGAAACATCAACTAGAGCAGGTTGCTCAAAGCCCTGTTCAACCTGGCATGGAATATTTCTAGGTATGGGGGCATCCACCATGTCACATGTTCCAAAACAGCTGCATCAGTGCTGAGGCCTCTCTTTTTCTGTGATTTTGCAGGAGCTCATCTGAATGCTGCCATCACCATTACACAATGCGTTTTAGGAAACATCTCCTGGACAACACTTGCAGCTTATATAATTGGCCAGTTCCTGGGCTCCTTTATGGCAGCAGCCACTGTGTTTGCTGTCTACTATGGTAGGATTGTGTCTTTTATTACAGAGTTGTAATTTCAGTCAGCTCACAGTGTTATCAAAAATATGTCCTTTTACAGTACCCAGCATGATTTCTGGGTGAGGAGGGCAAGCTCCTGGCTTGTGGGACAGACCACAGCTCAAGTTCAGAGCAGGTCCCAGATATACCTTTGGGAAGGATACACTGCTCCTGGAGAACACAGCTCTTTTTACTCAGGGCATTCCCACTTTCAAGACCTGTCTTCAGCAGAAGGGCAGTAGCTGCATTGTGTCAGCTTTTTGTTTCCAGGTCTGCAGGGGCTTTATTTTCATGAACTATCATGTCTTAGATGCTGCTGGGGCTCTGGGGGGACTCTGCTGCTTTGTGGAACACAGGTTCGCCACAATTTTGGGCATTTTGAGCTGTGAGCAGAGGACCCACCACCCATTGTCTCTAGCTTGTCTCAGTCTCTGAGGGGCAGAGGGTTGGAAGCCTCCAGTGCATCCAGACCATCCAGGCTACCCTGGGCTCCCGAAGCAGCAATAGGGAGCTAGTAGGTGTAAGGAAGTGACTGCAGACCAAAGTCTGTGGTTAACAGATATTGGTGAGATCATGCTCTGCGAGGAGTGTGTCACCTCCATCTCATCTTCCACCGCCTCCCTTCTCCCTGATGCCTGTGCTGGCTGCAACAGGTGGACTTGTGTGCGTATCCTGTGGAATTAATGCTGTGCTAACTTCCATAACTCCCACTTCTCCTAGATGCTATTTACGACTACACCAAGGGGAACCTTACAGTGTCAGGACCAACTGCCACAGCAATGATCTTCTCTACTTACCCTGCTCCCAATGTATCCTTGCAGGGAGCCTTCTTCACAGAGGTCAGTGGGAATGGCCATGGTGTGCTAGGAGAAGGTGGGTGGTTACAGGTGCTGCTGCAGAGCTGCTACAGGTCCCCACAGCACTACATGCACAGACACAACTACAGTCTCTTTTCCCAAGGAGCCCAGCATCCAGGCAGGCACCTGAAAGGTAAGATCTGAGGCACCTTGGTGGCTGGATGAGCCTAAAGGGTTCAGCCTAAAGCCTAATACATGTAGCCTGCTCCACAGCTTGGTCCAGAGGCTCTACAGACACCTTCCCTGCATGTCGCATAAGCAGTGAGAAGTGAGAAGCTGAGCTATATCACCAGCCATCTCCTCTGGGTTCTGGGCTGAACTGTTCCTTCCCTATTTGGATTCTACACCCACTCCATGCTCCTTGGCAGCTATGCTGGCTGCCCCTCCCCACCACAGAGAGCCTGGGGCTGTCTCCACAGGAGCACAGCCTGGACTGAATCTCTGTGTTTGAACAGATCCATTGAGACTGTGTGCAGTGGATTCCCAGCTTACAGCAGTGTCCAGATGCCCAGAAATAGGAAAGGGATTCTTCAGGGAATGTGGGGCACTAAGACAACAGAGAAGGAAGATTCACTTCCAATGCAAATCTTTGGAAGCCTGTGATTTGGACTCTGAGCTGACAAAACTCCTGCCTGGGTAGAACGAAGAGGATGGTGGAAGAGCCTAGATGTGGGGAGTGGATCCCCTCAGTCTCCTGTGGACCAGGCAGTGTCCTTGATGGACAAGAAAGCAAATAAGTGTGACAGTGCCTTGCCAAAAGCTGCAGTTTCAGTTTTGCTGGTGTCTGTGCAAGCAGTCCAAGTCTCTCCAGCTGCATTTTCTGAGGCATAAAGAGACAGGTGTCATCACCTCTACCAAAACTATGCTTCTTGTCCTTGGCACTGCAAATCTACAAACGCCAGCTATGTAGTCACTGATGGGAAATTCAGTTTCCCAGGTGAGAATCTGATATCTGCAGGCTGTGCAAAACATCACTTCCTCTGGGGATGATGAGGTTTGTCTCGTGAGCAGTTTGTTATGGCTCTGCTTCTTTTAGACAGAATGTACTTAAAATAACCCATTTCCCAGACTTGAAAGATGGAGAGAGATAACATTGCTGAGAAGTTGGTATCAGTCTTGGTGATGATATTTTTGCTGAGAAAAGAATTTTCTTCAGTCCACCTGTGAGGAGTGGGTAATACTTGGGTCCCTCCTGCCTTGATAAGACCATGAATCTCACCTGCTCTCATTCCGGGAAGTCTCTCCTGCTCTGCTGAGCAGGATCTTTCAACTTTCCCTATTCTCTCTCCTGACCTGTTCTCCCTTTTCTGTTCCCGCAGTTTATAGCAACAGTTATGTTGATCCTGGGAGTTATGGTCATCCATGATGAGAAAAACAATGCAGCCATCAAAGGTGCTCAGCCCATGCTCACGGGTATGCTGGTCCTGGGCATTGGTCTGGGAATGGGGCTTAACACAGGCTATGCCATAAACCCCTCCAGAGACCTGCCCCCCCGGGTCTTCACGGCAATTGCTGGCTGGGGAACGGCTGTCTTCACGTGAGTGACCTGTTTTGCTCTTACACTGCTCAGCTTGCCAGGGGAGAAGACAAGTACAAGATAAAATGTGTCAGGGAGCCTTTTTTTCTTTGGACCAAGTGATGGTGTCACTGCAGAGTGTGAGGGCTACAGGAGCCTTGTGCACAAAATTTGGAGTACACTTATTCTCTGGCATAGGATTCACCTTAGCACTCAGATATCTCAGTTCGGGCACCAAACTGTCTGCCTGTTCACTGGAGATCCAGCTGGATTTTGCAGTGAGCAGAGAGCCAGAATGAAGCTCACCTGAATGCAGGTGGATTGCTGAACAAGTCTCCTAAATTTAGAGTCTGAATTTGAACATGAAACCTTGCCTTCCTCTATCTAGTAAGATGGTGTCATGTTATGGCTTTTCCTATGGTGAGATCATTACCAGAGTCTCCTGTCCCAGATACCCATTTTCCTTAATTCTCAGAAAAGATATTTGAGACCTCAGTAGAGGAGTCACAGATTTTATTGGAAACAGGGAGGCAAAATGCCCATGTCTGTCTGAGAGTCCCACTCATCAAGACCACACAGCCCATTTCTTTTGGAGAACAAGAAACCTGCAGTGTAGAACCACCTTTCCATGCTGATAGGGAAAATGACCTTCCCTCCAGCAGTTAGGTGGGGGGACAGCGAATTTGTCTAAGCCAATTGTAGGCTTGGTGCCTGGAGTGGGACAGACTCCTCTGCTCACACAGCTCACTCCCACCCCAGCAGGATGTGGTGGCAGGGCAGTGGTTCCAGTCTGGCTCATCAGCTGCCTCTTCTGTGTTTCATTTTAGGGCTGAGCATTCCTGGTGGTGGGTCCCAGTCGCAGCTCCAATTCTGGGATGTCTTTTTGGTGTTTTCATCTACAAACTCTGCATTGATTTTCACAACTCCCCTGTCCATGAAAATGAACATGAGAAAGAACAGGCAGGCATGGAGACTTCCAGACTGTGACGACCACGTGCTGTGATGACACATGTGCAGGGCACATCTGTTTGTTCAGCATGCAGGTGGACAGATGAGGGACTAGATTTCAGTAAACCTACTCTGTTTAAACAGACAAACTTGGTATCTGAGATATTGAGCAGATCTGTGTAGGGCTAGACCTTTCTGTGACCTGAAGGAATGATCCAATCTCCCTGAGTAAAAAATCTACCAAAAAACCCAACAACCACAAAAACCAAAAAACCAAAAAAACCCAAAACAAACTCAACCCCCAAACAATCATCATATTCTGAAGAAAAGCAAAGCAGAGCTACAAGCCTCCAGATATGTATATAGTCATATAAATCAAAATCCAGGCATCAACAGCAGCAGATACAACATGATTTAGTTAATTACTAAAGAAATTTTGATCTGGAATATTCTTTGGTAAAAGGCAGCTACTACAGTGATGGACCAGGAGCCTAGGCTTGCTTCATTTGCATATCTGTCACCCTAACAAACACCTAGTTTGAAACAGCGCAGAAGAGAGAAGAAGAAGGACAGTCTAACACAGAAACATGAACCTGTTGGGTTGTTTGGGGGTTTTTTATGCCTTTTTTTTTTTTTTTTAATCTGAACTTTCAGGAAGCATTAAAAAATTACTAAACTACAGGGTCTCCTGAATCCTGCCACAGTTCTGCTGGAACATGCTGGCATCACTGACACTCTAGACTTGAGCTACACCAACTACCACCACAGGAAAGAAGTCAGAGAACTTCTGTGACAGCGTCTCCAAAAACTCTAACAAACTGCCCCCGCCCCACACACACACTTCTTTCCTACTCTTAATGCATGAGAAATGTAAGAGGTTGCCCTGCTGCTGCAGGAATTCTGCTACCTCTTCTGAATGAGGAAGTGGGCCTGCAACAGCCTTACAAGTTTGAGGTGTCACTGGATTAAAAGCAGAACACTATCAGAAGCTGTCTGTTCCCAGGAGGGTGAGAACAGTCTAAATTTTCTAGAAAGTACTTAAGCAAGTATGGTATATATGTCAAGCACATAACTGGTCCCAGGGCTGGGTGTCATGAATAAACAACACAGAGTTCTCCAAGAGTACGAAGTGACAGAACATCACTACTGCACAGAATTCCAGAAAAGAGCATTTACTGACTTTATTGACCATTCCCATCCCAATATTAAAAGGATAACTGAGGTATTACTATGGCATGGGAAGTGGGGTTGGGTGGGAAGTGATATACGTGCTTTCTCATTAGAGCTCACCTTTTATCAGTAGAGCAGCTACAACAGATCTTCACCTGTCTCAAGATGCACATGGGCTTGAGAGAGTGTATTAGAAGATTTCTTGTCATCTGGGGGTGGCAGAGTGGCTGCCAGGCAAAGCAGCAATGGCATTTGAAGGTGGGCCTTCGCAGTGCTGCAAGTGGCGAAATACACCTGCGCAGGGGCTGATGGCTGCAAAGATTTTGTACAGTGACTGTGGGACAGAAGTAGAACAGCTGCCACACAGTTCAGTCTTTTGGCCTGTGTGAAATAAACTGGGTATTTTGGAGTAGTTCAAGAGGGATTAGCTGAAAGCACTGTAACCCATCCCTTCTCAGTGAGATTGTCTACTGCATTAAAAAACACCCCAAACAATCCATCCTCAACACTGCTCTTGCCATACATCTTTTGCATCCCATGTCCATGTGCTCCCCAAAGCATCTTCAAATACCCAATCCTTTTGGAGGAAAATATTCAAATATTCATTAAAATACTATTAAGCACTTACAGGATGGCTTCATCTTTCTGAAGGCCATACAAATACTCATGAAAGCCTCACAACATCCCTGTGAGGTAGGTTTGTCTTGCAAAATTATGTGGTGGTTTCAAAAATTAGAGATGATGCTGTTTAAATAATCAATGCTTACTTAAAGACAGTGATTTTGATTTCCATACTCAGGCACAGAATGTGTTGGGTGCTACCATGATTCCAGCATATTTGGAAGACAGAATAGCATAGAAAAGTAATGGAAACAAACAGGAGTAACTGAAAACCAGCAGTGAATGGGTTAAAGTGCAGTTCTAACCTGAAAACTTACAGTACAGAAAACGGCATCAGGGGCTTCTAAGGCTGTAAGATCTCAGTGGCCCCTGGTGAGATCCTTCCCAACTGAAAAGTGTCTGTTTCAATGGTCAGCTTTGCAAATGAATGTGTGACAAACCAAGGGGTCCTCCTGGCTGATGGGACTCAAGAGCATTGACTCTCTGCTCAGTAGCTCCCACAAAAGGGAGGCAACAAAGGATCTTGCAGCTTCTGGTTTCAGGATTATTGCAAATCATGTCACCATCTGAAAAGATACAGCACAAAGGCCAAAAAGTGGTCTGGGCTGCAGAGCAAGTGACTAGGCTAATGTAGAGACATGGAAGTCCCAAGCCCCGTTGTACCATGAATCTCAGAGCAGAAGCTGGATGAAGCACACGGAAGTGCAGAGTTTGATTCTATCTGGAGTGAAAGATACTTCTGTGTTCAGTGGGTTCCAGCCTGCTCCCACAGCATGCAAGGTCAGGACAGTTTTCTGTCAAAGGACATGGCAGAAACATCTTCATATTCTCTACTTCAGCATGGGTCTGTTAAAGTTACAGTGAATTACATGTGCTTTCATTTCACTGCTGCAGTTGTACAGAACAAAAGCTTCCCTCTGGAGCAGTGACATCAAAGGTTTCTTCATGCCCTCTGAAAAGTATATGCTGCAAGTATCAGAAGGGAATAAAATTGATGTATCAAGTGTTTTTTTTTTAAGAGCCTCCAGGAACTACATCCACATCACAGCTATATTTCATGCAAGTGCTGCAATGTGTTTTCCATGGGCAAATCTATTCATGCACAAGGAACTCAGTCTGAACCACAGAGACTCTGTGGCAGAAAACATCAAAGCTTAGTGCAAAAGTTGTCCAGGGTCAGATCTGGTGGGCTCACTTCCTTGCAGAATTCCCAGCTAGTGAGGATGTCTTGGCAGAGGTCATGCTTGTGTGACTCTTTTGGGAGCCTGGTGGCTGTGAAGGTGGTTTCTTCTTGAGCACTGGAGTTTTGTTCTTGCTTTTAAATACTTTATTGGGGTCCAGCTTGTTCACAAAGGAATCAGCTTCTTCAGACAGGAGTGTTGTGTTGATAGTTACGGGTTTATACATGTTAAACCATTGCTGAAAGGCAGAATGGTGGGGAAGAAACAGGTTAAATTCAAATTGCAGTTAGACAATTCCACCTTGCTCCCCATCTTCTCCAAGACAAGATCTTAATCCTATGCCACTTATCAGTTTGCAGTTTATAGGACTTGAAAGAATGCTTGTGATAAGGATACACAAGGCATGGCTACAACCCCAGTCCTGGAACTGCATTTCAGATAGGGAAGAGGAGAACCAGACACAACTCTAACACCATCTTTCCTGCAGTGTAACTCCCATCAATAGTGAATACTGATTTACACCACAGGAAGAAACGCAAAAGGAGGGGATGAAACTAAATGACATTTATTTAGATTCAGATAAGCAGAAAGGATTAAAAAAACTTTGGAATTTAAATGTGCTTATAAACTGAAAACCAACTAGTTGAATTTCTCAAAGTGTAACCTTCCTCCCTCTCTTCACATATAAAAGAAAGAATTTTTCTACCTCCCTACACAAAGAATTTTGTCTTTGTTTGTCTTATTATTTCTGTTTGTGATTTTCTATCGAGAAGTAACTACAATTATTTGGTTTTTTGATTGCAGCAGACACCACCATGTTATTCCCTACAGTTCTCAACTCTTTTTTTTTTTTTTTTGTATCATTTTTTCATTAACAAAGTCAGGAAATAAAAGTATAGTAGTTATGGTACTACAAATCACAGTGAAACCATCAGCAAAGTGTTGAACAAGACAAACAGAAGATCAATACCAACATATAATCATCTATTAATGTAATTCCTTAGTGGAAAACAGCTTTAATATACCTCCTTGAAAACCTTTAAAAATGATAATGATTAACCAACTAGGAGGATTTTAACCAACAGGGGCTGCAAATGATTAGGGAATATTGCTAAGAGGAGTGATTCCTCTTAAGGTTTGCAAAATATACTGAATATAATAAAATATTTGTAGCAGGGAAGTTACAGAAAGGCAGAGCACAGCCTTGACTGATAAAGCCCAGTGCAGTGTAACAGGGAAATAAAAGAACCAAATTCTACAGCCACTGTTTGAATGGAAAGTCAGGAGTGATTTTAGTAATTCTGATGTGCACATAGGACTAGGGAATCTCATGCTGGTATGACAACTGTCATGTCCTGGGTGAACAACAGGCCTTGCCAAGGTGGACTGACAATGTGCTGGCTTAGGAACAGTAGTTCAGTAGGACTATCAGCTCCATTCCCTGACCTCTCACAGGATGGAGGCAGGGATAGGGCCCAGTCAAACAGAGAAGAACAGCAGAAGCCTCTAACAGCACAATTTTGGCATGGCAGAATAGTAATTTTAATAACAATAAGCAACTGGAATGTTCACAAGGCTTCGTGTAGAGGTCTTCTCTAACGACCTCGTTGAAGTTCTCTACAGCTCTTTAAACTGCCCTTTTTGGGCATAATTTTTATCGAAGCCCAACTGCTGAGAGAAAAGCAGGGTTAACACAATATTAGTGAATTCAAATTACTAAACAAATGACTGTTAACACGTTACAGGGAAAAAAAACTTGTGGTCCCTTCCATAGCTCACCAGGGAGGCCCATTTGAGCACAGAGACAAAAGGTGGGAAGACGTTTTTCCAGTCTATATTTATGCGAAATACTGACGGGCTGGACGCTGCTGTCCTACCTTGGCCTGGGGGCTGACCCCATAGCTGGTGAAGGCATACTGCCACTGTGGGAGACCCAGGTGGGTAATGAGCAGGCGGTAGTAGGCTGTGAAGGTTTTGGTGAGGAAATGCCAATACAGAGCTCTGTCCAGGAACCAGATCTCTGTGTCTGGGGAGACCACTAGAATAAAACAAGCACAAATTATACTGTTGCTTTGCAGTACTAAGATTAACCCCTGACCATTGTCAGATGGGAGACATAACACACGCATCAGAAGGGCTGTTTTATGAACATCCACGCTTTTTCCAGCCCAGGTGCAGAATCCAGAACTTGTCTTTTTTAAACTTCATACAGTTGGTGGTTGCCCATCTCTCCAATTTCTTGAGGTGTCTTTGCAGGGCCTTCGAGGGAGACATCAGCTCCTCCCAATTTAGTATAATGGACAAACTTAGTACCCCTTCCAGTCCTGTGTCCAAGCTGTTCATGAAGACATTGAAGAGCACTGGGCCCAAGATGGAGCCCTGCAGCCCACCAGTGACCAGCTGTCAGCCTGATGTGATGACTATATGCTATTTAGCCCTATTTCCTATTATTACTTTTGTGTCCAACCCATCAGCCAGTGTTCACTCACTGCATGGGGTATTTGACTAGCTGTGTCCTGGACAATGAATGCAATGCTGCTTCTTCACAACCTGGGAGTGACACGCTACACGGAACATTCTTGGACATCAGCAACTTTGTAGTATATGTTCAAAGTACAATTACAGCAAACATTTATCTGCCCCACAAAGCAAAAAGCAACTAACTCAATTGTCAGTCATCTGGATTACTGAATAGAGTCCAGAGTCTGGAAGTAATGGGAGTATGTGCTGACAACAAAAACACATTTTGCAAAATCTTTCCACAGATCAAGTATTTCTCTGGTGGTGACTTTCTTTGTAGCAGAAAAGGAAGTTACTTTCTTGGGAGATTGAGATGCTGAACACCGTCATTTACACAGCCTGCCCCTGTGTTGGCATAGACACCTGCAACCAGTGCTTCCTTCCCTTGCCCAGGTTATCCACTGCATGTGCTGAAATCACTAACACTGGGAGGCAAGAGGACAAGAACTTCCTGCCATGGCAGTTGTAGTCACACCCAGTGAAAGGCACAAGATTTTTCTTAAGAACCTGTATATTGCAATTGCACAACCCTACACAGTAAACACACATACAATTAGTGACCTGTGCACTGTGTCAGGGGACAACTATTTTACAAGTGCCTTGGGTGTTTCACTGCTCTCTAACTGACAACAGTTATCTCTGTATCTGCCACAACAAACAGCTCAGCTCCCATATCTCATCCTCCCATTAACCCTTCCTGCCACATTTTGGCCCAGTTAGCACCTGGAGGCTCAGCATCCACTCACAAGGTGGAAGACCCAGGCTAATTCTATCTCAACTTTTCTTACCATCTACACTTTGTTTCTAAGCAGAGTCATACCCTTTCTCAGAAAAATGTAACGGCTTTGTTCCAAGACATACAAGTAACCCATTAGTGGAACTCTGTATTATTTCAACACAATTGTCTGTAGGTCACATGTGAATACTTCCCTGTTTCTGTGCACGCAGGAATCATAAGTTATAACTCAGACTTGGACAGCAAAAGGAGTGAAAATGTTAGATCTAATTAAGATTTAGCTCCTGACTCCAGTGGAGACAGGACATCCCAGTAGAAGTTTCACCTACAAATTGCAAAGAAGATCAGAAATACCAAGTAACTCTCCACATGTGGCCTCCAGATGCAATCCACAACAAGAGATAGCTAACTTTTCTTTTTTCAGTCTTACCTGGTTCAGCATGCTTATAAACAAGACAGACTTTCCCATTCCCATTGCATGGGTCTAATTCAAAGATAAGACTACGAGAATCGAAGTGTGGCTTCTCTGGTTTGTCTCCACTACCTGAAACCAAGAAAAAAAAATTATGAAACAAGTTTGGAAAACTGACTGTGACTTAGTTGCAAAGAGCCAATCTGTTTTATACATTAATAAATCAGCTGATGAAGAACTCAATCAAACTGTTACATTTATACTTCTTGGAAATTATTAAGTTCACTATGTTTAAAATAAAACTAAGCAAAAAAAAAAAAAAAGAAAAAGTGAGAAAAATTTTCATCTCTGTTAGGAAAACAAACCAGAGAGTCAAAATCAGATAGCTGAAAATAGATGAGTTGATGTCTAGTTCCTCCCTGGCATTAAGGAAGACAAAGTTTACAGATGTCACTCCTGAGGTTTGTCTAATCTTTTCTTAAAGCTCTCCACTGTTAGAGAAGGCACAGTCTCCAGGCACTCAACCCAAATCCATCACTTACAATTTACAAGTTTTCCTCATGGATCATCAATCTTCCCTGCTACAATTGAAGCCCATTATTTCTGTTGTATATACGATTCCTTTTTTGTGTCCTGATTTATTTTTTTCTAAGGAGGACAGGAAGAACAATTTATTCTTTTTCTCTTGGGACAAGACTCTAATAAAATTGCAGAGATATGTATTTCTCCATACATTCCAGTGTGACATCAGCGTCCTTCCCAACAACCACATATGACTCTTATTCAACTTGTGACCCTCAACCATCACTGAACATTTCTACAATATGATTTTGGGACTGTGTAGCTGCAAGTTCCTGCAGAATGCAATTTTGAAACCTAAACCTGATGGGGAAGAAGTGGGACATAAAAGCTGTGCTCTTATGAAGAAGAGCGCATGCTCTTAGAAGAATTTTCCATGGAAGGATGAAAACTACTGCGGGGATGTAATTTTTTCTCAGTGTACCTTATAAATGCATTAATGAAAGTTTAAGCCACTAAACAGAAGCCGAATTCATTCATTGCCATTTCATTACAATGGCTGAAAGATCAGGACTGCAGCCAAACTGGAACGTCCAAAAGTACTCTCAGCCACATTTAGAAGCTAGAAAAGCTTATAGAGATGCAGAGATGACTGAAATCAAATAGCATTCTTTTAAGAAATTCGTGTGACACTTGGCTGTGTTCTTATCCTTTTGATTTTTCTAGCTGGACTTATGAGAGCTCTGACAAAATGAGTGAGCTTTTTTATTCTCTCCAAATAGCATTCCCAGCATTTTTAGGTGGCCTGGAACACGTGTTGCAGGGTGACTTCATAGTTACGTATGTATCAGTTACTTTTCCAATTCCAGCTGTCTTTTCACTACCAAAACAAAACCCATTACCTTTTGTTCATATAACAACATAAGTACAAAAAGACTTTGGAAGCTGAATCACTGGAGCAAGGCTGAGGTGAAAGTTTAAACAGGGAAAAGGCAGAACAGGCTGTTAAAAGAGGATGCAAATAACATTATTTCCCATTACATTCACAGCATACAGATCTACTTCCCAAGGCTGTAGGGGAACTAATAAGATATGTAATAAATCCAGCCCAGGAGACAGAGAGTCACAGAATCACAGAATAGTTTGGTTGGAAATGGACCTTGAAGATCATATTGTTCCAACTGCTGTGACATGGACAGGGACACCCTTCTTTAGACCAGGTTGCTAGACCCATCTTCCTGAAGTGACATCTTCTGTTGCTGTATTGTAGAATGTAAGGGACATTAAAGGTCATCTTGTTCCAATTCCCCTGCTGTGGGGGACAGCTCAGGTGCTAAGAGAATTGGGTTTGCTCAGCCTGGAAAAGACAAGGCTTCAGGGTGACCTAATTGTGACCTTCCAGTACCTGGAAGAGAGCCTACAAGAAAGCTGGAGAGGACTTTTTACAAGGATGCGTAGTGACAGGACAACGGGGAGTGGCTTCACACTGACAGAAGGCAGATTTACATCAGATATTAGGAGAAAATTCTTTACTGTGAGGGTGATGAGACACAAGCTGCCTGGAAAAACTGTGGATGCCCCAACCCCAGAAGTGTTTAAGGCTATGCTGGATGGAGCTCTGAGCAACCTGGTTTGGTGGAAAGTGTTTTGGTCCACATATCTTGTGCGATATCCTAACATTAATAGAACAAAAGGGATGAGACAGAGCAGGTTTTCTAGCCTGTTAACAGTGCCTTACCTTCCTCGTCTGTGTCATCTTCCAGGTCAGCAAGAGTTGGAGCACTAGGCAGAGTGTACATAGAGGAACCCCCGAGCCGACACAGCTTCGAGACACTGTTAATCACCATGGAGCCCAGGGGCATTGGGGTATCTGCAACAAGACAAATTATTAGTCACATCCACTATCAGGAAAAAATGGGAGGTATTTCTTTTCCTCCAGACATCAACCTCTGTGGGGTGAAGAGATGGTTATACCCAGCAGACGTGGACATTTAACTTAAGTAAGACACTACAGGAGCAAAAATGAGGCCTTTTCAAACACAGACTCTCACTTACATGTGATGCAACACCATCTCAGAGCTATAAAGGTATGAGAATTGCACTGCTTGGCAAGTACTCTGCTGTACTTGGCAGAACTGTTAGCTCAGTTCTGTGAAAAATTAAAAATCCTGGCTACAGGATTTCAGCTATAGCCTCTTCCTCAAACCTCTTTTTCCTGCTGCTGCTCTTCCTATCAGAAACCACCCCACACATTCACAGCTTACTTGTTCTCTTCCACTCCATGTACCTGTTTGGGGTACATCCTCTCGTTCCCACTTTCACAGAGGATTTTATCAGTATATCAACATGTGGGTGCTCCTGAAAGAATCCTACAGGACTTGTCACTTGTCTGTGTTTCTGAGGACTCAGACTGCTACCAGTCATCAAGGCAGCAAGCACCCTGTTCAGCTACATGCCAGTGTGATGAGATCTCAGAGGGCATTGCTGGATGTTTGCTCAAACAAGACAGTTGTACCAGCAGCCTTGGTCTCGGCGCACTTGTGAGCCCTGAAAACAAGACTCCTCAGAGGTCGTATCACAGCAAGTCCTTCTTGCAATGTGATGGGAGTCACTGCAGGTGCTAAAGCACTGATGTCTACTGTCTCTGAAATATCACTTCACTTCCTGAGGAAGATCCTGCATTTGACACTCATCTCCAGAAGTGAACAGTGTCCACAGCCCAATTTGAGAACCCTGCCTGAAGATAATGAGAGCCAGGATAACAGCTGCAGAGTGAACAATCTACCTGATTTTTACCAAACAAGGATAGAAAATTAAGCTTGGACTTTAGCTGGTGAAAAGCAGAATCAGGCTCCAACATGTACATACACATTTTAATGAGAGAGAAGCATTATCAGAGGGTGACTCTCCCTACAGATTTATGATGGATAATGAGATACAGCTATTTCTCTCTCCGTGAACTACAGAGGTAGTAAAGGTCTAAGGTTTAAATGACACACCTAAATCTGAGTGTCAACAGATGGCCAGTGTATTACAGAAGAGTATTTATGTCATGAATAATTGGTTTCTTGTGTTCTGTGTATGCTCCTCTTCTTTGGGAGGCCAGAACATGCAAGCAATAGATTTTGCCCTGAGAGATGTGTACTGATTGTGCAGAAAGTAAGTTTGAAATTAAAGAGGTTCTGCAAAGGAAGGACTGATTGCAATGAATTGAGCTTGTCAGTGGAGGGGAACACATGGACTCACCATCCGTCTTCACACTCCAGGTCATCTGGAAGCCATCGGTCATCAGATAGAAGTTCTTTAAATCCTCAGGTAATACACAGGAGTTTTTCTGCAAATTACAATCAAAGTGTAATGGGAAAATGCAGAACATCCCTCAAACCCTAAGAACAACTGAAAATTGGTACAGAAGTATTTGCCACCAAGTCTTTTGCTTAACTCTAAGGTGACTCAAATCAGCTCAAATACCTTATTCTAAAGCTTTGAGAGACAACTGCTTATTTCTTGAGACTCTACTAGTCTTAACAAAGGTAGCTTGAGAAAATTTCACAACGAACAGTTAGTCATCACAAAATTATTACAGCATTGTTCCCAACTGAGACATTGTATTACCTTCTGAGATTAGCAGCCACTCCAGATTCACATAAATCAGAACAATCAACTTTTTCATATATATGAAAAATACATCTTAAAAGAGTAAGGTTTTGCTTTAAGTGAAATCAGACTAAACTTACCAGTTCCACTAAAGCATGTACAATATTAGCACAATGACTCTCTTCTTCTGAGGGATTTCAGCTCCAAGTAGGTGAAAGAGGCATAGACTCAAAAGCTGCACGTACTCAAGAAGATTTGACGTTTCACTTAACGAAAAGTATGTGTGCAAATACATACAAAACCAGACTCACAAACCTGCTGGTCTGGCTTCATCCCTCCAAACTTCAGCACACGGCTGGGACCCCTAAGCCTGCTTCCTTCTAAGCCACCAGTGAGCTCGAGTTTCTAGGAACCAGAACACTTCTATACATGTCTTGGTTGTGGAAGGAGTCTTTCTTAACTTAGACTCTTCAGTTAAGCTGCAAATACAAGGAAGGAAGTATAAAGGCTTAATCCTCGTAACAAAATGAAGTCCAAAGAGCTATAAGCATTTGTAGGTCCTGCTCCTGGGGACATGACTGGTGGCAGACCAGTGATCCTCTGTTCTTGCTGAATTGTCAAGTACATAAAATTAAACAGGATGGAAGTCTGCCAGTATTAATAACACAAGCAACAAGCATGACTAAAGGAGTAACCTGTTGGTCTGTTTTTAACTGTTTTAGAGAAAAAAACAGATTGACCAAATTGACCAAATTTAAAATAGTCACCCTTAGGACTCCAAAAGAATCAGACCTCAAAACTCAGGAGACTGTCCCATGATGGAAGTTCCACCATCTGTGCATTTTGCCTTGTCCAGGGGCTGCACCATTCTTCTTGTGGAAATATTTCATTAAATAAAGACAGAATATTCAAGTAACCTGTAGCTAAGGAAAAGAAAGATGCATGTGCAGTTCAAGTATCTCTGCTTCACTTGGGGCATGAATTTTTAACATCTCAAGAGAAGAGGGATGGATCTGTCCAGCAAGAGCAACCTGTCAGCCATGCCCCAGCTGCAATGCTGGTCTCCAGTCATCAGCTGCTGACTGCGCAAAGGAAAGTGCCGGTCTCATCCTGTCCACATGTCCTCCCTCCCCTAGGACCAGAACAGCCTTTCTGCCTGTTAAAGCCTTACTCACAGACACTTTCTTTGAGTTGTTACAGTTTCTGTCCCCTAAACTGGGGTTAAACTGTCCCCTAATCTGCCCACAACCTTGTGCTTGTTAACTTACTTTTAAAGTACATCCATTAATACTGATTGACTTCTACTGAGGAGTCCCAGACACTAATGGCTTTGCAGCTTGCAATAGGGCAGGTCACTTCACTTGCCTCATCAAGCAGCCTCGTCACTAGCTCAGAGCTTTCTTAATCCAGATAGAGAAAATCCTCAGAGTATACAGATCTTAAAGCAGATAACCTGACACTAAAGAGGCTGTTTTGAGAAGAATTTACCATCCTATGACAAGAGTCTGTGCATGGCTGAGGACCTGGTGGTAAGTTTAAGGCGATTAGTAAACCACATGGACATATCTGAAGTTCTTCAAATGCCTTTAACAAACACACCTTCTTCTGTGGTTCTCCTCAGTCCTAAATATTTATAATTTTGTGCTGTGCTTTCATCACATCTAGTTTCAAGCTGTACCTGCAAGCACAGTGACTATGGCTAAAACTATGAAGAAAGAAAGTATGACAGACGTGCTACAAAGCCTCAGGACAGTACAAAAGTTTACACAATGCTTTTACATCTCAAATCCCCCAGTTTGTACTAATTCATTGCAGCAGTAAAAACACGTATGTGAATGGGTCTCCTGGCTTCAGTGGGTGTTAGTCTCCAAGCAGGAGAACCAGATCCACTGGGATGACAAAATGTAAGATTTTAAACTTCCACTGTAGTATCCAGATAAACCCAACTCAGGCACAGACCAACTTAGCAAATACAGCTGACTAGGACAAGAGAAAAACCACATCTAAATAGGTTTTCTGCTCTGAATCCTCCTTTTGAAAAATATCAACATGTGCATGGTTCTCCAGATGGCTGCTCTCTGAATTTACTTCAGGATTCTCTAAACCATGTCCCTCTCCATGAGTTTCCAAATGATGGTGCAAAATATATGGGTAGAAAATGCAGTACCAGAGCAGGTCTGGGGTCTATAGGAAAAGGCCGGTAAATAGAAAGCTTCATTAGCACCCATTTCTCTCATCTGATGGGAAAGTTCGATTGATCTGTCATATTGCGCTTAGTCACATGGCCATTATGACATGAGAACAGCAGTCTGACAGCAGTCAGAGAAACAAGCCACTATATATTAAAAATGGCTTCTCAAACTCTATTCCTCTTGCTCAACTGGTAGTTCTCAGCCCCATAAAATACACTGTTCCTAAATAACGTCAGAATTGCCTTAACCACAGCCCTGGCAAGCAGCTGTTTTCATTCCAGTTATCTGGTTACACTCATCAGCTCATAAAACAAAATATCCCAAGTGCTTAATATGGTGCATGAGGTCTATTCCTTTTGTTTGTTCTCAGTATTATCTCCAAATAAGTCTCCGAAGAAAGCACAGTCCATTGAGTACAGAAAAAAAAATTAGAATCTGATTTTTGCTGCCAGGACCTGATTAGAACTGGATCCAAAGCTAAGAACCCTGACATGTGGCAATTCGCTTGAAACACTGTTGAAACAATGCCTCTCAAGCAAATATACTAAAGAAACAGAAAGCAATCAAAACATACAGCTCTAGAGAGACTTCCCTAAAAACATGAATCAGTTTCATCCAAGTTCTGGGGAGAGAAGGAAGGCATTTATGTCACTGCTCAGGGCTTCCAAGTATCAGACCACATTAGCAGCCACCTTTCTCACTAATGTCCTACAGTTTCATGGCTGGTTTGTCCTAGCTGCCCGTGAATGCTGGTGTTAATTTATGTAATGTATGGAGATGTTCTTTTTGCATCTTCAATAAATCTGACCTGGGGGTCTCCTAGAAGATCCCCTTGATTTTCTGGGGCTGAAGTAGACTTGATCCCCTGCTACAGAGAACAGGATTTCAAAGTTCTTTTGAAGATATTGTTGTGCATCCAGTTTTCAATATGGTATAAAGCTTAACAAGAGGGGGAACACTGTGTAAGAAACACTATCTACCTCTCAGAAGTCCTCTAGCCTGTTCCCCATTATACAGCTTGAAGAAACATAGCTTTCCTCATGTGCTTGTCCTGCTGGATCGACTTCCCCACCTCTCCCACAGCCACAGCCACAAGGCAAGCTCAAATAGGTAGTCAAGCTGAAGTCAAGTGGGTAGATCCTGTTCTCACAGGGATTAGGGATGGCGGGCTTGGGTAATATTAAGGGAGGACAAGAAGGATGCCAAGAAAGACTGATGAAGATGTGCACCTTGCATACATATTTGGAGTCCCAAAGAGATGCAGTAGAAGCAGGGAGGATGACATTCCAGATGTCTGCTGGAAACATCACGCAGTAGAGAGGGAGCAACTCAGGAGGCTCCTGGATCATGTGTAAGGTTCAAATGAGGAACCAGGAAACTACAGGCCTGTCAGCCTGACCTTGGTGCTGGGGAAGCTCATGGAGATCTTCTTGAGTGCCCATCACATGACACGTACAGGAGATCCAGGGGATCAGGCCCACGGGTTTGTAAATAGCATAACTGCCCAACCCAATCTCCTTGTACAACACAGTGAGCCTCTCTGTGAATGAGGGAAAGTCTGGGGATGTGTCTGCCCAGACTTCAGTAAAGCCTTTGATACCATTCCCACAACATTTTTCTGGAGAGATTGGCTGCTCATGGATTGGATGGGTACACTGTTAGCTGAAACTGACATCCCTATGCAAAGAGTGCTGGTGAATGGAATTATATCCAGCTGTTTGGATGAGACTAGTCACTAGTGGTGTTCCCTAGGGCTCTGTTCTGGGGCCAGCTCTGTTACTTTATTGATGATCTGGATGGGGGAACTGAGAGCACCCTCAGTCAGTTTGAGAACAATGCCAAGTTGGGTGGGAGCGTTGATCTGCTGGAGGGCAGGAAGGCTCTGCAGAGGGATCAGGACAGGCTGGATCCATGGGCTGAGGCCAACTGTGTGAGGTTCAGCAAGGCCACGTGCTGTGTCCTGTCCCTGTGCCACAACAACCCCTGCAGCTCCAGGCTGGGACAGAGCGTCTGGAAAGCTGCAGAGTGGGAGAGGACCTGGAGGTGCTGGTTTCCAGTGGCTGAACATGAGCTGGAGTGTGCCCAGGTGGCCAAGAAGGCCAATGGCACCAGGCTTGTGCCAGCAATAGTGTGGCCAGCAGGAGCAGGACAGTGCCCATCCCCCTGTGCTGGGGGCACTGGTGAGGCCACACCTGGAATCTTGTGTTCAGCTTTCCTTCCTCACAGCAAGGAGGACACTGAGCGGGCTTGAGTGTGTCCACAGAAGNATCTTCTTGAGTGCCCATCACATGACACGTACAGGAGATCCAGGGGATCAGGCCCACGGGTTTGTAAATAGCATAACTGCCCAACCCAATCTCCTTGTACAACACAGTGAGCCTCTCTGTGAATGAGGGAAAGTCTGGGGATGTGTCTGCCCAGACTTCAGTAAAGCCTTTGATACCATTCCCACAACATTTTTCTGGAGAGATTGGCTGCTCATGGATTGGATGGGTACACTGTTAGCTGAAACTGACATCCCTATGCAAAGAGTGCTGGTGAATGGAATTATATCCAGCTGTTTGGATGAGACTAGTCACTAGTGGTGTTCCCTAGGGCTCTGTTCTGGGGCCAGCTCTGTTACTTTATTGATGATCTGGATGGGGGAACTGAGAGCACCCTCAGTCAGTTTGAGAACAATGCCAAGTTGGGTGGGAGCGTTGATCTGCTGGAGGGCAGGAAGGCTCTGCAGAGGGATCAGGACAGGCTGGATCCATGGGCTGAGGCCAACTGTGTGAGGTTCAGCAAGGCCAAGTGCTGGGTCCTGTCCCTGTGCCACAACAACCCCTGCAGCT
>VXBB01001985.1:0-33426 GCA_013399915.1 Illadopsis cleaveri | reverse complement strand
TGTTGCCTCTGATCTTGAAAAAGTTTAAATTCTTAGAAAAACACATGGCACAATTTAAAAATAGTGGTAGTGTATGCTTTTTAAGAAAGAGGACTGCATGGGGAATTTGGTAGATTGGTTTAATGCATTTGAAACTGAAGTTCTCTCCATTGTTGTTGAATTGACTTAGCCCAGCAAGGCAGATTGTATAGGTGAGCTATACCCAGGAGTTGAGTTTGTCCAGTGCCTCTCTCTGCTGCTGCACTGAACTGTAGCTGTGGTGGTACAAAGTTTATGATACTACACCTACCCTGCTGGCATGTCTTGGGAGGCATGTTGCAGTGGATTCATGTTAAAAGGTTGATGCTGATGCTGTCCTCAGTCTCTTACTCTGAGGCAAGGACATTGCTTATGAATCAGCCTCTGAGTCACTGCGATTTTCAGTTCAGCTGATTGAGTTAGCCTGCTCTAACTTTGAGTTCTAATACACTGGGCTGCAAAGCTTCATCAGGAGAGTTCTCCCAGTAGCTGGGGGAAGTAACAGCGACAACTTTGACTAGTCATTGCATTCTGCTACTAGGAAGTTATCCACAACAGCTGGCAATACCACAGGCACACTCTAAAGCAGGATGTTGTTTAGGCAGATCATTTTATTTCCTATAGCCATGTGTTGACACACAGATTAACTATATGTCAGTTGTGTAGGTACTGCCTGTGTTGAAGTTTGTTGTTTCCTGAAGTAGTGTGAGCTGAACATACACTTCTCAGTACCCTGCAGCTTACTGTTGTGGTTGTGCTGACACAGATGTTTGGCCTGGGCTGTGATCCAGACTCGGACTTCTGTTCCACCTTAGTGCTTTTTGAAAAGAGGGTGTGCACAGTGCCTTCCTCGTGGAGTTTGTTCAGCTTCCTCGCCCCATTCGTGCTATGCCCCCACAATGTGTTCTGGCAGCTGGAGATGGCGGGCTGCAGCTCACAAGTGAGAACAGAAGTGCTCTCAGTGATTGTAGAGAGAGCTGGCTTTGACAGCAGTACTCACTGAATATGTTCTTAAACTGGTGTGAGGCTGATAAGTGGTAATTGTTTACAAGTGATCAAGTGCATCAACAAGATCATAAGTGAGCCTGTGGATCAGGCCCTCTCAGTGTGACAAGTACCAGTTGTGTGACGGACAATGGGTGTTGATTGAAGTTGCTATCCT
Source organism: Illadopsis cleaveri (assembly GCA_013399915.1). NCBI lineage: Eukaryota > Metazoa > Chordata > Aves > Passeriformes > Timaliidae > Illadopsis > Illadopsis cleaveri. Next base: position 32,246 of record VXBB01001985.1, on the reverse strand, counting down.
CAGGGGGAAATTCCTAGACTTTTCCTAATTTTCTCCACTGTGTGGTAATTTACTAAATTAAGTTTTTGAAATGGTGGTATCAGAATCAAATTTTAGTTAAGGCAAAAGTTTGTATAGGGTCACTGAAATACTTTCACAATTTTACTTTATTGTATGAATGCAGCTGCAAAACCTTAAATGCATTTATCTGTTAACAGTACAGAAATTAGATAATTGAGTTAATTGTCCAACCATAGAAGGTTGAGGCAAATAAAGGGGTATAAACAAAAGACAGTGGAGGAGAATTTTGTGCTTTTGTTTTCCACTTTAGTATTGCCCTGGTTTCAGCTGGAACAGAATTAATTTTTTTCCTTGTATTTGGTATGCCATGTTTTGTATTTAACATGAGGATAATGCTGATAACACGCTGATGTTTTGGATGTTGCTCAGCAGTGCTTAATCAAAAACATGGACTTGAGTGACCCATGCTCTGCCAGCGAGCAGATGCAGAAGAAGCTGGGAGGGATCATGTCCAGGAGAGCTGACTGGAACTGGCCAAAGGGAGATTCCATAACAGAACATCATGTCCAGCACATAAACTGGGGAGTGTTGGCTGGGAGCTGCCAGTTCTGCTGGGGAAAGGGCTGGGCATTGCTCAGTGAGCAGCTATACTGTGCATCACTTATTTCTTTTGGGTTTTAATTCTCTCTCCCTCTTCCCTTTATGTTGCAATTAGCACTATTCTACTTTATTTTATTTTGTTTCAATTATTAAGCTTTTCTTATCTCTACCCATGAGGTTTACTGTTTTTCTCTGACTGTCCTTCCCACATGGGTCAGCGAGGTAGACAGGGAGTGGCTGTGTGGTACTGAGGTGCTGGCTGGGATTAAGGCACAAGTATGTATATTAGTATTTATGTGGGAATAACAATCTTTACATTCAGTTAAATGAAACTGCTGCTTTAAGGAAGACAGTATGTTTACACCCTTCCCTGAGTTATATTGAGTCCTGTTTTTAGTAGCTTTTAGGGGGCAGGGATTCAAGTTCAGTGACTACTAACAGTCACAAGTAACTGCTAATAGCACAAATAATATGGTGCCCTGTTATTTCAGATTTTAAGGTGTGTTCTGTGGTCAAGTAATTCAACAGTTAAACCTCTTGGATATTTGAAAGTTCTTGAGACTTCTTAAAGAAATTCAGTCCTCAGGCTTTTATGTATTACTCATCATGTGATGATCAGATGAAAATGACCAGTTTGAAACCTTTTGCATATATCCTCATTTATGTTTCTTAGAATGGATTGCCCAAAATGGATTTCATTGCAGTATCAATAAACACTGTTTCAGAATTTGCTTTCCCTACACATCAAGATATTCCCTATGTAATGATAAACTATTTAAATTTAAATAAATATTATTAGTCCATTATCTTAGTAATTGCTCTTTTGACTGGGGCTAGTCCCTGGGATCTTCTGCAAACGTGACCTCTAAGATAATCTTTACAGGCTGAAAGTTAATGCACAGTGAAGAAGGAGTAAGGCCTTTTGTTTTAGCAATCTGTGGTGATTTTTTTTTCCTAACCAGATTTTCTTTGTTTTTCTTTCTCCCAAAATGTTGACTGTTTTCTTATCAACAGCTGTGTAAGATTAAGAGACGAAATACTTCTTTTTACAGTCCTGTTTAAAGAGCCAAGCTTGCATTCTTTTTATTTCCTTTAACAAAGCCACATGCAGCTTCTGATGAAGAAGATCCACTGGTATCTGTTTCAGGTATGACCTTCTAATAGACATAAACAAAGGTTTTTTCCTGTGCATGATAAAATTTGCGATGTCTTTTCAGGTATGTGGTTTGTGTACATAAGTGTGTGTAAGGTAGGGAGTCATCATAAGTTGTAATAGGACATGTATGATTATAGCAGAGGATTTATGCTCTGCTGGTTGGATAAGCATACTGTGTAAGATAAATAGTTCCAGGGGAATTGTTTCTGTTGCAGGTATAGCATGGCTTTATCCAATTTATAAGGCAAGCTGAACTTTTAATGTGGTCTCGAAGAAATGTTGAAGGATTAGAGGTGTTAGGTCTTTTTTAAATTTTGAAGATATCAATTGAAATGAAGATTCATTGTGTACAGATAAAGCAATTTTTTTTTTTAATTAGTTCTTTTGCCCTTGATTTACTGAGTGCATACTTGTGTACATCGCTGGTGAAAAGATGGATTTCTTAGTTCCCCTTCAGAATTCTCTTAATTGTTTTGAAACACAGCTCTTAAAGTGACATGAGGTCCTGGAAACATATCTGGGGATGGCTAACTCTAGACTGAAATTGTGTGTCATCCAGCAGTTACAAGTTTTGAGGGATTGTACCCTTTAGGTTTGGGGTAGCATGGTTTATTTACCCTTCAAAACTACTGGCCAAACATCTCTGTTGAACTACAGAACACATGCAGAGATTTTTAAGCCAGGTGATGTTAGGCTGTTTTTCTCTGTGCCCTGGAAAGAAAGCAGTATCCTAAATGATGGAAATTGATTCACTCTGGGAAGTTTTCTGCCACTTCTGTGGAAGAGAATTTTAGGACCATTGTTCTCCCTTGTGTATGAGCACGGAATATTAAGAGTTTATAATTTAGTTATTTCACTTGAATTGCTGGTACACTTCTGAAATTATTTACCCAAATAAATGTAATTGATCTGCTAGGATGAAGTTAATATTATTTGTTCAAAACTTTTTGCACTTCTGACTAGTCAAAAATCAAACCTTGAGGCAGTATCAAGTAGCTATGGACTTTAATCTGGCCCTAGGAGGTTTTAGTGTTAGTGTCAGTGTTGGCACTTTAGAATTGCTGCGTCAGGATTTTCAGTGCTTTCATGTTCTTACCATTTGTAGTGGTGATCTAATTCTAATTATGGCAGGAAGTGTTTGACAAATGATCTGTGGAGTGTGCACTGCAGTGTTGCCTTACTGATGCCTGCTCCTGAAAGGAACAAGTAGCCTGAGCATCAGTAGGTTGGCTGTGTAACAGAAAAACTGGTGTTTTATTGTATGAGTGGTACTTTTAATGGCTTTACTGCTGGTTGGTTCCTTACTGTTTTTGGGTATCAAAGCAGAAGCTCAATTTTATGCTTTTGCATCTTAATCAGATGGTGTTTATTTGCACTGAACTTCAGTGTGGAGATATAATACATTTCAGAATTTACAAAATGTTCATTGCAGCTGGATGTGCTTCAGTGCCATACACCTCTTTTTCTGCTGATGCATTCATCTTAATGAAATTTTGTATGGAGTGCGAGGCTGGGGTGGGGAACTGCAGACATATTCCTGAGGAGCTCATTCTTTTCGAAAAAAGAGCTGCAAGGTTGTCTTTGTGGAAGTCTGGTTATACAAGGCAAGAATAGGGCTCATTTTCACTTCTTAATCTGCATGTTCTACTTGTCTTTCATTTACAGGAGTGTCTACACAAGGAAATTCAAGAACGAGGTGTTTGCCAAAATATCAAACAGGTCAAACTGATCTGAAGGTGCCTGTAGCTGTTGCTTCTGTTTCCATGGATCCTGATAGAGGTACAGGAGGTCTGACAGGACAGCAGGTCAGTAAAGGCAGATTTTTCTTGCTCTTAAGAGTGCATAAAGTAGAAAAAATGGCTGAAAATTCTTAGATTGAAAACATTTAAACAGTTTTAGAGTAGTTATTTTTACAGTCTCTTACACTTTTTCCCCGCTTTACATGGTGGCTTTCTAGCAGAAAGTATTGCCTAAAGAGAACAAAGGCTGAATGTGCTAATTTATGTAAGTGGTGTGTAAGTGGGGTTCTGTAAAACAGATTATTTATATTTCTCTGTGTGTATTTGTACAGAGACAGCGCATGTAGCCCTGGGTAGTGCCTAACCTATACTTTACTAGCTAAACATGCAAGAAGTTTTGTTCAATTTATTCATTTTCATTGCTCTAGTCATCTCATTTAGAAATAACACAAGTAAAAACTCATTTTAGAGACCTTTTTTCTATGCCTGCTCATATTAGAAGGGTAAAATCACTTTTTGTTTTTGATAGTAAAAGTTCAAAATGCATTTGAGCAGTAGAAGCAGCTTTGTCAGTTGATGTCAGCTGCTTTGAATTTTGTGGTCCCCTCTCCTCCTAGGTGATTTTTTCCTACAGTTCTTCACATTAGAAATTCCAAAGCAGCGGGGTTTCCTTTGGAAGTTTATTCTGTATTGTAATAGATGCTGTGATGTTTAGAAATCTGTTGAGAGATGCCATTTTTCTAATGTGGATTGTGTAGTACAATGACTGTGTAAGTCATTTGAGTGCTGTTGAGTCTCTTGCCTAGCAGTCATCTTGGGCCAGCCTGTAAATCACTGGGGTTTGGCATCCTCCCACTTACAGGCAGGGTCTAAAACCTTTGACTGCTTCTGTATTGCTGTTTTATTATCATGCATTATCATTAACAATCTTGTTCTTAATCTAAGATGTCCTTCTCTGCCTTCTGTGTGCTGAGTAACTGCTGTGTGCCACACATGTAGGTTCAAAACTCTGATATGAAGACACGTTACTCAATTCTTGTTGCTTTGACAGTGCCATTGCCCTTTGAATCCTTCAGCATGACACATGACTAGTTATTAAACTAGTATTAATTTTTAGGACTTTTCCTGGGCTTGTATATTTCCCTTTCTCTGTTTTTCAGTACTTGCTTTTAGAGGCTGATATGTACCTCTACTTTGCAAATGATGCTGTTAAGTGACATGCAGATAAATTTCACAAATAGGCCCCATTATGCAGAGTCTTTATGTAGAAGCGTCTCTTCAGAAGTATATACAAGCCTGCTGCCTCACAGATGCCTTCATATGTCACATTGAAATCTGTTTTGTTGAATGGTGCATTGATTGCGTTACTTGTTGTCTAGAGAGTTTTTACTCCTTTTTTGTGAAAGCCATTGTATAAATGAGTTTTGGTGTACTCTTTTTTTAAATATAATGCCTGATACGTGAAATCTTAATTGGTGACTTGTGCTTTTGTATTATTGTCAACAAGATGTGTTCAAAGCTATGTTTAATTTTTGTCCTTTTAAACCTTCTGTTTTTCGCTTACCTTGCCAAATTCTCATGGAAACTTTGCACTCTGAAGATAAGCTCTGAATACTTGAAACAAACAGAACAAATGTTTTTACTCGTTGTTGAAGAACTTCATTTGCATGGAATTTTCATCAACAACACAAGTCACTTTCTGCAAAGTGTGTACATGTTGAGGGAGAGCTGATGGCTTTATGGCATAGAGTCATAAGTGGTTTGGGTTGAATGGGACCCTAAGGATCATCCAGTCCAACCCCCCTTCCATGGGCAGGGATACCTTCTACTAGTTCGAGCTGCTCAGAGTCTCATCTAGCCTGGCCTGGACATAATTCTGAGTAAAATGCTCTAGGCTGTAGTAGGTGAGCTGCTGTGGTCCTTTCTGTGATTCTGTAAGATTTTGTCATGCAGTTGTCACTTTCCAAGGTGTGGAGACTATCTTCCCAGTACTGAGTTCCAAAACTGTCTTCTATCCTGAACTGTGTAGAAAGGACAGAAATCTGGGAAAAGGAGACAAAACAGTCGTAGCCTCTACCTCCTTTGTGGTCTTCTTTTGATGGTCAAGCTGTTGCTGTGCATTATTCCACAGCTTCATTTTGATGTGTGTTACGGTACAAGTCTGCCTCTGAGAATTTCGTGTGCACTACCTATGCATACCTGTGGGTGATAGAAAAAAAAGATTTTCCTCTTCATTCCACAGCGTTTTTTCTGACAGTATGTACATCAGTTTGGGTAGTAGTTTGAGACACCTTCTGTTAAAATCTCCTTCACTAATGTGATCAAGCTTCATTCTCTTTTTTGAGAACTGTAACTTTTCATTTTTCTTAAAGAAGTTCCATCATCTGTATGCTAAAAAAAAAGTCACACATTTTTAGCATGGGAAGTGAAATTCCTTCAACCATACATTTAGCTGAATTCAGTCAAGTTAGATAGTCTCTCTTCATTTGTAAGTGACATATGTTTGGGACGAAAACTGTGAAATCAAAGACCCCTTGAAAAGTGCTGAAACTCACCTTGTGAAATTCCTTTTCCCCTTGCCCCTGAGAAGAATACACTGAAGTTAAAATTAAGGGTCAGGGAGATATAATGTGTGTCTGTGTGAAAATGTCACTTCTCTTTGAAATGGACATTATTCTTTAATTGCTTTAAAGATGCTGTTTAAGAGGCAATTAGCTAAGAAGGAAAGGGGTCTCTTCCTCCCTGGTGTGTGTAGTAGATCAGCTGCTGTTACTGATGAGAGAAGCCCAGGGTTGGTTTTGTATTCTTTTGTGCACTGTTGTGTTGACTTGGCCAAACTGCAGGACATCTGGTGGCATTCTTTTATCTGATGTAAAGCACTGCATGCACTTGGGGGGCGGTTTGTAAAAGTATAAACTGAAACTCCTTCAGATTGAGTATACATTGCCAAAATGAAATGTGAAACTTGCCAAAATCCTGGACAGAACAGCATGGCTCTTATTGCTGCATTTATCTTCGAGTTCGTATTTCATGCTTACCACTAACACTGCAGAACTGAATACCCGATCACAGGAATTTTTTGTGCATAAAACCAGTTTGGAACCTTTTCCTGCGTGGAAACAGCCAAAGTCGGGAGTGCCAGGCAGCAGAGTGCCCTCTAGTGGGCACACATGGCAAGTTCAGCGGTTCTCTCTGAATTTGCGGGAATGCTTGAAAGATCTGAAGTATTCAGCCCTGCTGCAGCCTTCTTTTGACAAGTATTGTTTACGAAGGTAGCAAATAAGCCATTAAAACCAAACAGTAGCCACATGTGAAAGTGTGTGTGCTTCGTATTAGAAAAAATGAAATAAGAGACTTACTCTCTGCTAACAATATTTTGCTGTTTTGTGTGCTTTGGTCAAATATGCTATGGCAGCATGGTTTTTTTTCTTACTCCCTACGTTATGATCTAATATGATAAATTTCGAAGTTGGATTTGGATATTGCTGCACTAGATTTCCAAGTCATGAGAACCTACTCCTCTTTATCTGGTATGAATCAAGGAATAGTGCATGTCTTAAAACTTTACCCAGCATGTTTTAGTATTGAAGCTAGCATTTGAATTACAGATCTCTTAATTCTTCACAATTTGGTAGTTTGTTTCATTGAAATGTTCTTACGTTTTAAAAAATATGAATTTTATTTCTAGTTGGAATTGATCTACTTTCAACTCCAAATTATTATGTCTTGAAGTGCTTTTAATAGCTTATGAAATATTTGTTTTCTTTTAAACAGTGCATTCTAAAATGTAACTTTAAATTTTCAGGGCACTAATGAAGGAGGAATGAAAAGTGCTTCTTTAAAGGATTTGTGTCCTGAGGACAAGAGACGCATTGCAAACTTAATTAAAGAACTTGCCAGGTAAGAAGAAGCATCACCTGAAAATGCATTAAGTTTAAAGAGAGTTGTTTCTCTAATTAACATCAAGCAATGTAGAGCTGCATTAAAAACCTGAATATTTGCACGAGGTAATTTTTCTTTCTGGAAAAGGTATGAAATAGTCTGGTTGGTTTTTCCTTGCTTCCTGAGCCTCTAAATATATATTTAAAACAGAGGCCAAAATGTCTTGACCAGCAGTACTTCATCTGTAATAACCTAATGACAGGGCTAGGATTTTGTTTGTTGTGTGTATCAAGTATATAGATAGACACATTCTGCTTTTGGAAATGACAGACTTTGTTGCTGTGAAACTTTGTAATACTTATTATGTGGCACAGAGGTAAACTTTTGTATGGAAGGCCACATTAAAGGTCCCTTGCTGATCTTGTGACTGAAACATGTTGATAATGATTTGCCTGTGTAATTTTTACTCACCTAGCCAAACTTCTTCTTTCTTCCATTAATTTCTCCAGATTCTACCTATTTCTTGAAAGGAGAGGTAGAAATAGTGCAAGTTTCTCAGCTTTAGCAAAAGTCTTTTTCTAAGTTTCATTCCAGTGCTTGTTACATTCTCAAAGGTAAAGGAGGTTGGGTTAAAGTGAGGAGATTTTTGTCCTATGCTTTGTCCCTAACACCTCAGAATCTTTGAAAATCTGTTTCTTATGGAGTGGCTGTAAAAATGAGAAGGAGCACATGGGCCTTTGGCAGGCTATGCCATATTAGTGAGGGAGCTAATGTGAGATGATCCCAGGTCCTTTGGGCTAAAAGTTATTGTACATACTTAGAACTTTTAAAGGCAAAGTTTTTCTAGAACTGTAGGTTCTCTGGTAATAATTAAATGCTTTTTGACATAGATCCCTTATGTCTGGGCAATAATTGGCAAGCATTACTGTCCTTCTTCATTTTATATAGGAAAATTTGGAAAATTAGAGAAATTAAGTGACTTACTCAAGGTCATGCAATAACTCTCTGGTGCAGCTAGGAATATTTTCTCTCTGATTATCCTTATCCAGTGGACCATTTTACCTGCTAATAATTTGTACTAATACAGGATTTCTTGCCATACAATATTTTAGTAATTTCTGAAGTTCTCCATGCTTGCAACTCTATTTTATCATGCCTTGTATTAGAAAAAGACTGTTATAAAGGGTAGATTGGTGGGAAGCCTGGTTACAAATTGTCAGATGTTAGAGCTATTCGGACACTATTGCCACTGTTGATATATAGAGGTATATTCTAATATTAAAAAAAGCCTTTTATTACATTGTTCCTCATAATACACTGCTCCCTAGTGAATAGTAGTACAGTAATTCTTTGAGCATGGGATTCTTCCTAAATCTCAGATGCTGTGATTTTTCCCTGAGGACAGTTTGATATTTCTGCCTGACATTTCTTTGAAGAAAAATAGAAGGTGCAGCAACATTAATTTTGAAAAGTAAAATTAGTGGAACACTATTATTTTATACTTCGTTCTCTTTTATTTTTAAACCTAATCATATTTTTATTGGATGTAATTAAAAGTCCTTTGCAGAGTAATAGGGAAGTTGAACTTTAATTCCGCTCACCTCGTCACTTTTAAAACTCTCCATAATTTTCATCCTTAGTTGTCCAATGATATAGAGTTTTTAAAAGCAGTAGAACATTCTCTGCTACTTTGGAGAAGAAAAAGGAACAGCAGAATGTTGAAAGTTTTACAGGAACACTGTCCTGCAGTAATCACTTGGGATAATAAAGGTCTCACTTGGGCTGTAACAATAACAACAACAACTCGTTGTTCCTTGTTTTGCTACAATTTATGAATGGTAGTTGAGGGTAATTCATGCACGTTTGTTGCAGGATGGTGAACAGAAATGGATTGGTCTGTAAGTAGCTGCAGGAAGGCTCTTGTACAGTGGTAAAATTCTGTTTGTGTGGAATCCATTTGCAAAATATGATTGACTCCTGGGGCCTCAGTTTCAGCCGGGTCTTGCCTGAGCAGTTCAGGGTAGTGGTCTTTCCCCAGCTTCTGTGGCTGCTGAAGGAGAGAGCTCTCCTGTACTTTTCTTCCTCTTCCTGTTTTTTTTCTTCCTCCAACTCTCACTCCCACTGCACTTTTTAACATTGAGGGTGTGTGCATTTGTTAATTTGCTGAAGTGTGAGAATTTGTCTTGGTATGGGTAAATTCTGATGCTGGCTAAAGTAATTTCATTTTCTCTGAAAAAAAAAAAAAAAAGAGCTTCTTGGCTGTAAAGAACTGCTGCTGGAGATTCCAGTGGCTGACATCACCTTAGCTGTTCGGAATTTTATGGAATTGGATTTTGAGACAGGCTCTAAAGAAAAGACTCAGTTGTGTCCTTTCTAATCCTCCTTTCTAGACTAAATAATCATAGTTTTTAATCTGGGCTGCCGCTTGTAAATCTAACCATTATTGTGCCCTTCTTTGAATGTATCCTTTTAAGGTGAAATGTGAGTGGCAGGCTGGAGGCAAAATTTAAAATACTCAAATGTTGCAAATTTGAGCTTTTTAATTTATTGTGTCAGCAAATTCTTTCAAAATTGCTTTTGTAGAGGAATTTCTGAGAAGAATGAGTCATGCCCATGAATGCCAAAGTGCTTTGTGAATAAGTGGGATATTCTTGAGTGTGATCAATCATTATTTTCTAAGACAACCAGTGTGGCACCTTCATGTTTTCAGTAAGGTCCTGCTGGCATGGTGGTGAAAGTGGCACAGTAAGAGCTAATTTTCTCTCTCCCTATAAACAAAGTCCTTTCAAAGGAGGCAAAGAAGACTCTCTCTCAGCTTTTATTCCTGCAGGTTGTTCCTGAAGCAGTCATCAGCTTACGTAATGAAATGAGCAGTGACATGGTGAAGACACGGAAAGATACTTATGCTGGTAGTTGCTGCCAGTGTCAGGACACATTAGCCTCTTCTGAGCAGGAGCAGCACAGGGTCCACTGGGACGTAGCCAGTTGACTGTTGAACATTAAGGACTTGCTAGACACCACACTGAGAATGATTATGAAGTATTCTAGAGTGAAATACTTTGAGTGATATGCAGATTTTGAGAGTTCTCTCTGTCTTGGCATTTGTCTGAATAGAGAGGATCATAACTCCTTAGCAGAGAGTAAATGTGTGTGTGCTTGCAAGTATTCACTCGTAACTGATATATAGCCATAGTTCTGTGGCTTTGGGGCTCCTAATATGGCAGGTACATCATAAATACTTCTTCCCTGATCACAGATGCCTGTACTTCACCTATGAAGTTTGCCTTTTGAGTGAGCAGAGGCATTGACTAAGCAATGTAAAATGGTTCATGAAAGTTTAATTTTTGATTTTAGTGGAGAAAATTGGTATCTAACTATTTTGCATTTTATTCTTTCTTTCTTCGAATAAGATAAACTTGGAGAAAGCTGGCTTCCTATTGTCTTTGGAAACAAATCTTCAAAAGCAATTCAGGTAGAAAGGTACCATAATACCCTTATGCACCCATTTCCAAATGAGATACAAGATGGTTTTTGCTGTTATATTGGTGGTGTTCTGGCTAAGATCACTGGCATGCCCAGAATGACCTGTAACTGGCAGCTACTAAAACAGCCTTCAGACAGCCCTTTATCCCTTACTGAGAATCTTCCCAAGACCCTGGATTCCTAAACTGTTTGTAGGGTACTAGCAGTTTGGGATACTAGTCTTTTCTACTGTCTTTGATATGAAGCTGAAATTAACCAACTAAAATTGAAATTTTCTAACAAAAGGTGAAAATGGGATTCAAAACAAAACATTAATTTGGTTATAGAACTGGAAACCATTGCACAGGTTTCAGTAAAGCTATTATATTGTATGTCTGCTGTTTTTTCTTCCAGTCCTTAAGATCTTTGAAGGAAAAGTTGCCAGTGGTTTGTATCACAAATCTTGTGTGTTTGGCCTCTTGTGTTGTCATCTCTCCTGGGTTACACTACTTCATATTTAACCAAATTGTTACCTGGCTTTAACATCAAAATCATTTCTCCTTTTCTGTGTGTTACTTTAGGAGCAATTTTGTGCTGCAGTTTTCTTAATTGGTCAGGCAGTGAGACTGCAAATGAGATGTCCCTAAGCTTGTCTGGAAATTACTTTGTGTTGATAGGTAAAGCATGCCCAGGATTATTGTATCACCTATCACACTTACTTTCTGTGCTTAAAAAGTCATTTGTAGGTATAAATTCATGCTGTGAAATCTAGTTTTGTATTTTTCAGGTTGCATATCATAAAATTTATCCATTGTGTAGCAATTTCAGTTAGGTTTTGCGCTGGTATCTTTTAAAATTATTTTTATAATTTTTTTTTAATGTGTACAAACTGCTTGAGATATGATGCTTGAGTAAAATTTATCAGGTTTGTGAACCCTGATCCTTGGACAGAAATTCTGTTTCTTTCTTTCCTCCCGCTCTCCCCACCTCCTCCATGGTTGTCTTCGCTGTTCCAGATGCCATTCTTTGTCTGGAATTTAAAACTTGTAGTCTTGCAAGAATGGTTACCAAACTATTTTCATCTTTGCTAGCCAGTTGGCAGACTACTACCAGATTGGTATTCACTAAAAGGTAAGTGTTCCCAAGAAGCGTGGGACTGTTCAGTGAAGTTCCCAGTGTCTACATCTCTGATTTTGGTTTAATTTGTCTTCTGTCTTAACTAGCTGAGCCGCAGTGTTCTTATTGCTGTTCAGAATTCTCTTGGTAAAAGCTCATTTTTTAAAAAATTTTAAAAAATAGAAGACGCTGTTTTTAATTTGCTTTTTCAACCCTGCCTTCAGTCAGAAGGAGCTGAGTTCTGTCCCTAGTGTAGTGTTGATGTGAATATTACCATGGCTCTTTCTTGTGCATGGCAGTTTTTCATTAAACAAATAAAACTTGAAGTGCTGTTGACTTGTGCAATGCTTCAAAAATTCCACCTGGAGAGTGTCAGTCCTGCTTACTCAGTGGAATGAAATCAGTGTCATCAGCAAACTCCTTGATCCTTCTTTAGATCAGACAGAAATACAAGTATGAGTGGTGGACCTGGAAGCACACAATAATAATTGGAACTGGTGAACTAGGAATTAATTTTAATCCTATGGTGGATGTCCTAGGAGGGGTTTTTGTCAATATATTTGCATTAAGAGTTTCTCTCAAGAGGCTTCTGTAGAATAAAATTATTTATTTAAATACATCTAGAATTATATAGGCTTTGAACTGTTGAATTTAAAACAAGTCTTGAACAAAGATGGTGCATGTTCTATGGCACCAGGTAAGTGAATGTGAATGGCATGCAAGAAGATCTTGCAGACACTAAATGGAAGGATTAGTTCCACTGATCCATCATCTTTGCTCTCAGCTGTCAGTTGCCTGTTTGATCCTCGAAGCAAGAACAATGGATCTGGATATCAGCATGTTGCTCAGTGGAGCAGTTGAGTCCTTTGTAGTTATGCCTTCATTCTTTCACTGCTCTTTTCTGACCCAAGTGGGTGAACAGAGGGTGAAAATACTTTTGAGGAGTGTTATATGAACCTTGTAAAGTTTTTGTACTGCATCAGTGAAGTCCTCCATAGTTCTGTTCTCAAAATCATTTGTTCTTTACTGCCAGAAGACAAAAAAAGAAATTTATAAAGAAAACCAAAACACCTCACTGAGCTATTTATAGGAAGTGACATAAATCCAGCATAATCTGATGACATTCTTGTATTCCTTTTCTCTAACTTCGTTTTGCCACCTCCTGTGAGTAACTGTCTTTTGTATCTTGCCTGCCCTTTATGGGCTGTCTCCTGCTTTGTGATACATAAACACATACTGCCACATTTCTTCTGAGATCACTTGCTGTTCTCAGTCATTTACTGTGTAAGATATGTGGCACAATATATTAATGTGTCTGGGAGTGTGACAGCTTGCTGTGATATGTGTTAAATACAAACACAGCACATGAATGTGATGCACACTGATATAAGCAACAAATCACAGAATCTAGAGATGAGTAAAGCCTGCAAGGTTTTGCCTGATTTTTCTAGTGCTCTGTTCTCTCATACCATTTTTTCTTATACTATTGTTCAATTTCAGTGTTATTGGATGCCCACATAGCCCAGCATTTGTTGCCCCAAACCCTTTTGCTATGCAGCATCACTCCTGCAAGTTACTGAGCAAGCTTCCTTCCTTTCATAGCATCCTGGAGATGGTACTTGTTCTCTCTTTCCAGTTTCTGCCCTACTCTTGTTTCATTCCTGTCCTTCATCCCTGTGGTCATTGCATTCTTCATTGTGGTTTTCTAATTAATTTTTTTTGTTTTTGCATCTTTCACTGATTATGTGAAGGAAGGTCATATGTGCTGTAGTCATTTAGGTGGTTGCACTGGTCTCAGAGGACAAAAGTGGGCCACAGTTAGATATGAAAGTCTCTATCTGCAGCCTGTGGCAAATGTGCTGTGTCTGTTGCTGCAAGGATGTGTGGTGAATATTTCTGAAAAGTTTGTTGCCTGCTTAGCTGAAGAGTGCAGAGGTGTTGGTGTGGGTCCAGAGTTTATACAGGTGGTTCCCTTTACCATGTTTCTTTAATGTTATGTGGACAACACTTTTGACAGCCTGTGAGTGGAGGGGAAGGGGGCTAGGAACAGGTTGAACTCATCACACCTTCCCAGGCTGGGCCCAAGATTGTGAGACCTTGTGCATTTGACTAATGGAATGATTTTACACTAAATCCATGTCTTTTTATTCCCTGTACTTCAGAAACTTTACAATTAATAGTTTGATCCAAGCTTTCAAACTGCTCTGATTTAAAGAATTTGATTATACAGATCTGTTGTCTCCCTCTAGGTTTGTAGAGAAAAAGTGTGACTTTCAGTATTATTATTTCCAACTTCATGCAGTCCTCTTGAGCTGATATGGGAAGGGCTATGGCTTGATCTTGGAGTTGGGGGATATTGCTTATCTATAATTCACACCAGGGGAGTGACCCAGTTGTGGTATTTATGACTTTTCTGCTGAAAGATCAAAACAAATCTGTGCCCTGTTAAGGGAAACAATGATCTGAAATGTATGGCACAGTCCTTGAATGAAATATTCTGGTAAGAATGTTAGTCTAGTGGAACAAGTGGAAGGCTTAGTCTAATACTTTTATTTTTATATATATATATTTTTTTATATATGTATATATTCATTTTTTTCTCCTCTTTCCTCTTCCTTTAAGATTGTTCCACTTTAAGGAGGTTAAAATTGGAGTTTTCTAAAAGTTATATTGCTTTGGTCTTCTGTCACCTGTGTTGTGGCAGCTGTTTCATCATCATAAAAGACTGAACTTTAAGAGCCTTCAGCAACAGAAATTGCCTAAGTGCAGAGCAATATTATTTATTAGTCTAAGCTCATTACTTAATATTTTTGTGGAGCTTTTATAGAACCATGATTTCCAAGCAACGTTTTTTAGCATAGTTATAGGATCATCTGTGCATAATGATCATCTTGCCTACGTGATACCAGAATAATTGTTTTTACAGCCTGCTCTTGAGGTGCAGAATAAATGATCATTGTAAGCCTTTCTCCCACTGTCATCTTTTAATCTTGATCCAATTATTTACCCTGAGCAGCAAGATACAGGGTGCCATGCCCCAGAGAGAAAGGAAAATTTACTCCTGCAGCTTGATATTTGAAAATCCTTATAAAAGAACAAACTGTTTTGTTTGGAGAAAGTTAACAAGAAAAATGATTCTTTCCTGGTCTTGTATTTGATCAGTAAAGGTGAAAGAAGGATTAGTTTATAGATTAAGAAACAGAAGAGTTTCCCAGAATTTTCTTCCTGTCATGTCAGGTAAGCTCTCCCATCTGAGTTTTCTGTCTTCATATCCTAGGTTTGTAAGTGTCCCAGAGAATCTTCATTATGGCTTCAGGGAATCAGACTGGACAAACCTGATTGTGGGTTCAGGTCCTAACTTTGTTCTTCCATGCTGCCCATTAATGTGCATGTAGTCTACTGAGATCAGTGTTTTTGGAGGAAAAAAAAAAAAAAGTATTGCACAGAGTCATACACATCTTCCTGTGTAATACATTAAAATAAACATTGTGAGGAACTAACCTGCTTAATGGTGGAGAGCATGTTATCCATTTACCTGCAAAGTGGTGGAGGAGTCAGAAGTCAAGCACTGTGGTTATGGGCATATATTTTATTTTTCTCAAATTCTTTTCAGGGTAAGCGAAGAAAAAGAAGTGACGGAAGAACGGCTGAAAGCTGAACAGGAGTCGTTTGAGAAGAAGATCAGACAGCTAGAGGAGCAGAATGAACTTATCATCAAGGAAAGGGAAGATATCCTTTAAAAATATGTGTAATGGCTCACTGAAATAAAAAGTGAAGTACAGAGAAATAATTGTTCTAATTTATAGCATAGAAAAAATCTGCATGTGCTGCCATTCAAAAGCAATCAGAGAGATGACTTGTCAGCATGTGACATTGGTTCATTTGAGCTTAAACTGCCATCCAGCTGTTCCTATGATGTTGTTTTGCTATGAAATAGGTATTTGTCAACTAAAAATGACAATAAGGAATTTACACATTAAAATATGGTTATAGTTTTGGTTTTTGTTTTTTTTTAAATTCTGTTAGGTGGTTGTAATTTAGGTCTAAAACTTGAGTGGTATTCCATTTCTCTCCATGTCCAGAGAAAGGGAATCTGTGCTAAATGGATATAAATTAAATATATGTATAGGAGTTTTAGCTAGCTTAGAGTTTTTTGTTGGTGTAGGGTTTGTTTGTTTGTACATAAAGACAGTTAGCAGATTCTCTTTTCTTNCGCAGCTGTTAGACATAACATTACAGAATACACAGAATACAGAGACAAAGGGCACGATTGGGATAGGGGGCAGCGCCAACCCAGGACACTTGCTGACTGTGACTTGCATCTCTTTAAGCTGCACATGCTTAGTACCAATCCTGGAATGTCACATGCAAAGTCACTATTGCAGGAATTGCAGTTTTCTTTTCTGGGCTGTGACAGACCTTTACAAAATTTTCTTGTTAATTTCTCTTCCAAATCTCTGATATTGATGCTTTGTTGTTAAATTGCAGGATTGGCTGCAGTGGGATAGGGAAGAGACAGGGCTACAACTACAGGAAAAGCAAATAGTGTGTGATTCATAGGGAGCTGCAATGCCAATAGGGAGGGTAATAATGTTGTTTAAAAAGCACATAGAGCCCAGTGTGCAGTACTGTTTTCAGTCCTGAGCCATCCCTTGTTCAAGTTAAAAACAAAGTTAGTGACAAAAAGAGGCTCTTCAAGCTATGAGCCAGTGTTGAAACAGAAATAGAGATAATTCAGAAACTTAAACATGAATTTAGAGGAGGATTCTTGAAAATTCTGGCTTTGTAGCACAGTGGCACTTATTTTTCTGGAAAGAATTTTGTCTGTTTGTCCAAAGTATTAGACACATCAACAAACTAAGCTGTCTGTGAACTGTTCTGGAAAATATTAGATCTGAGGTATTTCAAGAACCATTAGACCTGAGAACAACTCTTCGACATTGATTTCACTAAAGCCACTGTTTCGTTGTATATTGCATCTTGTGTACTCAACTCTTGAATGTGGGTGGGATGCATATTCCTGATTTTTTGTTATTTATCCACAAAAAGCTTTCATTAATTCACATGAAGTTTATTTGGCTAGTGGAAAGCAGACATGCTTGCTTTTTAGGTTTCGTTGTTTGGGGTTTTTTCCCTTTCTTTTTTTTATTTGCCAGAAATAGATTGCACAAGCGTGAATATTTTTCCAGAAGTTGAGTAGACATGGCAGAAGGTTAATGCATGCAATTTTACACTTCATAAAACTCTGTAAAACCTAGATATATAAAACAAGGTTGTAATTTAAAACAATGTAATTTTAACTGCTGCAGCACTTGCCTATCATACATGAATGATTCAGGATCTTCAGTGTAACTCTGATCACTTAATTTTTTAAAGCTTGTTGCGGAGACAAGGAATAGTAGAAATGACTTGCTGAGGCTGAATACAGATTATGGCTGTTTCAAGTACAGCAGCTTGAAATTCTTTTAGTTCTTCTGGATTCTAGTGTCCACTTGCAAATAACATATCAGGGATATAATACCATAAGAAAAGATATTCAGGTCTGTTAAAATCAATTTTTCCTTTTTTTTTTTTTTGCCCCACATAGCTAATTTATTCTTATAATATAATACAATTTTCTTTACTGCAGTATTTAAAAGTACCTTACAGTAATAAATTGGTGCTTCTGATATAACTGCAGCTATCCAGCAAAGTGCAATTTCAGCTTGGTAAGGATTTAATTCACTTAGCATGGGGACTCTGTGGGCTTTTTCAGCAACATGTATTTTTGTTGTTTTGTTTTTTTGTTTTTTCCTTGAGATTCTTGGTTGGTGCTTGAAATTGCGACTTTGAGGAAAACCCGTTCTTATTTTGTTGTGGTTGATTTTTTTACCCTGAGAAGCTGTGAAGACCCCTCTGTTGAAATTTGCTGCTGATGAAGTATAAGAGAAGCTTTGGGGGAAAGGAGATGGGTAGTATGCATTGTTCTCACTGCACAAGTAATTTATCAGCATTTAAAAAACAGCATCTGTCTGCAGCCCAAGCTCACATTTACTTTGGATCTGCTCAGTGGTGACTGGGTAGGGAGCAACAACTAAAATTTCATGCAGATTCAGAAGTAATTCTGCCCTTCCTTAGCTGGTGAAACTTTGAAAATTGAGTACTTTGTACTAGGGCATGCTATTAATGGAGAACAGCAGTGATGAGCATGCTGTGAACCATAAATAGTCCAGCCTATTGTCAGGGTTGCCAAATACTTAGTATCACAAAATGCAGGAAAATTAGGGATTTCAAGTAGTTGGTTGGTCTACACCTTCTTCCTAAAGCAGTTTTTAGCCTACCATAATATCTTACAATTTGGTCAAAAGTAGCTGTTTTGGCTTGATTTATCTCATAACATTTACAGTTCAGACCGACTTTTTTCAAGAGAAACTTCATCCAAAGTGTTCCAAAACCAAAAGAGGATCAAAACTTTGTTTTGTTTATAATAAACTCTTTTGCTTATAATAAACTGGAAAGTTCTGGTGCTGCTGTTCTTAGAAGAAGTGGCAGTTAGTGGTGTTCAGGTACACATGCTGGGATGACATCTCTTGCTGTTCTTACTAAAATTTGCCCAGTTGAGCTGAACTGGATAATCCAGTAACAGCTGCTCATGCTCTTTTGATGCCCTCCCCAATGAAAGCATCTTAAAACTATGAAGATGATAAAGTGGTGGGGAAAAATACCTCTTTCTGAAAGTGAAGTTTACACAAAAGATAAAGAGGAAAAATGTAAATGGTGTGTGTATTGGGAAAGTGAGATCTAGAATGTGTCTGGAAAGAAAGACTTGGAAAAGGAGGTTGGGCTGGACATGACTGATGTGAAAACAACAAATGGGTTGCTGTGACTGATGGGTTCAGAAATGTTTGGAATAAGCAGTCAGGGTTAATGAGAGCTGGGATGGTGACCTAGGATCAGTCAGACAACTGTAAGGCAATTGATGCAAGCAGGGATGTGTCTGTTTAGGGTATTCAAGCACCCTCTGAACTTTTGAAATAGAATTTGGGACTAAGCTCCTGTGAGAAGAATTGCCATGTGTAACCTCCTCTGATGTCTTCTGCAGCACCTACTTTTGGTGGATGTGTTCTCTTTGCTGCTGTATGGTGACTAAACTGCTTCTAGTGGCAGTCTAGATTCTGGCATTGGCTTTGGAGTGTGTGACTTGCAACTTCCTTGTTCTTACTTGCATTATTTCATTTGCATTTTCACAGTAAGGGATGGGCCCCATGCACCATGTTATGCACTTAGACTACTTGTGCTGCATCTTCTTCTTCTTTTGCTAGGAGATGCTAATAGAAAAGCTTTTGGCTTTCCTTTTTTCCCCCGATGTATTTTCAGGCACCTGTTATTAATTTAGGTCCAAAATACAATTTAATTTAACAATCAGGAAAATATCCTTTGTAAGATGTCCCAATACTGTCATGATATATGTCTTAGGAAGAAAATTATAATGAGATTATTTAGAAACAAATACTACTGATACTTCATAGCTCAAAGAAATTATGTTGTGGTCTTTAGCTTTTCTTGTTATCACCATGAGGGATTTTTTCATGCAAATTTGATGCTGTTGCATAAATGAAGAAAAAGCAGCTGTAACATTTCTGTAAAGACTTATTAATAGGTGAAGAAACTTCTCTAAAATTTTTTTTAGAAGTTGGTTATTGAATTCTAAGCTCTGCCTTAAATTTTTACTATATAGACAAAGAACAGGCAAATTAATGAAAGAAGAGATTCTGTTTATTACAAACTTTTTTTTCAGGTTTAAACTAGTCACCTGTACTATGCTGCTGTTTTGGTTTATGTTTAGAGTGTACCTAGAACATAATTTAAGCTTTTTGTTGGAATTATTTACTGACTGAACATACGCTTACAAAATGGTTTGACCCCGAAATATCATCTAGGTCCAACCCTGGGACAGGGACACCTCCCAGTAGACCAGGTTGCTGAAGACCCAGCCAAGTTCACACAACAAATCCTGTATGATTTACTTGATTAGTCTTAAAATTGATCACAGACTCTGTTTACATATGTCCTTAATATTATAGAACTGCTTAATTAGTTGGTTTTACATGCAGTTAACATTAATATTAATTTGACTAAAACAGTTCATTTGCTCATAGTGTTAGTGAGACATAGAATATTAATTTGCTGGAAGAATAATGAGCTTTATAAGCATTATCTAGAGACTTTAATAAAATGCTTTTAGTTTTGCCATAGTACTGCTCATTACATAAGTTGTGCATACATAAATTAGAGCCACATGCATATTTTGTCCTTCTCCTATATTACTGTGTTAAATGTAAAATTAGTAGTGTTTTTCAGAAGGAAAAGAGTTACTGGCTTGCTTAATTCAAAGAACAAAATGGTAGAAAAAGGAAATACCAGAGTACAGAATTTACTTGCTGGTTCTGCCTTATTTTCCCTATAATGTTAAATCTGATCTTCTGAAAATACAACACTTCCGCTTCCTTTCCTTTTTTAATCAGACCCACCAAGTTGTCATCACAGGTGAGGGAACAAAGGTGGTCTTGCACAGAAGGGCTTTGGCCATGTGTTTTGTTGGATATGTGGTCCTAGTGTCCTTCATGGCAGATTCATGTGTGGGTGCCTCCCTGGGGCTACTGTTGGCAAGGGGACAGTCTGCACTTAAAATGACAGCACAGTGTCAGGGGGAGGTGGGGCACAGATATTAACACTGGAGTTAAGCATCTATATATGAAAATGGGGCCCTGCCTTGCAGTGCCCTCACCCCTTCCTCCCTGGAGAAAAAAAAAATAAAGGCCAGAAGAAAATTTCTATATAAAGGCAGATTTCCATTTGCAGGAAACTTGTGGTTTTGAAAGTCAGGCTATTTATTTAAAACTCAGTAACAATTTTAGAGATTAACTTTGGCTAAGTCTGTTCTTGATGGTATGGTTTCTGACAAGTTATGAACTGAGGGTTTGAAATGACCATCATTATTTTCCTTTTATTTCTTAGCTTGGCTCCCTCAGCTTATCATTTGAAGTTTTTTCCCTTTTTATTTTTCATATGTGAATGCCTACTGTGTGTCTTCTTGTGCATCATAATTTGTTTGAAGGTGTGTGAGGAGAATGGAAAAGCAGTATTTTGCTCCTTTCTTCCATTTTATCCAACTACTTTACTCTTTGAAGGTGTTTCTCTTACTGTTATTTCAGGTATCCTACTAGTAAATGTTTCTAAGCAACCATTGTTGTCTGTTGAAAAAAAGCTGCACTTATTAAAAAGTCTCTGAATATTTATATGCTGTTCTGTAACTACAGTATTGGCTAAATAATGTATGTATTTACAAACTTAAATGTAGAAGAATCAGTCAAGGACTATTGGGTAAATAAGATATTTTGAATTTTTCATGAACTTTTAACTAAAACAAGGTGAAACATATTGTAATGTTAAGTATTCAAATAGATCAATGGGTGGAGATTCATTTGAAGCTTTCTGTGCTTAATCCTAGTTAGTGCTTTGTAGCACAATCTAGCAGCACTGTCCATGTTATGAAAATACCCACAATCAGCAGGCAGCATCTAAGCAGTCAACAACAACCTCTGTTGAGCTGGACAGGCTTTTTGCCCTAAAACTCTGCACTCAGTGGTGCAGGATTGTCTGTGAGATGATACTGTCAGCATAGAAATACAGCTGTGGAATAGGAGAAACATATTTGCTCTTGTGTTTTATACCAAGGGTGGAATGGTTTTTGTCTGTCTGACTGAAGTGGAGGTGTTCCCACCCAACAGCTCTTGTATAGAATTTCGGAGTTCCCCTGAGGTGAGTGTTGAGGGCTAGTAGCATTCTCTCAGTTCTCATGTTTCGTGGCATTTTTACATTGTGGTGGTCTGTACCTGGTACTAGAGACTTGATGATTTTGATACTGAGTAAGAGCTGGAGTTCTGCCCTGCCAGATTGTTGATACCTGTGAGTAGCTGTATGCTTCCCAGACAGCCTGTCTCCCAGCTCTGGGTATCTGATGCACAGATTTATGATACTATCTATATTAACTGTGTGGTGGGCGTGTCAGAACTGGATGTGATGATGGGCTGCCCCTGTCTAAACCAAACAAGAGACACCTGTCATTGGAAATGCACCTTCAGCCATGGCAATCTCATATATCAATATCAGGTATTTTAAGGAAAAAAAGTGAAGTAGTTCAGGTGAAAAAAAAAAATTCTCTGTAGGAGTCAGGCTGGACAGTTTACATGTCTCAGGTGAAAGACAGGTCTTTCTGCTTTCTCCGGACACTTAAACTGACCAGGCTACTTACCTGACTGAATTTGCCCTGTGGTTCTGTGGTTATTGTTGAAACATTTGGCTTTAGGCGTGTGAGCTTTCAAAGTGATGTTTGAGTTAAATTTTTTCTTTATGACATTTTGCTCATTTGGAAACAAAGACTGAGGTCTTTTAAAAGGAGGCACAAATGGGAAAATGAGATCATTAATTGTTGAAGCTGGTACTGTAACAAATTGACTAGAAATGTGGATTCAGAGAAATTGATGTACTTTATCCTTCTAAACTAAATGAATTCTCCATCTGCTTCAGCTTCTCAGCTATAATGAGGACGAAGGGCTGACTCTGCTATTGGTTTCCCTGTCTTTCTTCACTATTTTGGAAAGTTTAAACATTTCTTGCATAATTAAATACACTTTCAATAAATCAATCTCATAATAATTGTTGTTCAGGAGAGTTCATTATTCAGTTCAGTCTTTTAAATTACTGTTCTTCTTTAAAGGATTCTTCTGACGTAATGGCTTCTTCTAAATCCATTTGCCATGCTCTGGCTTGTAATTACTTTGGATTTGAAGAATAAAATGAATGGCTTTATTATTAATCAGTAGCAAATTTGTCTTACTGTTTTTAGAGTGGCCTTCACTCATGAAATAGTTTTAATGGTCTAGATAGCAAAACACTTCATACCTCTCTTTCAACAGAGATTTAGTGAAAGCAATCAGATAGTTTTGTGGGATTTTTTTCTTCCATCTCTCTCCCATTAAACATTTGTCACAGTGACTGTCATCATGTGTTTGCTGTGTATTGTTGTTGTGAGCTGCTGGCTCTCTGAAAGGCTTGTTTTGCTGCCTGCTTTTAGATTGGAAATTTTTGAGGCTGGGCTAGGCTTTATTTTTACCTTGTGCTGTGGGGAGCACATTGCACTTAAGCATACCATTAATTTAACATTGGCTTTTACAGTGGACGTAGGCCTGTAAGAACTTTGTCACTATTCAAGCATGATGAAAACAGCATCTGTTCCTTAACCCCTTTCTGTTGCTGTGGGATTTCATGGTCCTTAGTGACAGTGCTTTTGTAGTCAAGAGTTGCAAATCTGTGCCTTCCCACAGCAAAATGCGATCTTGTTTTACAGCAGCTGAGACTGGACAGGTAACTGTCCTACATTAATCTTCTCCATTTGTCATCAGTTCTTTGTCCATAGTCTCTTGTAAGGTTATTCAAATCCATCCTTAATTTTAAACTGTCAGTCAATGCAAACTAATATAAATGCATTTTTAGCCTTGCTAAACTTCTTAGGATCTAGTGGATGTTCCACTAATATCTCATTTCCATAGACTACTTAGAAAATGAAAGTGGGTTAGTTGTAGAGTTGTAGACATTCAGTAAATCTCAGCTTTTAATTTTCTTAGGAATTCATTACTATAACAGCACTCTTGGTTTTGTTTCCTCTATCAGTCGTGATGTTCAACCAGGGCTAAGAACTTTGAGTAATACTGAGGAGTCAGAGAAAACAACCCAAGAGGAATGAGTAGCATCCCTAAAGTCTTAATTCTATGGCTTTCTAGGAGGTTATTAAAAGTGTAAGTGTAAAACCGGATGGAATTTATCTGGATACAAGAACTTATATGAAGACTTCCACATATACCTTTTATCCTTGGTTCTACTGGCATTACACCTTCTTTGGTCTAGTTTCAGGAGGTGTAGCTTTTCATTTCACGTTTACGGTTTTCAGTTCAGATTCTAGTATGTACGTGTTTATTTAAATACATTTTTAACTGTGGTACGCTAAAGGGTAAGCTTTTACTCATGGCAATATGGTCACT
Organism: Illadopsis cleaveri; assembly: GCA_013399915.1. Taxonomy (NCBI): domain Eukaryota; kingdom Metazoa; phylum Chordata; class Aves; order Passeriformes; family Timaliidae; genus Illadopsis; species Illadopsis cleaveri. The sequence goes on along the minus strand of VXBB01001985.1, from coordinate 8,211 downwards.
TTCATTGCACATATGACAAGAGATTTACCTAAAGGTCATCCCCCTCTTGGGACAAAAAATACCCCATATGCTTTATAGAACAGGGAGTACAGTTGTAGTAATAAGGATTATCTTGCTGATAAGTTCCCCTCAAGGCCCAGTGATGGTAATATCCTTATATTTTGTCTTTAAAGAAAACTGCTGAGAGGCAATAATTTTTTTTTTGTATGTGTCCCATTTTCATTAATGCATAGTAATTGATGGAGTTGCAGTGACTTGTAACAGTAATGAGTTCTAAACATAAGAATGCACTCCTTTCTAATAAGTGAGCACTGCTGGGGTTTAAAAGCGTACTAAATCAGTTGCTTTAGTATGAATTTATTAGTTTTTTTCAGCATTAGCTTTAATAGTAGTTATTTACATAAGCGTACATCCCATTAACCACCATCAGGGCTGGAAAACATGCTGAACTGTTCATATTTTCATATAATTATTGAACATAATGGTATCATTTGCATTTCTAAACAGTGATGTTTCTGTCAGGCTTGGAAATAGTGTCTTTACGCAGTCCCTATTTCACATCCACTTATTTGACATCGTTAAATTTTATGCTAATGCGCTTCCCTAGAATGTCATCAGTAGGACAGATGCTTGCACTTTAATATACAAATCAGTGATGCTTTTCCCTCCCCCCTCCCTTGAACTGCAAAAGAAATAAAAAAGCATATCTGCACTTTTTAGATATAGTTTGTTTCATTCTAAAGAATCTGTAAGAAATGAAACTTAGCTTTCACCCCCGTTAGTCACTTCCAAATGTTGTAATAACAGGTACCTTCATTGTGAACAATGGGAGATTGTCCTAGCCTAGCCTTCTAAAATTCAAGGCAATTATGTTAAAATAAAAATTGTAGCCTTGAGCTTGCCACCTCTGTAAGGTATGGAGTCTCATAGAGCAAGCTGCCTGGTCAGACAGTGGTCCGTGGATTTGCTTACCTGGCAACAGAGCATGGCTGTAAAGAAGATTAAGGCAGGGAGCAGTTTCACCTGCTAGGCTTGGTCAGCAGAAGTGCATTTTGAATTGTACATTGTCAGTTTTTTAGTCTTGCACTTAAATTTTTTTTTTTCATTTTGCATACAGGCAGAGGTATATGCGCTCTTGCCAGCTAAGTGGATGGTAGTTATATGAACAGTGTTGACTTTTTTAAAATGTATATAAGAGCTTTGATGCTTGTACTGAAGTCGGCACTGAAAGCAGAGCATCAAAAATCTGAGCAACCTTGCTAATAATTGTAGGTAACCATGTGGAAACAATGGAATAAAAAATAAATAAATATAATCAGCACCACCACCAAAACCACACTGCTTTTCTTCCATTTAAAAATGAAATTAGTAAGTTGCATCTGATTCTGTATGAACTTTATCTCAGGATGACTTGGTTATCATTGGAAGTAGAGCACTAAAGGTAGAGCAGGTGTATACAACCTGCAGTATGCAGTTGTGGTCACAGGAAAAAGTAACTATGAGATGCAGAGTGTGTTGCTTATGAGCCAGACATGACCCATGTGAATGAGCCTGGAAATCCAGTGGATCTCCAGCTTGGTTCTCTGCTTCTCCTGACTTACCAGATGTTGCATTGGGCAATTCTGCTGTTTTCTCTCCTACTCACCTGTTTAAAAATTTGTGGTACTGCTTGCTGGCCTTTATGTGACATGGAGGTTAAATGTAAGCTTGTTGCTGAAGTTATGGCATTTCATGGACACACTCTGAAAATTTTAAATAAAACCAAAAATTTTAGGGTCACGGAAAAGGCTGAGAGAAGTATATTACACAGGTTTGTAATTTTCATTTTTTATACATAAGAGTACATGTTAAAGAATGCCTTTCTTGGTCATGTCTTAAAAGAAGGTTGGAAGGAGGCATCAAGTAGAAAAAGGTACTTGGAGTGAAATGAGAAGGTGTATTTTATCCATAAAGGGCCACGTGAGCAAACTGGAGATATACTCTGATGGATTCTGGGCTTATGGTGCCTTTAATTATAGATGATTAACAATTTGCTAGTTGCTTTGCAGACAAGTATGGAGACAAAAATCCCTGCTGGGAAATGCTTGCAGTCTAAGACCTCATTCTTGTGGTATGTGTAGAGGTGTGTTTTAAGTCATGAGAAGTAGCAATAGTAAAACAACAACAAAAAATTTGCTTTTAATATGTCAGAGAGAGTCACAGGATTTTTGAAGGATTTCTGTCAGTTTTGAGCTTGCAATAGGGCAAGCATTTTAAGCAAACAGTTTGGAGCCAGGTGCTTTTTGGTACACCTTTTACTCAGAATTAAATATGTAGACTAGCAAATTGGTGAGATGTGCTAATTTCAGTTGCAAAGTATTGGGAAATTTAGAGAGCACCTCTGGCATGCAGAGCAGGCTGTTTTACTGCAGAGAGTCTGAACTGACCTCCTGTCAATGTCTCACTTAAACCCTGAGAAGAAGACACTAGGTAATTGGCAAGTATCCTTATTTTAATATGCAGCCATAAAAAGGTAAAGTATGATGATTTTTAACATCAGAAGATTAACATTTTACCTTTAAATATAATATGATTAACTGGTACAGAATTAAAAGTAATAGAACTGAAATACTCAAACTATGACTCTGTGGTGTCAGATTATGTGTCGAGTGTGACAGTTTAAGTACTGAAGTGATTTAAAAAATAAGTCAACTGAAGGATGTATACCCCAAGTAGTGAGAATAAAATGGAATAAAACAATTGTGGCTATCAAAACTTTCTCAAAATGTCCTGGCTGAGTGAACCAAGAGACCAAAGTGTGGTGGTGTTTACAGTGACTAGGTCTTGCCCAGGTGCCAGTGCAGATCCTGCGAGGGAGTAGTGCATGGTGTAATGGCATCCTATTCTATAATTTTAAGCCACCAAGTCAAGATTATGCTTAAATTTAATACTCAGGCCAAGATTCGTCTTGGCTGCTGGGTTCATCTGCCTCCAGGGAGGTTCAAATAGGATTGATTTAGCAATGCTTCTTTTCTTTCAACAGTTTGCAGACAGCCAGACTTTTTCTTATCCTTGTACAATTTAATTTCTGTTGGATTGGCACATGTTTTGATACATGAAGCTACATGTTTGCAATCTGAATTACTTGGTGTTACTGTTTGGAAATGGGAAAATGGCATTGTGAAGATTTGTCATTAGACTTCTGCATATTTTAAGTCCTTGTAGTAGAAGTGATGCTTTTCCCCCCCACCTAGTAGTTCTGTAAATTCAGCTTGGAATTTGACAATAAAGTGGCATCTTGCTGTCTTCTGAAGTCCTGTAAATGAATTTTTAGAGTGCAATTTGGGCATTTACTAATCTTGTTGTAAGGGTTGTTTTTGGCATGTTTGTGCACATTAAGCTGTGACACTTTGAAATTGTGTAGGAAGAATCAAGAGGAGGATTGGAATATGGCTTATTCCAAAATGCAAAAATAAAGGAAAGGATAAAGAAAATTCGTTATGGTCACAAAGATTGGCAGGTCTAATTTTGTTTACATCTAGAGAACAGAATACTGAAGTAAGTGTGTTGCTTTAAAGTAGTTTCTTCAGAGAGTAGAATTTTAGTTATTATATAAAAATGCAAGCAAAGCTTTTAACAGCCTTTATAATACGTTAACTCTTCCAGTGTGGATTTCTTCATATTTCATTATCTTCAGGGAGAAATTTTTGGTTTCTATAAATATTGCTGGACACATTGATGAAAGATCCTTAGATGATTTTAAAGATGTTACTCAGCATCTCTTAATGGCGCAGAGTAAGACTCAAATGAGCACAGTTTTTAATGTCCAGCTGTCACTTTAGGTAACTGGGCAAGTCCTGTGAGGCCTTATTGCTCTATTTCAGTGGAAATAACCATATTTAACTAGCCATTGCTCTTTGCTTTAACCTGTTAATAAATTTACTGCATAAATTTTTCCTGTGAAAAGAGGGAAATTAAAAATGAGAAATATGTTTCTAATTATCTACAGAGAGAAGTTACGGGAGCAAGTGAAATGAACTTACCTACAGAACCAAATTTCATTATGGGAAGGATTGCCTGGTATTGTCTCTGGTAGTGTGGGGCTAGATTTGGTAACCCAGAAAGGCTTGTGGTTTCCCCAGAAAGCCATCTTGGTGTTTCCTGGGTCCATCTGCTCTGATGCACACACAACCTGTGCATCCCAGTTGATTTTAATGAACTGTTTATATTGAACTTCTCTTACGTTGTCATGGTTCATGTTACTATATTACCCTTGTCTTTCTGGAAACAACCACAGAACAGTGCAAAGATTTTAACAACAATATAATTGCATTGTTCTGACCAGACATTGAATGCATTGGAGATTCTCCTGTCTCATCTGCGGGGAACAGATGACTATTAGGAGCCTTCTGGCTCTTTCAAACAATCCTCTTAACATATTTCTGTTCCTAAAGCTGTTAATATTTGCCTTGGTTCACTTGTTAGTTCTCTCCTCTGTGCTGGTTTTAGAAGAGCTTCTAATTTTTTTTTATGACACCTCCTAACTTCCAGGCTAGACACAGTCACAGCTAACTTAAACATGCTTGTTCTTGTGCCAGTGTTTTGCTTAAATAGATCTTCCTCTCTTTCATGTTTATGTAGAAGGGATTAGAGCAATAGACATTCCCTCTCTCAAAGGGAGAAGAGAGGACAAAGTGAGAAAAGTTTCACTTATTGTATGAATGATGGGAAGTCTTGTTTTCTGGATTAGAACAGGCTAAAAGTCTGAGTGAAATGCAACGAAGGCTGACAAGGTTTGTATGACAGAAAGGTCAGAAAGCTTAGCAAAGTTGGAGCAGCAGTGTGGACTAATTGGGATTTGTTTGCTTTTTCTTGCCTATGGAATTTGTCTTGATGAAGTTCATGTTTGCAAAGCTAGATAGAAAAACTTGATTGGTGTTATAGTAAGTTTCCGAAGGTCAGATTAAATGCAGATTAATGTGTGTGTTACAATTAAAGGTTGGTCCTCTAAAGTAACTGAGATGCTTGAGCAGGCAAATTACAATGTGACTTTATGTAGGCCTCTTGACTTCCCCGCCCCGCGCCCCCCCCGCCCGGCAAAGGTGTCTTCTCAGTTCTTCTTGTTAGGTGTTCTATTCAGTCTTGCTTTATCATCAGGCAGGAACACACCAGTGTGGGTATTCTTTCGCTTGTTGCTCAAGGACATTGAGCTGCTGTGAATGGTTTAAATTTTTGGAAAAAAGGCATCATGTAGCTGAATTTGCTTTAGATGTATAGCTGGTGGTGTCTCAGAACAGTGAATGGTGCTGCTCACTGTAAAGTCAGGGTTTACTTCCCAGCATTATGACCTTTTAAATATTAATAATAAAATAATCAAAGGTTTGGGACTTGCATCTGCAACAGATTTATATTATTTTTGCTTTTCATGTTGTGAGTTTTTACTGTGCATGAGGAAATAACCATGGCTGAAATAATTCTGACAGAAATTACAGGACTACTGATTATTAATTCAGTGTTGCTAAATGCTGTCCTTGGGTGTTTGTTTGGGCTCCATCTTTGTCTTTATCTGTCCCACTTTTGGATGATGTGCTGCTTTTTGGCATTGCTGTATCTGTTGCTCTTTGTAGACACTAAAATAAATTCTTACCTCATATTTCATAGAAAATATATGAAAGGAAAGCTCTGCAATTAATATCTTACTGAATGAGTCATTATTTTCTGATGGTCCTTGAAATTAAGTAGAGTGTGGGTAACTTGAATTGCAGGAGCTTTGCACTGTGGTTTGTAGTTTTGATATTAAATTACTGTGGGCATGCTGAATCAGTGGTACTTTGTCTCTTTTATATCTTTTGGCCTGAATAGCAACCCAAAATGTGTTTGTGAGATATAATAAAGACTGGTTCTTTCCCCTCACTCTCCCTTCTGTCCATATTGCATTGCTTAAGGTGTTCTTCTACTTCCTTTTTATTTTCAGTGTCAGGAATTTTATTTTAATAGAACTTGTGAAATCTGGAGACTTATGGAAGATTACTAAATCTGCCAAAAGTTTATAAGGCTCATGAAAGGTATATGAGATCATACATAAACTCCTTTTCACTCCTTGGATCTGCTTGCTAGATGATGTGAATCTTCATTCCCTGGGAAGGAGGCTTTGTGCTCACTATATTCTCCAAATTTTCCTGGAAGATAATTAGTCTAACGGTCTTCGAAGTGCGTTCCTTAATGTGAACCTGTTTTTCAGTGCTGTGTATTTTTAAAGGGTTGTGTTGTGTATCTGCTGTAGGTTGATTCAGTTTGTGTTACTTTGGGTCATATTTTGTATATTTTGGAATTTATTTTTTCATGTCTGCTTGTCATTGAAGATTGTTTTTAGTCAGGAGCAGTGTGGACATAGGAAGAGGCAGGAAGTTTCAAGGAATGGCACATAATAGTGTGAAGCACAAGGCTTTGTAGTTTCTTTGGGTAGCGGCATAGAGAAGAAGCATTTCTCTCCCTTGTGGACTGCAATTATGCTGTTACATCATGTGAAGAGAAAGTGATATCTTGGAGCTTCTACTCTGTACATCCTGAAAACATCATGCTTCTGGATATGTTATCTCTGTGACTTTCTGATATCCTTCATAAGTAATAAACATCATGACCCACATGCTGCCCATGCAGTCTAAGCTATAGGGAACTCCTTGGAGAGATGTGCTGGAGGCCTCTTTGCTCAATCCTACCTCTCACCGTTGTCAATGTTTGCCTTGCCCACCTTGATCCCAGTGGCATCTGTGATCCAATGCTTTGGGTGGGCCTGCAGCTGATGTGTTCAGAGAGTGCCTTGTGTGCCTGTAGCATGGGCATGTCCAGAAGGGAGTGCAGTAGCCAGTCACAACACAAATCGTGAGTGCAGTAAATTCATGGATTCCTTCTTTATTTAGGAGACTCAGCTATAAATTTATGTGAATGCACAGAGTATTTATTTTTTTTTTCTGCTCATCTCCCATTTTTTGTCAATTACATAGTAACAAATATACAAAGAATGGAGAAATTGAGTTAGTAGTACTAGTTTATTGTGTTAGATACCTTTCCCCTGAACTTGTTAAAATTTGTTGTTCATCTTTGGGATTAGGGTTGTTTGATCTCAATTTTATCTCAAGCAGAGTCAGTCTTCTAAAGTCATCTGGATAATGGACAGTAGTTTTTCCATGCTTGTAAACATTTATACCAGAATAATCATTATCAAAATACTTTTTTTGTTATGGACTATGGACATAATGGTTTCATGTTTACAAAGCCAATTTGAGAATCAAATGTAGTATTAAGCCTAGTGCCAAGATAAGTCTCTGATAACAGGAGAATAATTCACTGTAACATTTTCATATGTTAAGCTGCACCAAATGCACATTCATAAAACAGATACATAGAGAGATGGTGTCACACAGCAGAATGTTTGTCAGGTTGTTTTCATTGGCCTGATAGAACTCCAGTATGAAAAGTACAGAGCATGGACAGATTCCGTAATGAACGTGCATAGCAGATCATCTGTCGGAACCCTGGTCAACTGGTAACAGACTTGCTGACAGAAATGGGACTCCTAGTATAGCCACGTGGCGCTTTATCTTATTTAAAACTCAGTTGCCCCCTTGTTCTGTACATTTAATAGAGATGTAGCCTCTATTGCCACAATGTCAATTTTGTTGCAGTTTGTCCTGCAGAATGTTGAATTCTATATGCCTTACTATGAGAAAGGGATGCATTAGGAGTCTTGGAAAACACAGCAATGCTGAAAACAAATTTTGATTAAGATTCATTTACAAGAGGAGTCTCCCACAGTTTTTATAGTCTTGAACAGACAATGGTTTGGTGAAATAAACTGTTACATTCAAAAATTACAATAGAATTTATAGTGGTTAGACAGCCTTGGTGCAGTACTAGGAAACTGTTGTTAATTAATCCTACCATTTTATTATGATGGATCTTGTCTAGAAAAGAAAACAACTTTCAGCATCTTATATATTTTATTCTTTCTTTTTCAGTTATTTCTTAGATTAGGAATAGAAATCTCTTCCATCAGCCTTTTGGCATATATAGTAGTTTTTCTTAAACAGGTTTTGCAAATTAAGTGAATTAAAGACAAGCAACAATTTTTTTTATGTAGAACTGATCAGCATTTTAAATTTCTATTTTGCAGGCATTGTTAATACTTTGAAATGCAATTTTGTTTCACTAAAATGTATTTCAAACAAATTC
>VXBB01001981.1:730664-769781 GCA_013399915.1 Illadopsis cleaveri | reverse complement strand
TCTTAAAAAGATAACTTCAAATTCTTTTCTGGGTCTTGGGTATCATGTGTAAACTTAATACTGCATTTATTCAAGTTTTCCTTATACATTACTATCATATGGAGGGTTTCTGTGCTTAATTTAGCCCTGTTATACAGAGCTGCTTTTCACTCTTGCATTCAGCTTATAAATTCACTGATCTCTTGAACGTAAACTTCACTAGAGGAATGGTTTGCTGTGTGAAAAACCAGACTGTCTGCCTTTTTAAAGCTTTCTCATTAGCTCCATGCTTATTGAATTTAGCTTGCATGCATAAAAACTTTTTAAAGAAAACAGACATTTCAGGTCTCCATCGTCTGCCTTGAGTAATTTAAATATAGGCCTGTAATTCACATTTGTTTTGTCAAATTACAGCTAATTACCTCTTATTTCAATTACTTTTTCTTTTAGGTAAATTGAGAAATACACATTGTTTTCCACACAGATAGTCAATGTTCAGTGGTTTGAATTTCTGTTTAACTGCATTTTTATGTTTGTCACACACCGTTCAGGACACGACTGTTGAAGGGACAACATGCAGCACACCTTCTATTGTTCTTCCAGAGAATGCTGTTACGCCAGATACAGAAATTGATAAAAATCTGGTTAACAGGTATTATATAATACATCACCAATCCATTCATAAATTCCAGGGGCTGTGTTTCTAAAACATTGCTCTGAAATGTATGTTGTATGAAAGTATCATTGCTGTCTCTCTGTGATTTGGTCATATTGCCTTTCCATTTTGAGGGTGGTGTTTGGGATGCAGGGTGGAGGAACAGGAATATAATTGAGACTAAAAGAGTAGAGTTCCACAGAATACAGAGCCTGACAATCCCACTCACAGAGTTAGACAAATATCTAGTTTGAACACTGTAATACAATGGGTTTTGAAGCAATTTTGGGCCCGTTCACATAGATGAGACAAGAATGCCGCCATGAGGTTAAGAATATGTGAAAGTAAGTCATTGAAGAGAAATAGTAATCCTGTTTGAAACTGAAAACTTCAATTCAGTTTGGAGTTGAATTAGGGTTATTATATTTACTCTGATAAAGCATACTTCCTGACCTGGGCTTTTTAATTTTATTGACCTGCCATTAAACTTAAAATATGGGGAAAAAACATATCAGAAAATATATTTAGTAAATCTGTAATTTATTGGTATTTTTAAAAGTGTGCTTCTCCAAACTTCAAGATTGGTTTAGAGTCAGAATTTATATGTAACCCTTCAAAAGCACAATTATTTGCAGGATCAGCATTTACATTTCTACAGTTGTTAGAGACTTTTACCTGGTTTGAAGTTTAGGAAGATCCTATGGGAGTGTCAATGTGGGAGCCTAAAGTATTATTTTAGCCATAAAATTTAGTTTAAGAAGCAGTAGCAATTCAGAAAGACTGGGGTGGGATTTTTTTATTAGTTTGTTTTTGTTTGTTTGTTTATTTGGTTTTTGCTGTATGCTATCCTTACAAGATTTTTAAGTCATGGTAATAATCTCAAGAAATGTAGGGGTTTTGTCTGAGAAATCAGGTTCACAGTGGATGAGATTAATAGCAAATTTCAGAATTCCTTTGTCAGATCAATTTCTGCAATTTTCCTTCTTTCTGCAATCTCCTCCATTTTCCAGTTGTTTGGAGATGAGGGGAGCTGCAATAAATGCTTTTGGTCTTCATTTCTTAATCAAAGGGCTTTCTTTTTAATATTAATTTTAATAGGTAATTAGGACCTTTTTTTGGTGCCATACTCCATAATTTTTGTTTGTTCACTTTTCTCTCTAGGCCTCGGAGTCCTCATAGGAGACATTCTAACCGTGCCACCAGGAATTCAACAAGTTCACTGACTTCTGTTGGTAAGAAGTGATTATTCATTTCAACTAGGATGTACCCTCAGAAAATGTGATGTGCAATAAAAACCTATATAGAAAGTCTGACTGTATTGACCACAGTTTTTTTCTCTGGGTACATTGTGTAATTCATGCACAGGGAATACTGCTGTGATGTTGAATTGTGATCTTGCGTTTGTAAGTGGACTGCATGCAGACTAATTCAGGGAAATACACAAATTGTTACTTTCAGAAAGTTGTTAATTGGTGCATTAGCTTAACATTTGCAGAAGGCTCAACACGTACATGCTTTATTTCTTGTGGAATACAAAATACTGGTTTTGCTACACTTGAGCTTCTCTTTTACTGGCACAGGGAAAGTGTCATGGGAGGTCTTTCTTACAAACTTCCAACACACAGGTTTGACTATAAACCAAACCAGATATTTCACTGAAAATAGATTGCTTTAGAATATTCAATCTGTAAGTATGGTTTTTGACATCCTTGAAATTGAACTAAATTTAAGGAAATGAAAGCGAAAGGACTTCTCCCCCGCCACCTAAAAAATCAATCAAAAAACCAATAGTGAAACAACTCCACGCCCACAAACCAAAAACCATTGAGTTTTTGCTGCTTGCTTACATCCTTAGCTTTTCTGAAAACTGATGGTTTTGTAATGGCTCTTGTCAAATTTTAAAATATTTTTCTCATATTACCTGATGACTTTCCACCCCCTCATCCAGGCTGTTCTTTAGATGCTCATAAAAGCCATTTATACTGACTCATATAGAAATGGCCTTTCTGACAACTGCCTGCCTTCTTTGCTTCATCATAGGCTGGAGAATTGTAAAAATTGGTGCTCAAAGTTTAGTGTTTTCAACCAGTTTAAATGCCACAGATTAATGAAGTGTTGAATTAATTGTTAAAACTATTGCACATAAATCTTTGCTGGGTGCGTTTGTGGGTTCTTAGCCTTGAAAAACTGAACATGGAAATTCCGTGAAAAAACTCCATCTACAACAAAAATGCCATTGCTGTTAGTTGAGATGGATCTAATAGCACTTTTATTTAGAAATGAGAAAAGCTGCATTGGAGACACAGCTGAAAAAGCCAGTTTCACGTATTCAGAGAATTTTTGATCACAGTGAATTAATCTTAGTGGGTTACCTGTGATTTTGAGGACTTGCTCTAAACTTGGGATTGTAACAACATTAAAAATGAGCAGACATTAATTTTTGTTACATACAAGCTCAAGGCTAAATGTATAGGTATAAACTTACAGGTTTGTTTTGAGCTTGTTACTCCCACATGCCACAATATACCTGGAAATGGAAGGTCCAGCTCTAATTCTGACATTTTCCACGCAGACAATAGTGGTCATGTGATTGATCTGGTGAATGATCCACTACCAGATGTCAAAATATCAGAGGAAGACAAAAAGAAGAACCTTGAATTGTTAGAAGAAGCAAAGAAAGTGAGTGAGAGGTTCCTGACACGCAGAGGCAGAAAGTCAAGAAGCAGCCTCACAGAGTCACCCACAGGTAGGGGCAGATCCTGAAAAACACATTTTATATACTCCTTCAAACATCTGCTGTAATCTATACATTGCTGCTGTTTACATACACTTGGTTAATTTGAAGGTCAGAATCCCTCTTGTCCTCCACAAGGTTCCACATAAAACAGAAATGACCCATCCATGTACTCAGGTGTGTCAGGGTAAAGTTACACTGCAAACAGTATAACAAGAAAGGATGAAGTCTTTCTATTGAAAAGTGAAAAATTATCACAAATTGTCATTTAAATGAAATTTTAGTGGCTAGATTCATCCTGCTGAAAAAACATTCCCTCCAGACACAATTACACTGCCTCTTATTCTGAACATAGCTATAAATTAAGCTAAATGGACCAGATCCTCCTTTAAAAACAGCAGAATAAAATGTTTTGTTCTAGAATGTCAATTGAAATTATTTTTCCTTTTATATGAAGTGTTTGAAAACTGGAACAAAATGCCATTTTACCATGAAATAAGACTTTCATTTTGCTTTGAAATGCCAGTTCAAACAAAGTTCTGTCTTAGAATTGGCCTGACACTCTCTGGAGGGAAAAAAACCCCCATAGCTGGATATCACCTCTTTTTTTTCCCTAAATTCCTCATGAATCTTCTCTTGTGCTATGTCTCCTCAGTGCTTAGAGTATCAGAAAACTGAGGAGAACAAGGATTCCCTGTATCAATAGAAATAGAATTCCCTGTAGCAGTAGAATTTCCCTTTATCAATAGAAATAAAAATTTATTCATTTTTGACAAGTATAAGACATGAAACATACTCTAAACTCCTAATTGCCAAGTACAAACTTGGCAATTAAAATGATTTGTCAGGTTCTGGACAAACACATGACTGATGCCTATGATACTGATATTTTAATCTCATCTGAATTCTAAAAATACAGAAGGTACAAGCCTAGAAAGTAAAATCACCTTTTCATTTTGTTTTTGTCTTTGCTCTAATGAAGCAGTTTCCCCTACTCTTAGTCCTAAAATTTCACCCATAGCATCTTGGAGCAGCTCTCTCACTCTTCCACTTCCATCAGGTAAAATGATCATGAATCATTAAGGGAGGAAAAGATCTCCGAGATCATCAAATCCAACCATTTGCAGGCTCAGTTTAACTTATAAAAGCTCACCAAAAATGTATTTGTTTAGTATTTCTTGAGAAGAGTAGATTTAAGCATCTAGTCCTGAATATGATAAAGCTCCTGAATGCATACAAAATATATTTTTGCATATAGATATTTTCTATTATATTTTTATTCCTGTGATGTTGGAAGTTCACGTGTTCTGTTTTTAAAATTTTGTCAATATTGGAGTTTTGAGAAGCTTTAATGATGTTTCACACTTGCTATGTGTTTGATTTTTCTTTTCCTTTTTAATAGTATTTTTGGCATTTGAATTTTTGTCCTTCATGTATTATGGGAAACTGTGCACATAGGTATTTGTTAATGCTATAGCAGTAAAAATTTTGAGCAAAATATCAGGATATGCCCTAATTATGTGTGTGTCTTTCAGGGTCTGATGCATGCACAACCACTAGTATTGAGTCAGTATCTCCAGGGCAGGTAAGAGCTGAGTAGTCTGTGCAATAACCTGGTTATTACACTACTATATTATAACATGCTGCCCTTTTAGTCCCTGATAAAAATTGTATGTTTGGAATACCATTTTATATACCAAAATTGGATTACTGGTATTTTCTCTGTACAGCAAGGGATGAATAAATATTTACTCTGAAGACAGAATTCCATGAGGTAACAAGAACTGAAAGGTCATAAAGGTCTGTTAAGTGTAGAAAATAGAAAAAGATCCAATATAACCCTAATTTATGAAAAAAACTAATTTCTAAAGTTATTTCATAAATAAATGCAACAAGCAATGTAAAAATGAAGGGATTCAGAGTTCAGCCATTAATATCTACATCTAACATTTATAGCTTAGTTGTGAAAGATAACCTTATAAGTCAATGTTTTCATCCTTTTTTTGCTAGAATAACAGAATTGTGAAAGAGGATGACAGGCAAACTGCAGAGGTAAGTGTTTCACATTAAGAGCTGAACAAAGGCTGCTGGTTTGTCTTAGCACACATGTGACTTAAAAATGCTGCAAGATTGTTCATTGAATGAAAAGAAGATTACACTGCTCTGGGAAATGATGAAGCAACTGCAAAAGAAGTAGAGGACAGTGGGCTTACCACTTGATCTTTCCATCCTATCATGCACCCTGCTCTAGCTCAATTAAAATCAATATACTAAATAACTTTCTAACTAAAGTAAAAGTATCTACTATAGCCATTTTGGTGTATGTTAGTGGTTCAGACTTGCCATGACATTAAGATGCTGAGGAGCTTGGCTGTAGGAGGATTGCTGTAATGGACTCCGGAATGGGAGAGGTTAACTCAAAAGTTCAGAGAGGAGATTCCCAAATCAGTATTCTTTAAGTGCCTTTTAAAAATTATTTCTTTTGTCAACAGCACATATTCAAAAGCAAATGTCACTGAAGAGGAAATGGCTTTTTACAATGAAAATCTGTCCTTGGGCAGGGGAAAAGAGGAATCTGGACTTGTTTCTCTGTTTCATGTGTGTCCCTGTACTTTCAGAATGCTGCAAAAGGATTAATTGATCGAAGGCAGAATGACCAAAGAAAGATTTCTCAGGGAAGGTTGGTTCCTCGTTCTGCTGGCTTTGAAAACTCCAAAGAAAAGCTCTCAGACCAAAAGGAAAACTTTGATCCACGTAAACATATGGATACTTTACCTAAATTCTCTTCTTCAGCTGGTGATGGTGGCAGAATGTCTCTTAATACTTGCATGAATGTTTGTGAAAATGAACTTGGAAAATCATTCCTTAAGAAAGGGAAAGAAAATGATGTTCCTTTAAGAACCCATGTACCAGGACCAGGAATAGGAAATATGGACTCAAAGCTAAAAATTCCTGTTCCAGAAATGAGGGACCATAAATTTCCATGTAAACCAGAATTTAAACTGTGTGGACTGCGTCCTCCTCTACTACGGGCTGTGTCCTGGGATAGCTTGGAGCCTGGACAGAAAGAGAAAAGCCCTCTAAAATTACCATCTGAGGAAGATAAAAGCTCTGTTGGTAATAAATCCAGCAATCAGTTAAAAGCATTCAAAGACCTTCAAATCCAAGTTCAGCCAGTTCGAATGCAGAAGCTGACAAAGCTTAGAGAGGTAAGTCCTGTCATCAGCTGTATCCTGTTTTAAAAAGTCATTTTCATACCCTACAAGACTTCCAACATGTTTAGCATTATTTTTATCACTGCAAGAAACATAGGGATAAAATGGGAAACAGTTTCAGCATAATCAATACAGAATTGTATCCTGTTTTTCCTTTGCAACATTACTAAATTGTAACCCGTAAGTAAATTTCATGAAATTACTCTATTTCTTAGTTCTCTTCAGATGTGCATCAAGTGCGCTGTGGTACTTCAATGTGTACCTATACATGTGCATGTCCTCTTGCATGTTTACATTTGAAAGATCTCAGAGGACAGGAAACGGGTTTGTAATGATTAGTTGATTATTGAACCTTCTCAGAAAATGTCTCAAAGTGTTCAGAGCTGTGAAACTGGGCATCTCTGACAGCAAGAGCAGGTAGAGCATGCCCAGACTTACAGCCCCCAATTTTAATATGCTGCAAATTTGTCAACTTCTAAATGAATAGACTTGGGCTGCAATATCTATTAACTAATCTGTTGTTAAATATTTTTCTAAATGATTAATAAAAATTAAGAGTTAAACCCTAAGAAAAAAAGCAGAAATTTCATTAAATGATAAACCACTGAAAGAAGGCTATGAACATGTTTCTATTACTAATAATGACTTTTGAAAGAAAAGAAAAAAAAAAAAAAAGAAGAAGCAGCATGTACTTTCCTGAACGGCCTAATAAGGATATTTTCCTTGACCCCCAGTAGTTAATATTTTAAGATGAATACAAGGCTGACAGGTGAGGACCTCAAATTCTGCACTTTGGTTAATTCATTCCCATTGTACTGTTTGGGAATGGCAGCTTCATTATTTACCTTTTCCTGTTGATATAACACAAATATTCTTAGTGTGCATGTACTGGAAGTTTTGACTATAGGTACCCTTGAGCCATATAATTACCGGAGAAATTCTTCCCTGTGAGGGTGGTGAGGCCCTGGCACAGGTTGCCCAGAGAAGCTGTGGTTGCCCCATCCCTGGCTGTGTTCAAGACCAGGCTAGATGGGACTTGGAGGAACCTGGGATCGTGGAAGGTGTCCCTGCCCATGGCAAGGGGTTTGTAACCAGATGATCTTTAAGGTCCTTTTCAATCCAAGCCATTCTATGATTCTTTAATTCTATCATTTTGAATGACCTAGAGGCTGTGAAGCACAAATAAGAGAATCAAAAAATTATTGCAACATGATCTATAATTCCAGTTAGGCAAGATTTGAGCTCTGTCTCCAGTAGGAATTGTCTACTCATAAATAAAAGTAGGTGTTTGTGAATTTAAACATATGTGACAATATGAAAGAAAATGAGGAGATGATAAAAGGAGAAATAAGACAATGAGGTTTAGTCCTTGAGAGTGCATTTTTTCCCCCCTTTAAGGAATAGAGGTAGAACACAGTAACAGTGAAGCATCCCAAACTCTGGTCTTAATAAAGTCAAAGTGGCAAAGTCTCATATATAGGATTTTCTGAATTTCTTCTGTTATCTGGGATACTTAGTTATTACTGTGGCTATATCCAAAATTGCTTTTTTTGCTGTCAATTACTAAAGCTCTCACTTACCAGAACTCTATATATCTACTTGAATAAGGGGCACATTTTGCAAATCTTTGTTTGCATGACCAGAAATTTTTCTAAATAATGCCTGTATGAAATTTGAAATTTGTAATATTCTAGAGTATGTGTGAATTTATGAGTGTCCATGTTATGTAGCATCTGACTGTAATGTAATGCAAATATCTCTGTTATATTTATTAACTAAAGTAAATGTAATATTTAGTGTACATGTGGCAGGGATATTTAAATTGATATTTGTAGTTCAGTTACTTAGAGATATTATTGTTTCTCTTCACAGGAGCATATTTTGATGAGAAATCAAAATTTAGTTGGACTTAAACTTCCTGAACTTAGTGAAGCAGCAGAACAGGAAAAAGGTGCAGTATCATAAAAACTGGAAGGAATGTTTGTTATATACTGATTTTTATAACTGACTATTACATGCGGGTGAGGAGAAAAAGTGAAAAATTCTTTTATTTCAATTGCAATAATAGTTGAAGCAATCATGGAGAAGAGTAATAAATGGTGAACAAGAGAGACCAATAATGGAAAGTACCTCAATTTTGTGATGATTTGAACCAAGAAGATACTGTAGATATTATTATAGCCAAGGGAAAAGATGCACACGTGGAACCAAATCTGGCTTGTAACTAATAGTTGCAGGACTGAAGTTTCAATAACTTTCTGTAAAAACATTTCAGCAATGATGGATTAAATGGATGTGACTTCTGCAAGATATTATGGTCATAAGTGTGAACTTGATCCCTGGGAGAGATGGGATGCTTTATTCCTGCTTTTTTATTTTAGTGTATGTGTGGCAAGTATTGAAATGGCATTTTCACTTCTAGTCCACATTTCCACATCAATATGAATGAGGAAAAGGCCAGAGAGGAGTCATAAATTTGTTTGAAGGATTGGAAAAATATGCCTCACAATAAGTGAGATTTTTTTTTTAACCTCAATTTCTGTGATTTTTAAAGAAAAATAAAGGAAAATGCTTCTTTAAGGAAAAGGCTTAAAACTCTACATAAATGAGGAAAAAGAAATCTGGCACCAAGTGTTTTCTCCAATCTAACACAAGCAAAAAAGATTTGATGCCTGTAGCTGCATCTAAAAAGATTCAGAATAAAGAGCAAATATATAAAAGATAAGAAAGATATAAAGATATAAACCTGAGGATAATTCAACATGTGGAAGACTTAAATAGCAGTAGTGCTTAGCTAAAATATTTAAACCAAAACTGTATTTATTTTGAAGTAGTTGATTCAGAACTTGTTCAGTGTGACATTAACTGAAATGGAGATTCCAGTTACTATGAAAGGAGCTGAAACTGATTGTCCAAGATTTAATTAAAAGACAATTTCAATTATTTCGTAGTACTGTTCATTTTGATAGTTCATACATTTGCACTGGAACTAGCTCATCAGACCTTAAAGTTCCTGTGACACTGAGAGATGGTTGAGATACTGGATTTCATGTTATGTCTGGAAATGGACTCATCTTCAATCTGAATGAATCAAGATTAAAAGAGACTTCTTGTACTCTATATTTAATGATTGTATTTTTGGATTCTTAGATATGATAATATTATTCCTGTCACTCTGCTAATGTATAATTTCCCAGAAATTATTTAGCAGGCTCTGTTTGAAAATATAAAATAGTTGCCATTTTACCAGCCTGCTATGTAATTTCAGCAGGTTTAGAAGTCTTGAGGAAAACATTATGAAAAGATAAGCATTATTTTGTCCAGCTTCTCAACGTGGATCTCATGAGTATCATGAGCTTGTTATAGTCCACTAAGTTATCTAAATGGTAGCCAGAATATTAAGGGTCAACTCTTTGTCCTCAGTGGGGAAAACAAGCAAGGGGTCAAATTCTTAGTTAATTTGTTAGGGAGACCTACTTCCTTACATTGTCATAGAAGCCACCTTTTCAACTGAAGTGGTACTTTTGCTCAAACAATAGGAAATAGCCAGATACTTCATTATTACTGTTATGAATCCAATGTACTGTCTCCATCATGGTTTTTATCAATGAGAAGTTACTGTCACCATCTGAGTAAACACAACTCTGCATCTACACAAGTTAAGTGGAATGCATTAAATCTGGAGACACTGTGGTGTCAGGCTGGATTTTATGGGGACACATGTGACTGTTCTTAAGTAAATACTGGAATTTTGTAATTTAAAGCAAATGCACAGAACTAAAATGTAGCTGGAAAGAATCTCCCATTCTGTTTAGCCTTTCATGTTAACGCTCTCCAGATTCACACACTAATTACATGGCAAGTCTAGGAATCCTTCTGTTAAACTTATGAACAGGAGAACTGTACAAAGATTCTTTCCCAAGTCTGAGACTCAGACTGGGGAATCTGCCTTTCCTATAGGAGAGTCCTTCATGAAATTCTGGTAAGACAGAAGGAGATAAGGGAACTAATATATGTGAAATTCAATAAAATGAAAATACAGAAGCTAAGTGACTTGAATTAAAAAACAAGTGTTAGCCATGTCTTGGTCCTTATGGAAGTGACAGAATCAGAGAATGTAAGTATAGCCTTTATCTCCTCTTTCAATGAACATACAGTGCAAACAGGTACATGATATAATTTATAACAATATATTTGTAATTTATAACACATATTTATATGGTGTACAAAATCTGTAGTATAGTACATTACACTGTAATTCATCTTGGCAGATGGCATTTAAAGCCTTAGAAAATGACAGTATTCTATTACAAAATCTCAACTAAAATATTCCAAAAAAGAATGCGTGACTTTTCAAGTAGCATAATTTTGTTTTAATCTGAAAATGTCTTTAGGCCCTTCACCTCTCCCTTCCCCCACTGAAGAGGAAGAGACAAAAAACAGCTCTGATGTCATGCCCAGCATTCCTGATGTATTGCTGCGAAAACTTCGAGTGCACAAATCACTTCCAGGAAGGTAAAAGCTCATTAGAAATGGAAACACATTGTGGAAACACATCATCCAGGAGAAGGCACACTGATGGTCTCCAGTCAACTGTCCTTACAGAGTTCCATTCATAGGGAGATAAATTGTTGCATCTTAAAATGTGCAACACAGGTTTTCTGAAAAATTTTGGGGAATGCATCAGCTTCCAGTAACTGGCCAACTTTGAAAATTAGTTTGTGAGTTCTGCATAAAAAGTCTTAAACCTTAATTGCATGCTACAAGTAGATTTTTATACAGATTTATCCACTCCTGGTTTCCAGGATTGCTGCTGGAGATATGAACTCATATTGAAAATATTTTTTCTCACCCCCATGAAAATAATCTGGCCAGATGATGCTTTCCAATGGTGGAATTTGGGCATGTAAGAGTTCTGCAATTTTTCTGCAGGTGACAATTTTTCAGGGAAATGGAGTTTATTTTGCAAACGTCGTTGAAGGACTCACTTGTGAATTCACTGATTTGGACTTTCCAAGACATTAAAACAACTCCAGACTTGCTCAGCCAAAAATAATTCTTCTATTCACCCACATGGTCATGTACCAAAACCACCAGAGCCTTGAGTTATCTGAACTGTCAATAAGGATCCTTGGTGCAAGTGAAATAAGTATTTAACATTTATGGTGAAGGAATTGTTATATACATTATTTGAGATAAATGAATGCGCAAGGTGAAGAACTTCAAAGAGACCATTGCTTGATTGTAATCAATACTGAAAATAGTGGAAAACTCTTGAAACTCAATCATGTATTTTGCTGTTCTTTTCAATTAAGTATTAGAATAGCTTTGTTTTTAGAGAAAAAAAAACTCATTAAAATGTGAATTTTTTGCTTCTATTTCTAGCTCCCCACCACTCACTGAAAAAGAAGTTGAGGTAAGTATGTTATTATTTTAGACATATGTTCCAATTATAAGTGGTTATTCTAAGTCTAAGGATGATTATTAGAATGAGCTAATGGGGTGATTTTTCCCCCAAAAATATATTTCTCATTAAAAAACTCCCATATTGAATTCCATCAAAATAACAATTTTGTGAAATATGAGCAATAGAAATTGTAAAGTGATAGAGTAGGAATAAGCAAAACATTTGTTTGTGTTTTTCATAATAAAATACAAATTCACTTTGGAAATCATTTTAGTATTCTAAAGTAGTAAAAAAATTGAGATTAAATAAGACCAGAAACCAAGCAATTTAAATTGCATCTTTATTGGCCAATATGAGCTTTAGGGCATTTTTTAATAGTATCCTGCTGTTAGTTTACATAATTTTTACTTTCTCAGTTCAAGCCAATAATTTTGTTTGCAGGTTGCTCTTTAGCTTGTAGTCTTTGTTTCTTGTATTTTTTAATCACATATCAGTCAAGAAAAAGATCTTTATTTACAACACTGCAATCTACTGGAACTGTTGGTGCCTTGTGCTTTGCAATGTATTAATCCTAAGAAATAAGGAGTCTGATAAAGAAAAAACAATCTTTAAAAGAAGGGTGCAAAAGAATAAAAAGGTTAGCACTTCATCTTTTGCTGGCTTCAGGGGTAGATGTTTATCCCTTCAGTAAAACAATGCTCATGGTGAGCTCATCCCTGGACTTCCTCTGCACAGACTATCTGTTTAAAAACCTTGGGGACCCTTGGAGGAAGTCCAGCTAGAAAACAGATCCATTATGATTCTGGTGCTTCTGGTAGGCTGCTTCCTTCATTATGTCTCCGTCCTACAGAGCTCCCAGTAAAAACATCCAGGAAAAGAGGCAGCAACACATTTATTATTCCTATTTCAGAGGAAGTAAATAGAAGTAATTTTTTAAAGAAAACTAATTTAAAAATACTTTCAATTTTCTGTTTCAATACTTATTTAAGCAGCAAAGTTTGTTAATCACATACCTTATTCATAAGTTGTTATTGAAAATTATATTACTGTGAGACTGATTGGAAAATGCCTTTTTTAATCCCAACAGAATGTATTTGTACAACTCTCCTTGGCCTTTAGAAATGACAGTTATACATTGGAATCTAGAATTCAGCAGGCAGAGAGAGAGAGAAATCTTACTGAAGAGAATGCTGAGAAGGAACTGGAAAACTTTAAAGCAGCCATTACGGTAAGAAAACAGTGGGAATTCTTTTCCTGAACTATAGTGTACATTGCAAATGTGTTTGGCTTGTAAATTCAACCCCAAAACTTCATTTTCTGCTGCTCAAACTCCTTGCTATGAGCTACCTACTACTCTGAGAGAGGGCATGTTCTGCCAGAGTGGACCAGCATTGCTGGAAATGCCGTGGGGATGCTTCCCCAGGTCTAGCAGATTACAGGAATAAATACTAAGAATTTGCTTTTCAGTGCTTGAAATAAGCCTGTGACATAGCTAAGAGCATTCAGAACTGCAGTTTGAGCTGATCATGCTCTCCTGGGCAAGAGCCTCTTTACCAGAACATTTGATGTATGACAGAGATGAGATCTGGATACAAGAGATACCAAAATTATTTGAAACCTGAGTCCTGAGATCTGTAACTTGAAAGGCCTCTTAACTGCAGATACCAGAAGGCAAGATATGTGAGAGGAAACAGCAAGGAATACTTAAGGAATAGATACAATCTCAGGATCGGGTTTTGGGCCTGAGTACACTTTCATTCCAGCTGTCCCCAGTGTTCCTTTATAGCAGTAGTTTGGAGTCCTTCCTGCCAGCTTTCTCTGAGTTTTCTAACTGGAATGACAAAAAATTGCCAAGATGTGTCAACTTAAATGCTGTGCAAGTCTTTGTGCATAAAGGGAGGGATGGTTAGACACCAGGCTGATAAATAAAATACCCTTAGACCCAGCATTCATAACTGCAAGGAGGTGCTGCCATTCTTATGAGAATAGTGAGGGGAACATATTATTCTCCCATTTACTTTATCAAGAACATCATCAGCTAAGAAAATACACAATTGAAGAAAGATTGTGATCTTCATCTCATCTGGAATTACAAATCTCCATTTTCAAATTAATTGCTTCTGGTAAACAAAAATGTTGAGAATATTTTGCTGCTCTTCCCATTGTTCCCTGTGTAAAGAGCAACAGAAATAGCCTATTAAATCTCAGGGGTTTCAGACTGAAATAAGTCTGTTAGATTTGCCATGCATTTCTGTCAAGAATCCCTAATTAGGCATCAAGGCTCATGTTGCCAGCATGGGACAGATGTAATTAGGATTTTCTTCCTTTAAGCAGTTCCCATGCTACAGTCTGGCTTTTACAAGCTTTCTTACATGATTTATAACAAAGTGGAAACTGCCTTCTCTATGAGAGCTTTTGTTCTAGACAGTGGAATAAACTAACAAGCAATTAAAAGCAGTGATGGCTTCTGTAAAATCTCTGTCATACTAGACCTAGACTTGTTCCAATCTCATTGAGAGGTTATCTTCATTTCTGTAGGACAGGCATGTGTTTTATGGCTCAGTGACAGCTTTACCAGTCTTTCTGATTTTTTTAATCAGTCTTGTGATAATTGATGTGTTATTCAGAAACCTAATTTCAAGAGAAAGCTGACCTACCCGAATTTCAGATTTTTTTTAGAAAATAAGAAGGTTACAGTTGTCAAGAAAAAAAGGAAAATCTGAAACTCTGTGCATGATTTTTTCACATAGATTTCCTTATGGCTTTTTGGTTCTTACAGTCAAATTTTGGTTGCAATTTATTATCAAAGTAGCATTGCCATTCTTGAGACTGTAATGTCTTATTTTCCAAATAGGTGAAGTATCATGGAACTGAAAGAACACACGTGGCCTTCTTAATACATTGCGCCCAGAAAATTAAAATGTCCTTTGTCCCTCAGCAATCATTTTGAAGAGCTATTTGAAATGAACTCAGGATTTGTAGAGTTCACAGGTAGTGAACCATGTTTCACTATAGATTTCAGGAGGGAAACCCCTGCAAATGTGATAAGCCCTCTCCAACTCCTCAAACTGTGTTCCTGCAGATTGCAGTGAGGCCCCATGCTCAGACAGGGCAGCAGTGCTCTGGGCCAGGTGTGGTGGCACTGCTGGCACCCCTCTGGGGCTAGCCTCTCCATGTGCAGTTCTGCCTGGACATTTCTACCCCATTCTGGGGCTCTGGCCATTCCATTTGAACTAAAAGCATGCTGATAAAGCTGCTGTATTTCTGCTGCAGTCTTCAGCTCACCTGTGGCACCACTATGAGCACAGGGAAGCCTACCAGAAGCTCCTGGAGGACATCGCGGTGCTGCGGCGTTTGGCTGCCAGGCTCTCCAGCCGCGCCGAGATGGTCGGAGCCGTTCGCCAGGTGAGGGCATCCTGTGTTTAACTGGATCCTGGATCCACAGGTTCACTCTTTTCCAGCCTGGGCCAGAGGTTATATTCACCCTCTGAGTTTTATTTGCCATTTTGACAGATGAAAGACGTCTGTCGTAGTGTCAGGTAAGGCACCACTGCCTCCTGGAAACAGAATTCCAACGGAAGAAGATTGCCCATTAAGCTATTTAACATCTGTACAACAGGAGCATATATTTTATTCAGAACTACTGCTGCATCGCAAGAAACTAATTTCAAATCAGTGCAGCACAAATAAGAGAACTTTTCTGGGTCAAAAATCTCATCTAATTCAGTCACCTGCCCTTGGCAGTAGCTCAGTCAATTACGGACTATGAAAACAGAGTGAGTATAAATAAGAACATAATATCCTTCCAGATTCAAGAATGTTCCCTCTGCCCTCTAAACCAGATTGATGCCAGTGACTAAGACCTTTGAGGGTTTGAAAACAGATGTGGTGTACCACATAAGTAATCAGACAGGTGCACAGGCAGGGTGTATGAATATATGAGAAAATAAATTATTATATTCTCTGAAATGCATAGAATTGGCATTTTCTTCTAACTACCTTAGGAATTTTCAGTCATGGAGGCACCAATATTTTCCTAAGAAAAGCAACTCCAGATTTGGCTCTGACATGGAGCATACATATAGAGGCAAATGATTTGTTGGAGATGTGTAGAGGTTACCTGGATATTTCTTTTCTTCCTTAGGAGAAGCGTATGTCAAAGGCAACAGAAGTAATGATGCAGTATGTGGAAAATCTGAAAAGGACATATGAAAAGGATCACGCTGAACTAATGGAGTTCAAGAAACTTGCCAATCAGAATTCTAGCAGAAGCTATGGTGCATCTGGTAAAGAAAAATAAAAATTTAAGGGTTTGTCTTGCCTCTAATTCTGAGAGATATTGGTGCTATTAATGATTTAACGTATTGTGAAACCTGTTCATGAAGTTCTGATATACAGGAGCAGATTTTTAAAAGTTACAAAAATAAGTTAAATGTTTCATATGAGCCATACTTAATGCTATAGTATAGTAATTTCAAATCACTATCCTTACCAATTCTGATGAGATCCAATTATATTTTCTCATAGCCTCTTGCAAATCCATGTACCCTGCACAATTTTAATGCAACTACCCTTTTATGTCCATATGATGGCAAAATTTCATTATTAAACCCACTTTTTTCTTTTTGCAACCTTTTCTTTCCTTTGCTGGAAACTGAAATATGAGGATTTTCCTTTGCAAGAACTTGTATATGGAGGCCAATAGTGGGTCTTTTGCCTGATTCAGTGAACACAGTAATGACTTGGTTATTTACAATTATTTCAAATTTCTTGTGCAGATGTAATTGAGAAGACAGCTGTATGACAATACTGTATGCCAATAAATACACTGTCACTTACAGACCCTGTGTAAATATACTGTATCTGAGTTTGAAATATAAGCAAGGGCTCTATTAATATTATTTAGAGATACTCATATGGTCTAAGACTGTTCTTTATCTTTGTTTCTGTGCAGAAGATGGGGTTCCTCGTTCATCTAGATCCATGTCTCTCACTGTTGGAAAGGTATTTCTACAATATAAAGAAAGAAAACATTTTATGTAGTGAAAATTCTTTCTCTAAATGCACTCAGTTCTTTAGGCTGTGCTCAGAACAGTGCTGGTAAATTCTCAATATTGTTCATGCAATTTAGTGCATGTGCTTTGCAATTTTGGATACATGATTTAGTATGACTTCGTGCAATAATGGTAGAGCCTGATGTGAAATTCTAGTGTTTTATTTCTGAAAAACTTCCAAGTGTTGGAGATCAAGTCTGTCACAAAACTTGCTAAAACAGCCAGTGATTTGGGAGGCTTGAGTCCCACTATGACCATTATGAAATTAGGTGATCAGGTGCATTATACTCAGTCTAATGTTTATTTTAATATTTTTATTTGATTGAGCTGTAGTCCTTTAGGTTTAATTTATTCCTGCCACCTCTGGGTGTTGGATAAAAAGAATTACAGCACAGAGCATGCTGAGGGCAAGACAGGATTTCAGAATGAGAGCCCCATAAGCTGAAGCAGAGGTCTCAAAAAAAGACTAAATTTAACAGGGACAAGTCCAAATAATAAAGAGGAGGAGAGAAAGAACCCAAACACTAGAACAGGCTGCCTACCATGGCTGCAGACTTCCCAGTGTAGATTTTCAGGAGCACATTAAATAAAATTGTCATTAATGAATACGTATGGTTGGTTTTGTCTAGAAACAGAATAATGGAGTGACTCCTAAGTATTCACTAATCCTGTGTTTAATTCCTTTCCTGTGAAGTTGTCTAGACCAGAATCTTAGAAGTGTTTGGATATGCACTAAAACAAAGCTGTTAGATGCTATAAGTGTTTTGATGTTTTTACTCAATTGGAAGCATAGATTTTACATAGATTTTATAGGATGAAGCATTTGGCTACTTACCAAATGACAGCAAAATTTGCATAATCTGTACTTGAGCTAGAATATATTATTACAGTTAGCATGTGTTCGTTAAAAGAAAGAGTTTTTGTGGTCTTTGGGAAATCAAGGAGTGTTGCATCATGCTATTTAACAATTCAGGGGTGGGGGAGAAGGGGCTGCTCTTTTATGGAAGGAATGGAGGTTTTTGTTTCAGTAAATTATAATTAATAGGTTTACATGTAATTAATATATCATAGTGGGTACAGTATATCATAATAGGCACATAGCAAGATAAGAGTTTCATGTGTGACTTCATTATTTCCAGTCATTGTGACACTGGCACTTTCTCCAATATCATTATGCATCTGCTTGAACCAAAGATAAAGGCCTATGATAGGAGCTGGCAATATAAACTCAGAACATTTCTACTGTGTGATTGACACTGCTGGGCTTTCAGTAGGGAGGGAAAAGAGCAGCATCTCTGTGCCACACCTCAGTTCACATTGAGCACTTGCCATACCAGGCAGTGCAAGATGAATTTCTGGGGAAAACCATGACCTTCAATTTTACTTTTTCTCCCAGCTCTCCTTTTCCCAAAGGGGACACTGATCTACATCTTTGCCACACAAATTAACAGAATTCTTCTTCATTCTGTCTTGTTTTATGGTAGAAAAAGTAATTGTTGTTTCTCCCAGAATATGCCTCGGAGGAGAGTCAGTGTTGCAGTTGTTCCTAAATTTAACTCCTTGAACATTCCTGGTCAGTCACCAGCAGCTTCACCTATACCTTCAATGCCATCCCTGGTAAGTAAAAGTCACATTTTAAAGTTACCAGGTTTTGTCTAAACCACTTTTACATAGGGGCAAGCCATAGTTACTGTAAAATGGAAGCTTTTTCATTGGTTTTACTTGTTTTGACTCCTTCCTACTGAAGGGGATGGACAGAGGTAATTCCTCTTGTATAAGGGGATATCACAATCTACCTCCATGAATGATCCCTTTGGGAACAGCTGAATAGGGCAGACTGCTGATTCACAGGCATTGGACTTTTGTGAGGCAATTTTCCTGTTAATCTGAAGTAACATACAGGAAAGAAATACTGAAAATCGTTGTCCACTGCAGGAGAGAAACTTCAACCAGAAACCACAGAACACAGCTGGACTGCTGTTCTTTATTGCCAAAAGTCCACTGAACAGAAAAAATGTAATTAATGTACAGAAATGTACATGGTAGCAATTTAGAGGTTCTGTGATGATCTGGTATCAGTGGAGCCATCAGCCTCTATATTGAATATTTGTTTGTAAAACTTTCGTAAATTTAATGAAACTCTAAGCTGAACATAATAAATCCATACAAATGCTTTGGAGAAAAACTGCAAGACATACTCACTGTTGAGAGATGAACTAAGATGGGACATAACCTTAAAGTTATGGAGTTTTCTGTTAAAAATATAGGGTTATTTAAATGAGAGTTTTGCTGAGAAGCTAAATCTATTTGTCTGTTTTAGTTGTAAGAAAAGCATCTGTGCAATTTATTTATTATGTACTCAGAGTCAATTGTTTCAGGAACCAGGTGTGTTTGTGTGCCATGGTTTATTATTAATTACTTTTGTTTAAAATTTCCCACTGAAAACTCAGCTAATAAATTCATGTTCTCAGGATAATAGAAGAGGAGCAATAGAATAATTTTACTGTTCAGTGATCAATATATGAAGGAGAACATTTTTTGGGGAAAAATAAATTGGGTAGAAGGAACTGTCAGAGAAAATTCTTAGTGTGCAAGTCCATTGTTTACTCTGGTTAATGGGAGCAATGTGGAAGCACCATACTAAAGAGACTTTGTTCATGGGTGTGGGAAGGAAACCTAAGCAGCACACTGCCTTTGTCATTTTATTGAACACTCATTTGAAATTAATTAATGAATTTTAATTGGTATTTAATTATTTAGCCATGAATGTTAACTAATTAATGAATGTAACGTTTATTGCTGTGTTTTACTTACAGTCTGAATCACCCAGTAATGGAAGGAGCAACCTAACATCTACTCCTGCTCTGCCATCACTTCTAGA
Organism: Illadopsis cleaveri; assembly: GCA_013399915.1. NCBI lineage: Eukaryota > Metazoa > Chordata > Aves > Passeriformes > Timaliidae > Illadopsis > Illadopsis cleaveri. The sequence goes on along the minus strand of VXBB01001981.1, from coordinate 749,856 downwards.
AAAGTGAGTTTTGTCTAGGTCATCTCAGTACCTATTAAATGCTAATACTAAATGATAATTTAAAGAATCTTATTTTGAAATACTGTGATATTACTACTACTTGTTAGAATGCTTTAAACATGCAAAAGTTTCAATGTGTACATCACTACAGAATATTGAATTTCATGTATTTTAGATTAGTGCTGAGGCAAGACAAAATTTATCTTATGACTTTGTTTTACCTTGTGCTTTACTAAGAATGTAAGTATGCAACTACTGAGAAAACAAAAATGGGGAACTCCAGCACTGGCTGCTACTATTCGAAAGAACTCTGCAAGATCTAGACCATCTTTGGAAACTGCACAGAAATTCTGTGAGAAAATACAACAACCAAAAAACCTTATCAATATTTTGCACTTAAGGAAACAAATCGTGTTACCAAGTAACAGAGGCAGAACTTGAAATTCAAGTTTGAGCATATAAGTGTGTGTGCATGGGCCAGCTGGTCTAGTAGTGTAGAATTACATAGAGCAGCACAATTTAAGCACTTCAAGGTTATACTGATGGTTTGTTTAAAGTCCAAGTGAAAATAATGTCTACTGTTAATATGACTTGAGAGAAGATCCATTGCCCACAGATAGTGTCAATCAGATTCCAGAAGTTGAAATGGGATCCATTGCTGAGCTTATTAAACCTTGACCTTGATAGATCTGCTATGGCTCAATCACTTAAAACTCTCTGTTTAAGATAAAATAAATGACAGGAGAGCACTGCAGGAAGACAACCATATAAAACAGCTTCTCTTCAGGCTAAATGCTCCAGACTTTTACTTGAGAAAAGTTCTAGTGAGAAAAGTGAGGTATGTGTATTTTTTTAACCTGTGCATCAGTTCAGCATATGAATTCAGCACAGGAGAACAAAGGCAAATAAAAATAATGTTTTGTTGAATTAGTATTTGACATTACTTCTGTTATATTCCTCTTGTGTAGCCGGTTACAATTTCTAAGATGGTTTTTAGAAAGTTGAGGGAAATGTTTTCATGAATAGCAAATAAATGTCATGGATGAGCCAGGAAACAAAGGCTCTTTTCTTCTTTTTTAAAGAAGAATAAAAATGATTGCTTTCTTACCTTAGAAACATAATAATTACTGTTCTTAAATCACAGCATCCTGAAACTAATATTTTTCTTGGTGTTTAATTTTTTTCTTTTGAAAATAATTTCATTTCTTCGATGTGCGTTAAAAAAGACAAATTGTGACTCATGAAATTGGAGCGTACTCCAAACACAACACATTTCTGTGATGTTATTTTCTATTTGTCTGCTTCTTTTGTCTTGGCAGTGGGAAGTCAAATGGAGAGCCTGACTGTGAAACTTCAACTTCTGTGCTGACTCAGAGTGGGTTGGAAGAGATCAGTCCTGAAACTAAAGCCAAGATAGAAGAGGAAGCATATAACAAGGGGTGGGAATATTTTTTGTGAACTAAATCTGTAAATATGTGCTACCAGATGAGGACATGTGTTTTTAAAATTTAATTTTAAATACAGTAGTTATGTTTTTGGTGTCACAAAGTCCTTTACACAGCATGTTTTGGGACAATTAAAAACTTTGGGTTCTGTTTCTGAATGTCAAGCAAAGAATTTTGTATTATGTGAAGAGTGAGACAAATTTTGATCCTCTCCTGCAGAATCCAGCATGCCATCTGACTTTAGTGTTGAATTTCATTTATTCTCCAGGAAAAATAGAAGTATCTAGAGGATATTCAAAGTGATGGAAAGTTATAAAGAAATGTTTATTGACACCTTTACAATGGACAGAAATTGTTCTCTGTGAAGAACAATCTGGGTTTTTTTGTTCAAAATGATAAATTTGATATCAGCTTTAATATAATCCTCTGTTCAGGAAGGGTGGCTGTCTATGTGCCTTACTCATGGTCTTCAGCTAATTTTTACTCTAGTTCAAGTGCTGCAACATGCTACTTGTGTTTTATTACTTGTAACAAAACATAAAGCTAATTTTTCGTTAAATAAGATCATGCTTAGACAACATCCTAAACTAAGAAATAAATGTTTTGTCTGATAAAGATATCAGGAAGCCTTGAAGAAAGCCAAAGAACTTCAGGAACTGAAGGAACTGAAGGAAGAAGATGAAGAGACACCCAAAGAAAGTCATGATGAACATGAAGAAAGTGAAAATGAAGATGAGATAAAAAATCTGAGAAGCAGGTGAGACAGTGGTGTTATATGTCCATACAAGAGGGGCCACTTTTTTCTAGTTGTGATACCCAAGCAAGTGTTTTATACTATCATTTTGGCATATTTTCCTCCTGTGGAAGCATATTGAAATAACAGTATTTTCACAGAAAGTAATATTCTAAGACAATGTAGTTGTAAAATGCAAAACTTTTGATTTTGATACTTTGGTTAAAGCTGTATGTTGGCATCAAAATGCTTCATCTTGATGGGGTTTGGTTATGATTTGGGGTAAAAGAATGCTCCATAAAAGTTCCTTAGATGCCAAAATGTATCTCTCTGTGGATATGTACTGCCTCATAAAGGTTGTAATTCAGGAACCTGAATTTGGGTCGTGTGTCATTCCTGTCACTAGAGTGACACTGCATCCATCTGTACCCAGTGCTCTCTGACTGTACATTACAGAGGAATTGAATGCTGGCCAAAGCGAGTAATATGTCCAACCCCACGTTAAGGCAGGGATCCTAATCTAATCCAGAAGAATTTGTTTCCATTCCAAAACCATTATAGCTATAAATATCTGTTGATTTGAAATTTCAGCCACCTTCAGAGAGCAGCCATCTCATTAGTCATTAAACTCTTGGGAAGAAATGTTTACCACATATTCCAATGTTTAATTTAGTTGATCAAAGTATGAACAGTGCAGAATGTTGCATGATATCAAGCTCTGAGATTTGCCAGCTGACAGGTGGGAGAAATAGTAGTCAAGTTTACAATCTCCTGCTGTCTCACAAATATTACTCATATAGAATAGTTGGAGTTGGAATATCTGAGTGTACAGCTCTTCATAAAAGAACTTTATAGTTTGATTCTTCTTTGACAAGGTGTTTGTATTGGAGAAAAAAGATGGTGCACCACCTATGACACCTTTCAAATTGAAAAGCTTAAGATAATAAATATGTAATAGTTTTCTTTTCATTTTACAGCAGACTTGAAGTCATCGTTAATTATTTATATATCCTGTACCCCAAACTGTGCAAACACTGGAATGTGGTGTGGCTTGTAGTGGCTGCAATAGTCATTTTTGCTGTGGTGTTGGGAATCTACCATTCCTACAACTCCTGCGATGAAAAGTCAGAGGCACCTGAAGGGAAGGCCAGCTGTTCTGCGGCCCATCAGTACTCCTGGTGGAACTCAGGATTCCGACAGGAGCAACGCACGGAATGACAGAGGAGCAACCACGCCCTTACGATCCCTGAGCAAGTTTGTGTATTAGAGCACCGTTGTTAAAGGTAGTGCTTAGTCATCCCTGTGGCTGTTCCACGTGGTCCCTTAGGCAAGCGAGTTACTCCACACCACCAGGTTTGGGATACATGGTGAGCATTCCTTGCCGAGATGCCAATCTGATAAATAATCCTGTCTGTCCTCTTATTGTAAAGGACTCGTACAAATAAAGTCTTCTTGAATCACAGTAAGGTTGTGGCAGTACTCAGCAACCTGCAAGACATTTAAAAGAATGATTTGCACAGGACATTGACATTTTGAAGGCCATCATAAAACCAACATTTGCAGTTAGTGCTTTACTTTACATTTCCTGAATTTATTGTTGATTGTTGAAGCACTAATTGCATTTAAGTCCTTTGGGTTTTAAGAGGCTAATTTCCTTATTCATGACTATTGGGTAGAAATACAAACACTTCCATGGAAGAATATGATTATATTCTAAGACCAAATGCCTTGCTGCTAAAGTAATTTTATAAGAGGAATTATCTATATGATTATTTAAATGGAATGCTAAGTACATACATAAATGTATTTTATGATATGCTTTAAGAATGGGACCACCATTCTTTTTAAAATGGGATACTCAACAAAACCTAAAATGGGGTCTAGGTGGCACAACTGATATAATCCAATAAGTCTGGGAACTTCTGATATATGAAAGTTCCAAAAATTTATGTATGTCACTCAGAGTCAGTACTGGTTACAGCCAAAAGTGGTAGCTGCCTGGAATGGGTCCTTGTGCTACCCAAGCCCAAAACACAGCAGTCTTGGACATGGGAAGCAATCTTCAGTTCTTTATTGAAAAAGGAAACAAAAGCTCTTCAAACCTCTGTATAGAGGTGACCACACCAAGCAGACTGCCCTCCTGCTAACACTGGAAATAAGCATTCTTTGAGATCTGCAGCAGGAGCAGAGTTCTGAGAGCAGCCAGAACCCAACCAGTGCCTACATGAATCAGGCCATGGTAGCAGTGAGGGCATAGGAGAGCTCACTGCGTGTTTTCAGTAGTTCATTTTCAGAATCTGATGCCAAGACCAAAACTGATCTGACACTTCCAAAGCTGAACTACCACATCAGGCTAGAATAATCTTTTGCCCAGTTTTTTTGCCAGTTCTGCTTATTTGGGAGTTGTTGTCTTACACAAGAATGTGAAAACCTGAAATTTATGGACAAGTAATTTGAAAAAGGTTACATTGTACATTTGTACATTACCTGTACAAAACCCAGCACCTCGGGCTGAGACCAAAATGTGACACTGGAGGTGTGCCATTTGTACCTGCTGAGCATCACATCTGAGTGAAGGTGAACCATATTTGTCTTTCCATTGCTGTTTGGAATTACTTTCTGCAACAACAGCAAATCCAGTGTGACACTCAATTGCACTCCTGTCCTGCATTCTCCTGGCATTTTCTGAGTGAGAAATGGGTCTATTTTCCAATGGAAGGATAAGAGTGTTATGAAGTACTGTAATTTCAGTTCTGATGCAATCAATATTGTCCTGTCTTCTTTTGGTGGAAACACTGAACCTCAAGCTAACTATCATAGAAAACAGGTTTCTAACTCAGTCAGAAATTTAATTCACATATCTGGCACTAGTAACAAGTATCCTGCTGGTGAATTTTTGTTGGCCACATGTTTCTTAGGAGACATTTATATGGAGAAAAAAAAAAACACCTTAAAATAAAAGCAGACCACTGACCCCTTTTTTGGGGGGTGTAGTGGGGGTGGGGAAGGGAGTCTACAAGCAATTAGGAGGGTTGTTTGGGTTTTTTTTAACTACATATATTGAGGGATAGTGTGCTTAAGGAAGTTCAAAAAGGATAATGGGGAAGTGTAATTTGGTCTAAAATTGCAATTGGTAAAGAATAAGACAGGAGAAGGTTTCTTGCAAATTACTTGGAATCTGTTTGGTTCAGTTAGAATTTCTGACTGTGAAGAACTACTGTGACCTTTCATGTACTTTCAGTATTAGAGAAAACCTGTCGTTGTTCCTTGAATACTTCTTTACTAAAATCAGCTTCCTCAACTTAATATTCTTTACAAATAACATTGATAACTTAATAAGGCAATAAAATTTAAGGTAAATACTCCTAAATATTCAGATTTCTTTATGCCAAAAAATTATGGCACATATTTATGTGATTGTGGAAATGTTGGGCTGCACTGAAGAAAAATAATTAACAGTGCCTGTAACTGAATTAATTTGTTTTTATTTATATCTGCACTGTTGTGAGTCCAATAACTGATTTTAAGTACACATAGAAAGTTACTCATATCAACAGGACTTTCTAATTGCTTAGTGTTAAGCATGTGAGAAGGTCTTTTTGGTCAGTGGGTGAATGAAGTCTCCATCCTCTCTTAAAATCCAGCACACTGGTTTTTTGTGGAATTAGTGCAAAGGGACAATTCCCACAAGTAGCTGTACTGATTTGAACTGAACTACTTGCATGTCTATGGCAAGTATCATTTAGCCACAAATTAACTGAAAGAGGCAAGATATTTTAAGAGGGGGTACAAAAATGAAGATAAAGTTTACTAAAAAAAAAGTTCTTTTTATAACTACTTTGAGCAAACTGTCTACTAAAAATAATGAACCACAATGACTAACAGCACACTAAATAGCTATGCTTATGTTTTTCAGTTATTTAATTAAAACACCTTTTGTTTAATAGGAAACTAGATTAAGCTCAAAAACTATTCTAAATATAATTTTATCTGTTGGATATTAGTTTGCTTTGTCTGGAAAAAAAAAGCCAAACAACCTCTTCTGTTTTCAAAGATCACATCAGATAACAAGAAGCAGACCTATTATTTATGCTATTACCACTGAAATAGTTTTCTTGAGGTGCAATATTTATTTTTCTGCTTTAACAAGACACATTTATGGTTTCTCCTGCACAGCACAAATGTTTCTAGCAAAAGGAATTTCAAAAGGGCACTATTTTTGTGTATCATATTTAGATCTGTAATATTGTAAGATTTTGCACAAGTGTGCTGGTATTGTACTGTATAGTATCACATACTTGAGTTTTGAAATAAAATCATGGTTTCAAAGTCCTCAATGTTTTTTACCTTAAAGATTTGGGGTTCTCTGCCTGCCTATTGATGGCCATGTCCTCATGAAGTAAGTCCTGCCTTGTCTGCACTGTTACATGTTCCGAGGATCTTGCTCTTAGTCTTCCAGTTCTTCAGGAAAATGGGACAGAAGAGGAGAGCAAACTCCTGTATCAGTGGAGAAAGTGTTTGGAAGCAGGGTCATCCCTGCAATGCCCTAGAAACCAGCTGAGAGAGGAAGCTGAAATATCCTTGAAAGAGTTGAACTCCTGCTTCTGAGGGAGGCCACGTGTCACGTAGGAGGCCGAACATGGGAAGCCACAAGGGAAAAATCTGTAACTCAAGGATTCTGGGCAAAAGGTCAGGAGTCTTTATTTGCTTCATGTCCTTGTGGACTTGGGAGGTCTGGGAAGCCTGGGTCTTGGGGGGAGCAGACTTGCCTGGCCAGTGGGTAGGAGTCAGTCCTCAAGTTCTGAATCTCTGATGGTCTCTGCCAGGGGACAAACTCTGGGACATCAACAATCTGGAAAGGAATTACTATTTCCATGGAAAGACCCTAATATTTGTATTTTCTACATGAACTTTTGTTTTTTTGTTTCCTCTACTGTTGTTCGGGTTTCAAGGTTCCTTTTGAAATTATTGTAGAGAAGAGTTACATGTGTTCTGCCTTATCAAAAGTTTTCTGTTTAGCAACCCTCATCAGCATTTTAAAACATGCTGACATAAAAGGCTGGGATTTTTTCATATAGGTTACAATAAGTATTTAGGTCAAAGACTAATTAATCATTCAGTATAGGTCTGCTTTTTTTTACTACACTGATTGTGAAGAAGACACACCAAAAGGTTAAAGACCTTTTGTACTGTTACAGACCAGATAAGTGGTCTTCCATGCAGTTCTGAAACAGCTGAACTACAAAAAGGGAAGAAACAGACAAAAAACAAAGTTATTTCAGTCTTGCTTTGTCATTCTGAAATTCTTTTCTGCTTCTCCTAACCGGTAAGATCTTGTGAAGGGGCTCATTTTTTTGTTTGGTGTTGCAAAGGTGTTTATCTCCTTTTTACAGCTAAAAATCCTACTAAAGATCAAGAGTTTGACTAAATGAACTTTGCCATGGTGAAGATAGTAGGCACAAAACGTTAAGACCTGGCAGGACAATTAACATGCAATTTTAAAATGTCAGAAACACAGCTATTTATTAGTTTTCATGGTAGGAAACACTCAGTTCAAGGTAAGCAGTTCAAGGTATGCATTTTCAATGGTAAGACTCCATTTCATGTTCTCAGTATTTTACAGCCTCAGTCTATAGTCCATGAGAGCTACAGAACAACTAATAATTAGTTTCTGCTTCTACCTTTTAATTGTGAGTGAATCCTCTTACAGCCTTCTTCAGGTGAGAGCTAAGTCTGGTTTCAGTATCTGACACTGCCCTTCATAGAGGCAGGTAAGCACAGCACAATCAGGGAGGCAACAGAAATTGGAGCTAGAACTTTGTCTAAAGATCTCATTGAGTTTTACCAAATTCAGTTCCAAACCACAGCCCAAACATGACCCAATTTTCATTTCGTCATTGCTAATGGAGACATGATTTCACTGTCCCCCAGCATTCTCCTCAGGTCCTTTAGGTGCCTGTCTCTGTTACAGAGCACCATCTCATAACCCTGTTACATTGCTGCAGGAGATGTGCCTGTGCCCCTTTAAAAAAAGTTAATGCTCTCTCATACATTAACTGAGGACTTTCTAAATGCAAACCACAGTTTAAAGAGGTAGCTTTATACTGTTGCACTTGTGTTTACAGGACTCTGAAAACAGCCTAGAGACACTGGACATCTAAAAGTTTGCTGAATCACAAATTGAACATGATGTAAGAAAATCATACTGTTGCAAAAATAAAAAGACTGATACCATTCTGAATTGTAAAGCAGGTAAAGCAATTTATTAATTAATCTCGGCATTGGCAAGGCATCACATGGAGCCAGAGAGTGAGGCAGCAGGGGTTTCTTAGCTGAAAGAAAACTGGGAGCAGAGGCATAACTCTTTAAAAACATAAAATAGTCGCAAAGCATAAGGGAGAAAACTGTCTTCCCATGTCCATTGCCAGCAGGAAAAGAAGTGATTGGTTTATACCAGGGAATGGCTAAGTTAAGTTAGAGTAGGAAATACCTTTGAACTCTAAAGAACAGTGATGCACTGGACAAGAGTATTAGAGGAAATGTTACGAATCTGTCACTGGAAATCTTTGAGAACAGATTAGACAAACATCTGTCAGGAATAATGTAGATACAGCAGACATGACTGATACTAATGGAATTAACCCATCACTTGAACTCCATTCCTGCTCTGTGTTTATTGGAACCTCTGTGAAAAAAAAAAAAAAATCTTTGCTAAGACTTCCTGAAGGTTTTCTGAGTTATAGCTGTGAGGATCATCTGTGTTTTGAATCAATCCATGGGAATCACTGTTTGTTGGAATGTCACAAAAGGCAGCAGTGATGGCACTGGCTGCCACCTCTGTACCTATGGTCACAAAGGAATCCCATTTACAGTAGTGTGTCTCCAAATCTCTTAAAAAATAAGTTTCATGTTAGCTCTGTGCTATGGGAACTACTTTTGCATTGGAACTCTAAAGAAAAAAACAAGTAAAACTACTCCATCAAGACAAACAGGACAGTGGGGAATGGATGCCCTTCCAGTTCCAATAAAAAAGAAAACTCTTGTGTGGCATATTGTGATACAATAGAAGATTTGTTTTATTTATCAGATGGATAGGCAACATGAATAATGATCTGTTCATCAGTAAAACAGGAAAAAACAGCAAAATCAAAACCTCTTTCTAAGTGTTTACTGACTTAGCAGTGTAACAGCCTTATCTCCCTTCCTCAGCCGTGCTATCTGAATCAGCAGTAGTGAAATTTTTCAGCAGCCCCTACATGAAAGCGAGTGGAAAGGGTGATTAGGGATTTCCGGTCCGTGACCTCGCCCTGCAGTGGGACACTCAACGCATTGGCTCTGACATTCTTTCTATGAAGCAGTGCAGTGACAGCTGAAGTTGCTTTCCAGAAGTCATCTCATCATCTGACAGCATCCAATGCCTTAACTTTCCTTAGCACAGGAGACAATCTACCTTGAATTTCCTACTTTTCTGAGTTTTACAAGCTCGTGGCAATGGCAAATTATCTTGGAGTTACCTCAGCAGCGTCTCTCATCTGGGTTATGACATTCCTGGCTCAAAATTACTTTGTAACAGGTAAGTGAAGTTCCACTTTTTAAAGTCTTGGAAAAAGTAGCTGGGATTACAAACAAAAATGTGGGGAAGGACCATGTGTAAATGTGTTTCTGGCAGAGGAAACCACAGGGCTTTGAGAATACAGTGTAACAAAACCTGGCATATAGGGAAACTTTCATTGTTGGTCTAATTCAATTGCTGAAAATGCTGAAGCCTTTTTATCTAAATGCAACAGAACTGCTTATTTTAAAGATCTGGTATCACATTTAAGATTAACTCAGATCTATTGAAATGTAACTTTATTTTGTATTATTTTAAATACCAGAGTAAACAGTTTTGTACAATCCTCAGACAGCAGAACAGGAGACCAGTTCTCTTTCAAATTTCATCATCAGCTTGACAGAATCCATCCTAACTGCAGTAGCTGCTGGGATATCTGCAGATGTTCAGTGCACACCAGAAGCCTCCAGATGCTCAATTGTTTTTTAAGGAGTTAATGCTTATTCTATTTATGTTAAACATATACAGTTATTGTAAACAATTGATTTTATCACCTACTGGAAGACTTCTGGACTAAGTGAATTAGATGCTCAAGTCCTCTTGAAATTCCAAAGGATTGGATTACCTTACAACAGCAGTGTCCTCCAGCAAAACCAACACTGTACAATTTCCACTGGGGAAAAGGAGAGCTTGAGGAAGTACCCTTCCTTGGGACATCTTTTCATGCACTCTCATGGCTCCAAGAACTCCAGTTAAGCTCAGGGCTGATCTCCAGCTGTGTCTTGGAGCTGATTTGTGGCATATCCTGTCCCCTCCTGTAGTGATTTGCTGACTGGGCTTCACATATGGACTCTGGATTTAGGCTGTAGGTAACCTTGTCTCCAGAACAGACTTCAGGCATGTGTAGAACCATCTCCTGCTGTTCCCAAATGGATTTTCTGGATGTCTGACTTGTTGTCTTGCTCTCTGGGGCTGGCAGTGAAACCTGCCAGTGTCCCCACTGTGGTGCCCTGGTTGGTGAGGGCACAGCCCTGCCTGTCACCCTCTGCTCCTGGCCCTTTTCCTTGTGGAACAGCCTCATGCTTGCTGCTGCCTGACATCAGCAGCCAAAGGGAACTCTAATATATCAGAGTGTAGGTTAGACACAAGGCAAAGAGAAAAACAACAGCTTCCCCCGCAAAAAAGCAAAAAGGGAAATTTTTTTGTTACACAAGGCCAACATCCATAGCTTACAAAAATGGAACAATTTTCTTCCTGTTCTATGCCAACTTTGTCCTACTGTGAGATTCTTCTGTCTAGGTCTTCCCACTTATTTCACTGAACCAGATTTTTAACCCAAGACCAAAATACTGAGCAGAATGTGCCAGCACTAGGTTACCTAAATAGAGCAGAGCTTAAAGTACGGCTATGTGCAGCTCGTGGACAAAAAAGGATAATGTACTTCTAAAGGATTAGTGTACAAACTCAGTCATCTTTAGAACAGAGTTCAGAGATAATTTAAGAAGCAATGAAGAAACTTGAAGAGGTTAGTATTCTCTTTTTGGATTCCTTCCTCACAATGTGAAATTCATAACTTTTACAAAATGTATCATTTACATCACTTTCTTTTAAAAGACCTAGCAAATTTTAAGACACAACTTTGGTCCATATCCTAGACTCACTTTTCCTAGAATTTGCAACTTACGTTTCTGGCACTGAATTTCTATATTATGCTGTGTATCCATCATGCAATACACAGGTGAAAATATTTGTCCTGTAGTTGAATGACTAAAGAGTGTAGCAATTCACAAGTACCTAAGTAACCTTCTAAGATTTCATTAAGTTCCTTTCAGTCAGCTGCTCAGCTTTATTTGAAATTTGTAAAGTTGATCATTGAGAAGCTTCCTTTCTCAACATTATGTTTTTTAAAAGTTGTATTGGCTCAAATAGGGAAAGATAGAGAAATGTTAGACTAAATAAGGTAGATTTGAAGTCCTTGATAACAGCACACACACCTGCATTGAGCAACAGGGCTTCTCTGCCTCCCCCTGCAATGTGTTAGAGCGTGACTTATGTTCAGGTCAGGGCTGGATGCAGCCACAGTTTTCCTGTGGGCACTGCTCAAGGGTTCAGTGGCTTTCCCTCTCTGCTGAGATAAAGCCACCTGATTCAAAGTTCGCTCTTCCAAATATTTAAACCAAATGTAAGCACAGCAGAGACGCATCATTTTCCAAAAGCCATTTCCAGCCCCACCACATCCAGTGGGAGCAGGAGCTAAAAGCCTGTCTGGTTTCTTAGCACTCCACAGAAGCTTAGTCACCTTTTGTCCTCTTCTCATCACAGGAGTGGCTTGGCTGTCAGTTCTATCTTTTCATTCATAAAATTCAGTTTAATTCATCTTGTTAAGAAGTCATGGGGTGGATTTGGAGGCATCACTTCATCCTGCCTTGAGAGTTTATGGACTGCCTGTATTCTGAAGCATAGATTGTATGAAATATTCATTAGTATACATACCTAGTGAATACAGTCTGTCAAACATATTGAGCAAGGAAATAACACCTGTCTCTGGTGGTTATCTGACATGTCTGCAATGAAATGCTGGAATGTTTCATTAGACAGGGCAATTACTCCAAGTATGTAACTCCAAAAGAATCTTTTTTTCCAGTAAAGGCTCCCAGTAAAATATGGAGGCAAAATAGTAGTGCCTTTTCTCCTTATTTGTGCTAAATCCTGAATTTTGTCCTATGTCCTTAACACAGATGAGAAAGAAGAGCAAGTGTAACCTGAGCTGTGCACTTGCTGGTGCAGGTGTCACAAAGAGTGTGCCAGCTGTGGCTATTTAAAAAGCTGGATGAACTGCCTGGTAAAATGTTAAATTCACCTGGCCTTTCTCCTCTTTTCCTGCTCCCTGCCAAACACAGTAAACGGAACACTTGACAGTGGCTGGGGGATGCAAGCATCATGCCAAGCTAGGAAAAAAAGAGTTTAGGAAGAATAAGGAACATCAGAAAGGATACAATCCTTTTATTTTCTTATTGGTATATTAATTCCATGAAAAAATATGTATAATTCCTTTGCTGTTACATATTTTACCATCTTGAGAAGAAGGGTGTAATAACAGAATCAATGCCTTGGTGCAACAGATAGCTTTAATTTCTTTAAAAAAAAGAAAAGAGAGAAAAAAGGCTGTATATGCGTTTAGTCAAATGACAGTCAAACCTCTTGAAATCCCAGACTATTGTATTAAAAAAATGCTTTCTATTTTTAAAATATGTCTTTCATGCTAGAAATTAGTTTTCTGCTGTCCTCAAGCTAGAAACATAAAAAAAGAGTTCAATTCAGTTGATCTTAAATTCTTTATGAGGAATAAATGTTAATATTCAAATGCTAACCTTGACTATTTTATGGCTTAATTACAGGCTCCATTAATTCACCTTGCAGGATCAAGGGTATAGGAATTTATCTTGATCAGAAAGCGAATTTCTCAGAAGCAAGTAATGGATGTAATCAATTCAATCTACAGCTGGCAAGTAAAAAACAAGTTGAAGAGGCTCTGAAACATGGCTTTGAAACATGCAAGTATGTGCCATCAGTTAGTGACCCACTACCTTTAGTGAGCACCTTCACACAGAGCTGAGGCTGGTGATAAATCTCATACTAAAAGCACTGATGCTTTTCATTGTAGCTTTGGATGGGTGCAAGAGGGATATGCTGTTATTTCTCGGATAACATCCAACCCGAAATGTGGTCAGGGAAAAACTGGAATAGTACAATGGAATGCTGGCAAGGAAAAAAAATTTCATCTCTACTGCTTCAATTCCTCAGGTATGTAAGCATGACAACTACATTTTCTTGGCTTATATTAGTTTTTTTTAATCTACATGAAAAAATCATAAAAGTGAGTAATTTCCTATAATTTGTTGAACCCTTCCCTCCAGTCTTAAACATTGTCAAGCTGTTCTTAGCTCCGAAGCTTCCAAGAAATGCAAAAGGTGAATTCAGTTAATCCCAATTAATGATTTGGTGCTGCTATGAAAGCTCTTGAGGAAGAGTTGCTTTTACCATTCCATAATGTTGACACAGTGCTCTTAATATGTTTTGATTATTTGGGCATGATAATTTAAAGGAAAATTACCGAATCTTTAACCAGGGTGTCTGTGTGTGGTGTGTCTGTTCTTGCAAAAAGGCCAAGAGTGGGGTACTTCAGGAAAATTGGAATTTTTTTAATAAAGGGAAATCTATCTATTAAGCAAAATTAAATTATAAGCCAGAACTGCCAAGAGACCCTAAAACTAATTAGATTCCCAATCAGTAAAATTCAACAGCTCTTTTTAATTTGCATCATCCTAGGTGTGAAAAGACCTGCCCTTCCCCTCACTGGCTGTTTACAGATTGAAGATCCAACAGTAGAACTTGGGCCTTGATAAAAGTTAGATCTCAGCACAATAGATCAATATTGTTTCTTAATGGCTTCTGTGGTATTAACTAAAAATATGTAACTAGAGATGTTGTTTTCTTACCTGTGTCCCATATCTATAGTTATTACATAACAAATATGCCAATAATTAGACCAAATAAAGGATCATTTCATTATTTAAAATCAGTTCCTAGACTTTGCCAATGAGTTTTAGATAACAAGAACAAGAGAATATGTAAAAAATCGTAAAAATGTAAAAAAAGTTTTCAGGAACACTGTGTGAACAAGGGTTGGAAAGCAGGAGAAAGATGGAGAGGCAGCATATGCCCATGCAAAGATGTAAAGACCTGTGAGCCTGCCTGGTGACTGTGAACACTGGAGATTCCAAAGAGACTGAGGATAAAGCTGTAGAGAGAAGGCCTATACAACGTGGTGTTTCACCGCATGAAATGTGTGTTATTCTGCGTCAAAACTGTTGGGTAGATTGGGTAATGCTAAAGAGGCAGCAAGTAACTTATTTGCTTTGTTTTTCCTTTAATTAAAAGAAAATAAATACATATATACTGTTGGAGCATGTGAAGAAAGTTAAGCTTGCTCAATGGTTAGAAAACCATTTAATGTATATTTCACATTGGGATGATTCTGCAGTCCTTTATCTTAATTTCCAAACTGTTGCCTGTTGTAGGCATTTATTTTCATTTCATTCCAAAATATTTGTCAGAAGCTTGCTTTGTCAGTTTTCTTGTGCCAGAAAACTTGCCAAAAGCTCGTGAAAAACCATAGTGGAAAAAGTGTCAAGCCCCTGCCCTTTGGCATTTTATTCTGCAAAGGTGACTGCGTCATCAGGCTTCCCGTGAGGATTCACTTGGAAAACAGCACATACATCGTTTCCCTGTCATTTATGATGTAACCTGCTTGTTACTCTAGTGAAATGTTTATAGCTTTACACAATACAGAATTTCACTAGCAAAGTTGAATTTTCACATTTTCACAGGAGCCTGATTCAGAACTCAGCTTTTCCACTTCCATATAAAACTTCACTTGCACCTACATTTTTATAAAGACAACATCCACTTCTATTAAATGACTTAATTTCTGGAAATTACTTATTTTTCTTCAAACCTGATTTTTTTACTTCCTATCCTCTCCTCCCCACTTAGAATCAAATCTCTTTATTATCTCACACTAGTGCCTGATTTATTTGAAATTTTATGGGCTACATTTTTTTTTACAGGAAATCAAATTAATTTTCCAAGTAGCAACAGTACATGCATATATTTTGAACATATATAATTGAAATATTTTTTGAATATTGAATCTGCAGTTAAGCTTCCTGCTCCGTGGGAGGTTATACTGTTGGGTTTTGTGTGCAGTATTACTCTAAGTAGTTTTCATGAGCAATATAGTCATTGGTATGGAATCATAAAATGAGTACCACACTTGCTCAAAGGAGTGTGTAACTATGTGAGTAATGATAAAAACTGTATAATCTAGATTGTAACCACATATTTGAAATAGGAATGCCTGGTTTGGGTAAAGCCTTTGTGAGAAAAAAAATCATAATTTCCAGAAGGGAAAGACTGAAGAACAATTTCAATAAATGTGTGTGCAGTAAGTACAAAACTAGCATCCAACACAACTTTTATGTGTTTCTTTTCCCTGCTGCAGATGTCCAGATTAATTCATGCCACCCAGACCCAACTACAACCACATTACCTTCATCAACTGCATCAAGGGACTTCACTGCATATTCAGCCTCTGACTTGACTGAGAACATCACTGCAGTGCCCACTGCGACTGTGACTGAGTCAGAACAATTCCTGAAAAAGAGATTTCGTGTCATATGCGTGACTGAAACAATCTTACCAACAGAGGGGCCCACCACTCCAGTGCCAGAGGAGCACTCACCCACTGACTCTCCCAAGCACACCCCCCACCTGGCCTTTAAGAATGATGCTGTTGTTTTTGGAGGTAAAGACCTTAAGTGGTAGTTATTTAATGAAAATTAAATTATATAAAAGTTAGTAGTCAAACTGTTCACTGCTATTTTTGTTTGCTGCTCCACTGTCCATTTTGATGTAGTTGACCCTGGAGGCAGAATAGGAATGTTATGGTTTTGCAGAAAAAAGCTTATAGGGCAGAGGATTTTAAAATCGTTTTTAAGAAGAACTAAGATCTGATTTTATACTTTATGATAAATTTTAACATGAAACGGTGTAAATTCATTCTGGTTAATGTGACTTGGGGTAAATAAATTCCTGAAAAAAACTTGGCAAATACTCTCAGTGTAATGGAAAACTCACCAGGCTCTTAAAACCAAAAGAAGCCAAGAAAGTTTTAAGGAGAATTGTTCTCGAGATATGAGGTGTGAGTAACCAATCCTAATACACAGCAGTGGAGAAACAGGCTAAGTATGAGGAAAAGCATGCTAACTGTAAGGACAGTTAATCACAAAAATGTGTTCTCTAAGCAGGTTGTAAAAATCCTCCAATGAGCAGATGAGACAAATATCTGTCAGGGATGGCCTTAATACCAGTTTTACTCTATCCTGAAACAAATGATCAGGAGTAACTCACCTTGTGATCTTCCTAATATTCTATTCTTTAGTTCATGTGTATGTACTTTTATACTAGGCTGGTTTTAGAAGAATCTAGATTTTTGCTTTTAAGCCTTCAGAACCTCAGCTTTAAGTACACAAATAAAAACTCTGTGCTTACATCACTTTTATCTCCAGGTATCCCCACTGCACTTCTTGTACTGGCAATCACCTTCTTCATTATTTCAGTTGTTCTAGGAGTCTGTTATGTCAAAAAGTAAGTTGTTTTTTTTTTCTCTCTCTTGGACCAAATTAACTCCTAGAGTACAAGCACTGAATATTTAAAATATATACTAAAGAGGAGAGAAGTAATGATGATGACATAATAGTGTTGCACAATTTTAAAAAATCTTAAACCCTGTTTTTATGCAGGTAAGTTTGTTGTTGCTGTTGCCACTCCCTGCTTTCGAAAAGGAACACACACAAAAAAATTGCCTATTTTTAATTGGTCAACTATGCCTAGTGTGAAACATTTCCAAAAATAGCAAAATAGCAACACTGAAATGTGCATCTGCTCATACATAAACCTGTTTATGCAGTTTTATCTTTTTTTTTCTCTATGGCACACTCAAGGTGGAAGTTTTTATTATTGCACTATGATTTTGCTCAGAAAAAAAAAATTGTTGAACTCATTTGTCAAATTTAGACCTTCAATACAGTGCATCATTAAATGCTACTAAAAAGTGTGCACTTCTAACACCCTAGCCCAGACAGCTTTATCATTGTGTACCGCAAATCCTGAATATACATTGTCTGTTTTTTTAAAAAATACCAAAATATTTCTTTAAAAAGCACACTGCTGGAGAAAGCACAATGATCTAGCATGCCACTATCTTCTGAGAGACTTCTGCTTGAGTAGGCTAATTTAATTCCAGCTGTTTGAATGATATTACCAAACTGTGTCAGTATTTCTGCTTCACTATCTTTTTTTTTTTTTTAAGGTACAAGAAAACCTTACCATTTTTGAACAAGAATCAGCAAAAAGAAACAGTTGTGACTACTGCTCTCAAAGAGACAAAATCAAATGACCAAACACCTGAAAAGGAAACACAGAATAATGGAAATAAGGTAGAAGAGTGTAAAACTAAGCCGGAGGCCACAGTAAAATGTTTAGAAGCAGAAGTTTAAAGGAATGAATATACAGTTCTTGATGGAAGTATAAAATGAAGCACATGGAACTTAGCAGTGCTTTTAAACATAAGTGATTGTAGATACTCATATTTTCCCTATCTTTAACATATGAAACCTTATTCCTTAATAATTACATCTTTGGCAACAAATATTCTTGCAGAAGAACGTGGTATCTTATTTACTTGAAATAAATTCTATGAATCCATATTACAGCTCATTTTTCATCTTTAATAAAGAAGCAATTAGGAATATGCTATTAACAACATGCACTACATTAACTATTTGCATGGAATTCAGATCAATATATAACAAAAAGGTTTGGATATCTGGCAGGAGGATGTCTGCTAGCCTAAAACGCTGACGCTATAGTTCTTCCTCATGTAGATTAGCTTATTTCTATTCAGTAGTTGCATGCTGCTTTAAAAAATGTCTGTTTACAAACAGGAGAAACAGTTCTGTTTACAAGGGAGTAAAAACCCAAAGGATTAACCCGCTGTCATTCCAATGCCCAAAGAAGGGTACAAAGATGCTGATGTTTATATAAAAAAAAATATATATTTACAGCAATAACTTACTTTGATACCTTCATTGTATCATAATTTACTGTTTTATTTATTGAAACCATTATCATTCTTCCACATCAGATATTTGACAGAGGGCGACAAAAAAGCCCTTGAACAAGACTTACACTGGAGATCTCTTGTGTGTATTTAAGTGTGGCTTTCATAATAAAGGTCTCAGGTGGTCTGGGATGTCTCCAGTACTCCCTTAAAAAATAAACTGTGGTGGATATGTTTATCTGGACAATTTATTCTCATGAAAACTGTCTCATGGTAAAAAGAATTCATATAACCTTAAAGTTACAGAAGTAATTAGTTGTTATAAAATAACAACACTAGCAGTTTATCAAATATTTCCTGAATAAAGAATTCAGATATCTTTATGTGTGAAGGAGGTTGTTATGCCAAAGGAATTTTTCCTTCATCAGGCAACTTGAAAAACATAGTCTTAGATAATAATAATAATAATTTTTAAAATAGTAGTGGAACGGCTCACCTATATTGTGTTTTCAACAGTGTAGTATACTGGGTTATGAACTTTGATATTTTCCATTCACATAAATTTTAAAATGCTCAGTGTTTATACATTCCAGCAGTAATGATTTATAGTGTATTTCTAACATAATACTTAGAAATTCCCTGGGTTGCTGTTTGTTTTTTTTTGGTTTTTTTTTTTTTGGTTTTTTTTTTTTTTTTGTTTTTTTTTTTTTTTTTTTTTTTTTTTTTTTTTGTTTTTTTTTTTTTTTTTTTTTTTTTTTTTTTTTTTTTTTTTTTTTTTC
>VXBB01001981.1:713677-730658 GCA_013399915.1 Illadopsis cleaveri | reverse complement strand
TTTTTTGTGGATTTGGGTTGGAGTTTTTTGTTTGTTTGTTTGGTGGGGTTTTTTTGGGCGGGGGGAGGGGTTGTTCATAGTTCAGAAATATTTTATGGCTCCAAGTGATTCAGTACAGCTCTAAAAACTGCTCATTTCAGATGTCCAGCAGCAGAATTTTAGCAGAAAAATGTGCAACAGATGACAGCACTAGACACAGCTTTCCCAGCCAGTTAAGTAACTCCTCTCCTTGCAACACATCACAGTAGCACCTTGTATCCTG
The DNA here is from genome assembly GCA_013399915.1 of Illadopsis cleaveri. Taxonomy (NCBI): domain Eukaryota; kingdom Metazoa; phylum Chordata; class Aves; order Passeriformes; family Timaliidae; genus Illadopsis; species Illadopsis cleaveri. Next base: position 730,396 of record VXBB01001981.1, on the reverse strand, counting down.
AATGGAAGTGCTCTGTGAGGAGTAGACAGCACAAGTAAGGCCATCAGGGTGACCCACAGCCACCAGTCACGAAGGTGCCGGAGTAGCAAATGGGCCTAAGGACACAGGCAAACGTAGTGGATTCCAGGTAGTTTGGGAAATTTTTTAAACCTCCCTTCTGCCTCTTATTTCCATGTTTTAGAGATTAGAAATTACCTGTTTCTCTATTCTTTTCCCTACAGCCAAGAGATAATTATAATGTTGCTTCTGCTTTAGAGCTAAATAAGGGCGGGTTTTTTCCCCTGAAGTGTTTACTTGCTAAAAAAATCTATCCTGTTTTAATGAGATATTGCCTTGAGCTCTAAGTGTCTTATTTTATAATGTACCTTAAAAACTCAGCTTTCATCTGACCTTCCCACTGATACTGAGCAATGTACATGGTTTGATCTGCCCCTGCATTCCACGACACAATTTCTGCCAACACCACAAGGGCTAAAGGAGCTGTTATACTGTTCTGTATGAAATAAAGGCAGCTCTAAGTACTAATCAACAACTGCATTCGATATTGTCTGTATTTGATGTTTTCTCTATGTAGTGAGCACTATTCAGTCACATTGGAATTGGAAAGTACAGAACATTCCTGCTCATTGTTTAATGGAATTGCAAGGGATGCACTACTACAACGCAAGCAGGAAACATAAATAAGTGTTTCCTGCTTGAGTTGTTATTTAAGTATCCAGACCAAGAGTGTCAAACACCAAACCCTTAACTAGAGGTAGCAGAAACTTAAGAGAAATTCTTCATTATGTTTCTGATTTTTCTCAAGTGCTGTGCTTTTTTTTTCAACGAGACTTTCTCAACAGTTCTGAAGCTCCTTGATGTGCCAGAGCTGCTCAAGCACCTTGGACAAATAACTCATCCCACTGAGCAGGAGAGCACAGTCTGTACTTGTCACTTAACAGTAACACCACTCAGATTCCCACACTGAGGCTACAGATGTTAGCTGACCTTAGGCAAAAGGGGTGCTTGGCCTGCAGGAAATACAACAAGATTTCCAGTCCAGCCCAATCCCTGCCTGGAATATAGGAATGAGTTTGTCGTGGGAAGTACGTGTGTCCGTGTGTGAACAGAAGCAGGCAGGAAGGGGAAGTACTACTCCTTTTCTCCTCTTTAAATTAAGGTAAATAAAAGAACTAGAATTAAATATTGCAGCATCAGGATGTGGAAGACCCAGAGGATGTTCTAGGATGTCTGTTTCTCAATGGCTTGTTGTCCGTTATGGGTGTTGTGGTTTTTTTGTGAAAAGGTCAGTAAGCATTGACCTTTTCCAGTCACATCCACCACCCACATCCTCCCTGCAGACTGGGATTTGCACCAGCAGCTGTGGCCTCGGATGATCCCACCAAGCCAGGCACTCAGACTCCATTAAGCATCATTTAAATCACTATTTATTAGAGCTCATAGTTAAGAGTGAAGGCACTGTGAACCCCGGGCATTGCAGCACTGAGTGTGCATCTGCTAAGGGTGCAGCAAGGTGAAAAGTGACCTCACGTTTGTCAGTCCAGCTATTACAAAGTGTTTTTAAAATAAACCAACTCTATACAGCACTTCTGCTGTGTGTTAGAATGGATAATAGTGTGGCCAGCAGGAGCAGGGCAGTGATCGTCCCCCTGTACTGGGCACTGGTGAGCCCACACCTCGAGTCCTGTGCCCAGTTCTGGGCTCCTTAGGAAGGATATTGAGGTGCTGGAGCAAGTCCAGAGAAAGGCAATGGAGCTGGGGAAGGGTCGGAAGCACAGCTATGATGAAGGAGCTGGGGCTGTTTAGCCTGGGGAAAAGGAGGCTCAGGGATGATCTTATCTCTCTCTACAATCGCCGGAATGGAGGCTGTAATCAGGAGGGGGTCGGTCTCTTCTCCCAGGAAAGCAGCGACAGGATGAGAGGGCATAGGATGTGCCAGGGGAGCTTCAGGTTCGACAGTAGCAGGAATTTCTTCACAGAAAGGTTGATCAGACATGGAAATGGGCTGCCCAGGGAAGCGGTGGAGTCACCGTCCCCTGAGGTGTTAAAGGAACGACTGGATGTGGCACTCAGTGCCATGGTCTAATTGACACGGTGGTCTTCGGTTATAGGTTGGACGCGATGAGAGTTGTGAGCGGCACGGCAGAGCCGCTTCGGGTCCCGCTCCCGGCCCCGCTCCGGGTCCCGCTCCCGGCCCCGCTCCGGGTCCCATTCCCGGCCCCGCTCCCGGCCCCNAGGGCCCGCACCGGGGGAGGGCGGGCGGGGCGCGCCGGGGACATGAGGGACTGTGCCCGAGCCCATCCGCGCCGCTCGGGATGCCTCCTGGGTCTGCGGTGACGCGGGGTGTGTCGGGTCTTGAAGACTGAACAACAGGGAACATTTCATAGAGTGATAGGATGTACCTTATTGGAAGGGACTCACAGAGATTAAAGTCCAACTCCTGGCCCCGCACAGGACACCCCAAGAGTGACCCCATGTGCCTGAGAGTGTTGTTTTAAACGCTTCTTTAACTCTGTCAGGCTTGGTGCTGTGACCACTTTCCTGGAGTTCCAGTGCTCTGCCAGCCTCGGGGTGAAACTTTTCCTGATATCCAGTTCTGCAGACACCCCCGCAGGTGTCTTTCGCCGAACTTTTCAGTGCTGGGATTGAGGTGCTGAGCTCGGCAAGTCCGCAGAAGGCACGGTGCTCTCTCCGAAGGCCGGAGGAGCACAAGCCTGGGACATCCGGGAGGAGGTGTCTGGGAGGTGACAGGTTGTGCTGTTGGCTGTGTTGCCTGGGCGTGTGCTCACCAAACACTCCCCAGAGAGCGGGGCGGGAGGCGGCTGGAGCCTTATCGGGACGGAGAAAAGTGGCTGGAGGCGGAGAATATCTGTTTGCGAACAGAAACTGGTCACAATTCCAACCATAAATTGGAAGTTTACTGTGGTGAAATTGCATAGTACTTCAGCAGGCTCTGACAGGAGCTCACTGTGTTTTTCTCATACCGTGGTGAGATCACAACAGCTGTAAACTTTGTTCTGGGTGGGGTTAAGCCCAAGTGCTGCTACAGCTACGTGCAGGGGAAAGTGCTGCTTTCTCTGTGATGTCTCTCGTGAGGAGGTTGTAACGCAGCTGCTGTCAGATTGCTCCGTGTTTGAGTTCAGGTGGAGGTTCTGCAGTTGGCTTTGCCCTCGCACGCCTCTATCTGTAGAAGTCTTAAAAGGGCCTGACACAACTGGTCTGCTTGACAAACAATGAGCTCTGCAAAGAGGCATTTCAGGGGAAGTCAAATGCAGAGGGATCAAGGGCAGTAAGTAGATAAATACTCAGAGGGCATGGCATTAGTCCTTGGGCAGACTTTTAGGGAAAAAAATTGGGATGTGAAGGAAAGATTAAGTAAGTTGGAGACATTCGAGCAAGTCAGTTCTGTAATACATCCTAAAGTTAAGTGTTTTGTGCAGATAGGGAGGTCTCTAAATTGGTTTATACTGACATGGATTCCTTGGCTTACCAGTTTCAGAATGCTGTGGGAGTTCTTTTGATCTGCCAATGTACATTTGATGTAAGAAAGCTGATTCCTAATGTGATGTCTGTGTATAAACAGACACTGATGTGCTTATTTGCAGACATTCTGATATTCACATGCACAAGTATTTAGAATAAACAAAGATTGTCATAAATTACCATTGTCATCTTAAGATTTTTTTTCCATTCCATTGGATGTATTTATATATGTATGTGTTGGAGCTGAATCTGTGTGGAAAGTTATCTCTATTTAATATAAGTGTTGCTGGAAGCAAAATAGTACATTTTTAGTAAGATTATAATGCTACATTCCAGACACTTGGAAGTGTTCTGCATTGCTTCTGATTTGACTGTTCAGGTTGTGTTACTTGTGGCATAATTACTGTAGGCTAAAAGAAAATGAGGGAGTAGCCACTCACAAACACACAAATGTAACTCTCTCAAATATTTTTGGCAGAGACTCTACACCTTGAATGAGAACTTCTCCCTGCAGAACTGAGGTGAAGAACTTCACCATGGGTCAACAGATTTCAAACCACACACAAACTGTAATTAACAAGTTGCCAGAAAAAGTAGCAAAGCATGCCTCTTTGGTTCAGGAAAGTGGTTTCCTAACCTATGAAGAGTTTCTGGGAAGAGTAGCTGAACTCAATGATATGTAAGCCTTACTTTGCTTCCTTTCTTTTTTTTGTGTTTTACAGAGACCTTGTATGCAATATATTATTGTGTGCTGGCTAATTCAGAACTGGCCCGATGGTTTTGAAATGTTTCCTTCATTTTTTTATGGTTTTATAATGATTGTAATTACACTTCAAAACCAAAGCCTTTTCTCCTCCTTAAATTCACTTTTCTCCAGTGCTCTGATTCCAGCAAGTGTTGCTCTTTCTTAAAAGTTCACAAGAGGTGATTTAGTGTCATGTTTTTGTTAGTGTCACCCGTGTCCCTTACGGTTCTCTCTTCCACCTGAAGATGCAATGCTGCTTCCTCTCTGCTTGTCAGTTTGGGTAGGAAGGAGCAATAGAAGCCTGGTAGGGACAGCAGATGTGCATGAGGAGGGTGGCACCTGAGACAGAACTGTTTGTGACCAGCCCTGCCACCTCTGCAGACATGCAAGGCTGCTCCTCATTAAGGATGAGATGTATCTTACTGTCCTCAACCAATGACCTAGATAATCCCAAACAAAAGGCTGCTTTTTTGTCAGATTTTTCATAGCCTGCCTTTGGTTTGACCAGCACAATGACAGTAAAAGGAAATGAGCAAAAAAGCAATGTTGTCATTTTTAGCCTGTATTTATAGTATAAAATGAGAGTGATAAAATGAAGTGGAAACACACACACATTGAATAAGGGCTTTGTAGTGTTTGCTGTTTAACTAAAATGTGAATTTGTATTCAGTTTAGAAATTATCTTGGAGAGGGTCATACTTTTGTGAATGACCTTGAAGAACACACAGCTGTCTTCTGGGTAGACACATAAACAGATTTTGAGGAACATAGCCTGATGTTTTGCCTGAGACTTGAGGCATGTATCAGTATAATTCATTCCAAAATGCTGTTATTCAAGTGGTTTTTTTCTTTCCAGTGTTTACTTAAGCCTGAATGTATTCTGATTCGTATGGAATAGACTGTTGTGTCTGTGTTCCATGAAAGAAAACAATCTTAGGTCACCTGACACATTCACCTGACTGCCTCATTATTAATATATACTAACAAAAATACACCTCATCAGCATATGCTGGTACTCACAGGCTTTTTTTTAACATACCTGTTGAGGAGATAACCTTTTCAGATTGGAGACAAGACTGTGTGATTAGTGTAATAAACAGTGAGAGTATACATGAATTTAAATGTCTGTAAAGTACACCTGCTTGCTGGTGCTGGATCAAAAGATTTGCACAACATTTTCTTAAGTTTGCTGTGCAATTTAAAGTGACATGGACTGTGTATTCCATGACATGCTGAGAAGGTCATTACTCTGTACTTTGATGCCCCTGGCCAGTATTGCTGAAATCTCTTTTAAGGACAGAGAGCAGACAGGTGAACCATGAATAATCCCACTTGGCTGAGGCTGCTGATCTCTGCAGGTCCAGCACATGGCATTAAACTGATGTTGCTTTGTTTCAGTACTGCAAAATTGGCTTCTGGACAAGACAAACATCTGTTATTTGAAGTGCAGCCTGGGTCTGATTCTTCTGCTTTCTGGAAGGTGATCGTTAGGATAATATGTACCAAAGTAAGTGTGAACATTTTAATTTGATGGGCAGGTTGTATGAAAAGATTTGAGGACTGTCAGTTTTATTTGCAAAATCAAAAACCTGCTAATGTGTTTTGATACAAGTGATGTATTTGTAGATATATTAAGTCTAAATTCTAAGTTTCTGCAAAAATCATGGCAACAAAGACATTTTTATAACTAAGTTTAAAGGAGTGATGCCTTCCAGTGGAGCATTTACAGCCCTTTAGTTATAAATGCAGGTGATTTGTGAGGTCACGTAATCCAATGGTACAACAAACTGCAAAGTGTAGGTTTTGAAATTAGTAGTAGAAATTAATCAGGTCTTCCAGGCATTATTGGTTGAGCTAGTGTGCCTGTACATAGTCTGATCCCTTAGAAAACCAATCTAAATGTTAAATGTTTTATTTATGACAAAAACTTACAAAATTTGCTCTAATGAGGAAATTTCCCCCTCTCTATCCTGTGACATAGAGTCCTTTAATGATCCTGAAGTTCCTGAGCAATCTTAACACGTGGTTAAACAAGCCAACCCTCAAACTCTGTTTGAAACCAACAGTTACTAGTTTTCTGTTTACTCCTAGTTTTCATTATGGCAGCCATCACTGTAGGCAGTGTTAAGTTCAGATATCAAATGACTGATTAGCCTGTGCTTGGTTCTAAGTTCAGCCCAGTTTTTTGGGCATTAGGTCCCTACTCACACCTGAATCCATTTGAGTAGTGATGGCAATTGCCTTGCCCTAAAATTGTGGTGCTGCCCGTGGTGTTCCTCGTGCTGCAACTGCTGTGGGCAGTTCTGGCTCTTGCTGAGGCAGACTGCAGCTTGTTAGTGTGGTGAAGGACACTTAGGAAGGGGACAACTGCATTACATGAGAACTGCAGTGCTTTACAACATTCTGAGCAATGCCAAGTTAAAATCTGATAAGTAATTGTAAACAATTCTTATATCTTAAGATAAATAAAACAAGTGGCATCGTGGAAGCTTCTAGAATCTTGAACTTATATCAGTTCACTCAACTTTATAAAGACATCACCAGTCAAGCAGCAGGAGTTCTTGCACAGAGTGATACTTCTGAAGAAGCTGCTGAGAGTTGGATGTCTGTGTCTTCGTGTCAGGCCAGCTTGTGGATGGGAAGGTATTTTGATACACTTTGGCTTCTGACCCCAGTTACAGCATAAGCATTTTGGGAGTTGTGCTTCAAACCTGAACTACGAATACCTGCTGATGAGACCTGCTGGCTCTTAGCAGCTGCAGGCTTTGTACCATCACCAAACATGAACAGACACCTTCCCTTGCACCAAGGGAGCTGCAGTGCACTTGGGTGAAATCCTGAAATATGGTGCTACCATACCTTAGCTTTGGAACAAGCCTTTTAGAGATCAGTTCTAATATAAACATGGTATATGTTGAATCTCCTGAATAAGGAAATGGGAGGAAACGGAATCAGCTGCAGCTACAAATCCAGGGGGTTTGACAGTGTTTGTTTAAACAGATTTTGTTATTGTTCCACTTAAACTTTCTCTTCCTCTTACATTTTGGCATGTGAAAGTTCCCATCTGTTGCCACTAGAAACCCATGAGTTAGGGTAATAATTTAACTTGTAAGACTGGAAAAATGTGAACTGTCACACTCACGTTAACCTTCTGCTTTGTTAACCTGAGGAAAAACAAGACTGAGGTCAACACCTGCAATAACTTCAGTTCAAACTGAATGTAACAGCAAGAAGCCTGTCACCCTTTCCCTGTGTGGAAGTGTTGCTGCTAGCAGTAATTCCTTACTTTTCCTGAATAAATTCAGGGTTCTAACTCAGTTTAAAGTCAGGTAGAGCTAGGTTTTACAAGAAAAGGTAGTAAATGGTAGAGTTCTCTATGTTCATCAGTGAAGAGCTGGCAGCCAGGTATTTTAATGAAACAGCCTGAGTGTCACACTTCAGCTGTTGGAATGCAAAAGGGGTCACCTGTGTTGTCGCTCCATAGAGACCACTGGCTCTTTTAAGTCAGTGGATTACAGAAGGTATTATTTTCATTACATTTAATTTCCTCTAAATTGTGAAGATGTTTGAGAAAGACCAGGAAAATTGCTTTCTCAAGGTTATACCAGAACACAGGTTTTTCTGGAAATGGCCTTTTGCTTCAAACAGACAAGCCAAACAACATAGACCCCAGATACTTATGCAGAACAACTTTATATATTGCTAAAGTCAATGAGGAAGACAAAAGGTTTCCTGTGTGAGTTTCTTTTTCAGTTTTTCAGACTTGGAGACAGGGGAGATGAGCATCCTTGTTTGTAAACTTCATCACTTGAGGCAGTATCATTCACAAATAAAAACAGTATGCTTTGTTAATATGATGCATTTTGGTGAGCTTGTGTCTTGGCTAAGTTTTTCAAGTTACTAAGGAAAATACAGGCTGAATACCTTCAGGTATTCTACACCAATGAAATCTTCTGTGTATTTTTCTGTGATAACCACCCATTTGCCTCAGTTCTTTCCTCTTACAGACATTTTTCAGCTCTGCAAAGTTAGCCCTCACTGTCTAAAAATAGCAAGTGTTATCTATTTAATCCTTAACCTTTCCCCCTAGAATAATATCCCATTTTTCTACAACATCCACTTCCTATTCAGAGCATTCAAAATATGCCTAAGTGGTTTTTGCTTTCTGATAATGAAGAGATAAGCATTTCCTCAGTCTGTCACTCCTTTATTTTACTGTTTCTCCAGGAACTTAGTCCTGTGACTAAAGCTGACTTTGCAGAAACTTTATAAATAGGCCTTGTATAATTGCTTGTATAGACACCAGCAAATCTGAAAAATTCAAGTGCTGTTAAAGGTTAGTACTCAGAATTGCATGGGGGAGGAAAATGAGAGGGAACAGGTCTAAAGAACACAGTGAGAAGGCTTCTTGGAAACTGTTGTCCTCATTGTATGCAAATTACCATCTGTAAAAAAAAATAAATCTGTCATTTTAAGGTTATTTTTCCAAAAGCAAATTGATAAGGAAGCCCCAAGGACCTACTGAAAGATAAAACAAAGGCAGGTTGACTGCTGTTCAGTGGCTGGCTATTCTGTACAGTTCAAAAATGAATTTGACAAACTCCCTTAGATGGCTAAGCAAAAACAGTCTGGTCAGTAGTCATTAAGGTGGACTGACTCCTGAAATGCCTTCTTTTTCTAGAATGTGATCTCTGTCCCTCAGGTCAGAACAGGGGTTCCCAAATCAGGGTTTTTGGAAAACCCAAGCTATTTAGAACATTTCCTTGGCTGTTTTGGAAGTGAGCTGTGACTATAAAATTGTGAACTTTACATGTCTGCCTAGGCCAGTGAAAACTGAGGATTCTCTGCACGTTTTCGCACTTGGGAAGTCTTGATGGTGCAAGTATTCGAGATACTCCTGTTAAGAGCATTAGATACAGATACCTGTTATTTGGGGAAAAGATACAAAATGTCAACATCTGTCTTGAGTAGTGAGATAATTTTTAAATTTCCCCACCAACAGAAACACCTGGGAGTTTAACTGGAAAAGCTGTGGTAACAGTCGTCTTGAGAGTCCTAATTTGAGAAGCAATCATATGGAGCATATTGCAAGCTAAAATCAGCCTTTTCAATCTAATGAGCAGTTCAGCCCCTGGCATTTTGATGCCATGTGAAATGAGTGAACGTGCATTCTGGTAGTGATCCTCTTGACATGCATGTTTGTGTCTGGGATATAAACCAGCACACAGAAATTTGGCAAAGTTCATTATGAACTAGTTCAGGCTGATGTGCAGTGACAGGAAGGCAGGTTCTTCTCCTGCCTTTAATGTAAACAGTGTTTCTGTTCTTCTGCCCAGTCATAGTCCTCACACTTCCTTGTTGATGTGAAAAGGGATTTCCAGAACCCTTGGCAACACCAAGAGCACCTGACACAAATACTAACACAAAAGCCTGACACAAAAAATAAATGCACATTCTGGCTTAGTTTAGTTCACTGCTGTCATAGGCTGGGATGACATAAGTAGTCCGTTCACAGATTAAAAGCACAGGTGCTTCTTTCTGGCCATCACTAATTATTATGAATAATGTAGTAACTGGTGTAGTTACTGGAGCATAAATATCAAACATCTGAAAGAAAACAGTGCCTTCTCTTCTGCAGGGTTAAACAGCTGACAGATGAAGAGGAATGTTGCATCTGCATGGATGGGCGTGCTGATTTAATCCTGCCGTGTGCTCACAGTTTCTGCCAGAAATGCATTGATAAATGGTAATATAGATGAAAGGATATTAATTATTTTATAGTATGCATGTTTCAATTTGGTTTGACAGATTCTGTGGTTGCCATGTAATTTAATGTCTGAAGATATTTCCAAGCTAATGTACATATGGTACATAACAAGCTTGAGTAAAATCAGACAGAAGCAGAAGGAAAGCAGGAAATTTTGTATAAAAGAGATGTGAAAGTGCTCTTCAGAATTTGTTTTATAGTTTCACACATCTTCTTATTATTCTTAAATTGAATTGTTATAGTCTTGCCCAGAAACTTGAGAAGATGGTACATGCAGATGCTGCCATGTTAATGCTTCACAAAATCTCATTTAAGGCTTGTTAAGACTGTGCACATATGAAGGCAAGTTGGACTGTCGGTCACTAACTTGGAAAATAACTATCAGAGGGCTTTTTTTCCATATGTTATGCTTTCACTTCAGATAAATAGCATACAATTTACTGGTTTAAATATATCAAACTCCTCCAGAAAGATACTACTCAATGGCAGCACCTTCAAATTTACCTATTTAACGTGTAGCTTACAATGTTCAGCTTCACAGTAAATCAAACACCTTTTCAGCTTCTGCATCTCTGATATACCAGTACTTGGAAAAGTGGGAGAGAAAAACTCTTTTGTGGAGGAACACAGCTGTTGTCTTGACCATGCAGGCATTCAAGGATTAGGGAAGTGTCCTGGCAGTCTGGCATTAGGGGACACAGACCTACCCTGTTAAAAAAGGGGTTTTTGGCTAGTTAATGCAAATGGGTTTATACGTAATTGGTGCGTAAGAATTTGTTTTGTGTCTTTTTGAAAGACTTACTGAAGAAGTTACTCTTGCAACGAACACCAGCCTTCCACAAAGAGAAAACATAGTAAAAAATCACTGTATCTCAGAACACAGCAAGTCATTTCTCTCTTCAGGGAAAATATCCTAACATCTATCAGCAGGACAGGGCTTAGTTTAGTGACTGTGCTGGAGGGTGGACTATACACTGCTTGGCTGATGAATCAGCTGAACTCCTCACTAAATTCCAGTTACACCATGCCACCATGCTTTATTTTGGTCTGTAATTTTTAAGGTTGATCTCCTCTTAATTTAGGCATAGCAGAGGCTCCCAGCTCAAACATAAGTGTTTGAGGGGGTTGGGACTCAGGGACCAGTTCTAAACTTCTATGGGCTGCATGACCAAGGAAAAGGCTCCTTCATCTTTATATCTAGGAAGCCTAAGGAGATTGGTTTCTAAGGACCTCAGCTGAATTCCTGAAGATGGGAAGAATTAGTTTAGGCAGTGAATTTCCATTTAAATTTTCTGGCCGGGTAGCCAGATGCATCCTGTCTGACCTGAGCAAATGATTAGGAGGAATATGATTCCAAATTTTCACTCAAAGAATGGAGCTCCATTCAAAAGTCTTCCTCACAAAGAAAGAAGTTTTTAAACAAACAAAATAAATAGGTGGCCTAATCCAGTTAATGTGATCATTCTTGAAGTTCTCATTGGGTTGGTGTTTGTTTGGGTTTTGTTTGTCCGTTTGGGGGCTTTTTTGGCTTTTTCTGGCCAGCCAGAGGCCATCAGTGAAAACCACTCATTTCTGTGCCTTCCTAACAGGAGTGACCGCCACAGAAACTGTCCTGTGTGCCGCCGGCAGGTGACTGGGGCAGGAGACTCCTGGGTGGTGTCAGAGGCCCCTACAGAAGATGACATTGCCACTTACATCCTTAACATGGTGGATGAGGCGGGGCAGCCCCACAGACCCTGACCCTGCCCACCAGGCTGATCATGGCAGAACCACTTGAAGTTTTTGTTTTCCGAGCGTCTGGTTTTACCTCTCCTTGCCGTTCTTCCACAGTCTGTCCTTTCCTTCTCCTCTTGGCTGCTGTGAGTCTGTGCTGCTCTCCTAAAGCACAGGGTATCTGAGCAAGTTTCTGTGCGTGCAGTCTTCATTATTAAACTGTTCTTTCAGCAAACTCTCTGATCATTAACACAGGTTACTTTAGCAACAGAGTTTGATATTAATTAACAGTTCAACTACTCGATGAAGCAACTTATAACAGCACAACTACAACTGCAGACTGTGTGAGCATCACAGTGTACTGCTACAGAGATGAACCACGGCAGATGGCTTGACCTCACAGCTCCTACCCTTGAAAGCAGTCCCTTATTCACAACTAAAGTGAATGAAGATGATGAGTTAGCACTAGTGGTTATTAATTTGAAATTTTACTGTTGAAACTTGAAGACGTCCCACTGCCTGTTCTTAAGTAGGAAGTTATTGCTGCTGTTAGTGTTTACAGGTACTTAATCTGATCTATTATGACTTTTAGTATTATTTTAAATCTGTTTTGGAGAGTGTAGGCAGGTCTGTAAATGTATTTGTGCACTTCCCCTTATTCTTCTAACAAGACTTATCTCTTAGAATATTTTTTTAAATATGATATTTAGTATAGTCTTATTAGCTTGGAAACATTAAACAGTTTCGTACACAATCCTAAAAGCAGTAAATCAGCTTCTCAGTAGTTTTTGATAACAGCTAAAATTATTTCTAAACATTGGGCATATCTCAAGAGAATGCCTTTATCTGAATTAGCACTTAAGGTGTAGTTTAATCTGATGCTGTGGTTTTACCTGCTCCTCTTGAGTTTTTGAAGTGATGAGATCAGAGTTAAAAGGTATTTGAAGAGTTACAAGTGATAATCTAAGTAAGGGTGCTCTATTTTATATCTACAAGTGCAATATGCTTTTATGTAGCAGAGGGAAACTTCTTTAACAACAACGTGGCTTGGAGCAAGATATGCATGTGACAGCTTGGAAAAGGGATATCACAACTGGAGTGCAACGGTATTTTGTGTCTAGCAGAATAAAGTATTTAAAGAGCTGAGTTTAGACAGTCTAAAATCGTTAGTATTCAGGAAACCCATCTTAAGCCTCTTGTGCATGAATAGTGTTATGGAAATTAATGGCTACTGTAGAGAATTAAGTTTTTTTTATATATATAAACACAAATACTACTTTTTCTCACTCAGTAACCTCAAGTTAAAATATTCAAGTGTAGCATTTGAGGGAATATCAGCATAAATCTTGCTTTCTGTGAGACTGCTTTTTCCCTTACCATATCTGTTAAAATTCCATGATGCCATAAGGCTTAAGTCCTTTTGTCACAGACAGGTTCTGAACTAAAAGGCATGTGCACATGTAGATATGCATATTTAGGTTATTTTTCTTAATTGGCTGCAAAATAACTTAATTACATCAATTTGTTAAAGAATGTGCACAGCATATGGCACCCGTTTGAGCTTGGCTTGTGACACATTGTCAAGTTTACCATAGGTTTTAGGACAGAGAAGCAATGTACCCCTCATGTGTCTATCATCTGAGAGCCAGCATGGCTTAGTGTGTAAATTTGTCTTTAGCTGTGGAAAAATCCTTTTAGGAGTGTATATAGCTGAGAACCCTTGGTTTTGTTTTGTTTTTTTCTCCTTTCTTAAGCCATTGATAGCAATGAGATATTCTTCAGTAAATGTATGGAGTGTTTGGTTGCATAAAAGCGGTTATAGTTTGGGCTGGAAATTGTTACTGGCCCAGGTTTTCCCACTCAAACATGTGCACATATTCCTAATCATGCACCAGTTTGTTGTCTTTTTGCTTTTTTGAGCTTGCATTAGTCCATGTTCAGAACTTTCAAGTAACCTTTGAATTTTTTAAACTTTTTATATCACTGGAACAGAAAGAACATCTAAATGAAACCTTCAAGCTAACTTTATTTTTCAAGTACTTCAAGAATTATACTGACTGAGATTTTGTAAGTTGACTTTCTGCTGAGAACTTACATGAACTTCTTAAAATGTAATTTTATAATGATGCAAACAGGTTGTTAATTGCAGCATAATGACAATTATTATATAAACTAATGAAAAAATTATTTAAATAGTGAAAAAGTAAACTTTGTATTCTGTACAGCTTTTTTAAATTAAGTTGCTGTAATTCACACTGCTGTGATGTAGATACTGTAATGTGTGCCTTGTAAAATATATGTACTGTATGTTATATGGAGAAATAGATACTTTAACACTGAAAAACTAGTAATTTGGTACTGGTTGATATTACTTAGTCTGAAGTGCAACATCTAGCAAACAATTTTGGAAAAGAAATCCATTGGCATGGACATGACAGTGAGTTCCAGAAGCTAGACCTTGAAAATGTGAATTACTGCAAATAGCTGTTGGTAGGGGGCATTAGAACAAATTAACTTTCTTGTGTTAAGTGAACATTTCTTACAGGTTTAATGTGAAATTGTAACCTAAGCATTAGAGATGGTATTAATAGCTAAGAACATTCTACTATATTAAACTTTGTGTATGAATTGTGAAATAAAGTTACTTTGGAAGAAATGTCAGAGTTCTTTTAAGCTTGAGGAATCTCTTGGCTTTAGTACCACAGAAGTCTGAAAACTGAGTTTTGATCCAAATACAATTGCATTGTACAGGTGGTGTGGTTAAAAGTGTGGCACTGTGAGTCAGAGCTCTCTTAAACTTTGAAGGGTAATATCAACAAGGTACCTCAATGCAGCTCTGAAAAAAACCAAACAAAACTGGCACTGATTTGACATCTTCTAGGTACACAAGTAAATTGGAACATTCTGCACTGATGGGAAAAATTAAACAACTCTGATTCTGAGAGGACAATAAAGAGGAGCAGGTTTGTTCAGGGAAAGGATTTTTATTTTCAGAGAAGTGTGATACACTTTTTCCCCAAGTTATTTCATCCTGTTTCTGATGGTATTTTAAAGTTTAAGAATGTTACGATTTAGGATATTTTTTTTCTTAATTTTTCCTTGTTTTAAGGAAGAACTGAGATATGTAATTAATGTAACTGTTTCCTCCATCTAGTTACTTGGCTTATCTGTTTGGATCTTTCGAAGCCAAGGCAGAAATGGAAGAGGAATTAATTAACAGATCAGCAATTAGAATGGATAAAATGACCAGTTGACAGGCACAGCAGGAGTTGGGTGTACCAGAGCAATTAGCAAACCTTTATATTTACTAGGTTTCAAGTTTAGGCACCATATCCATATGATGGGCATGGTTCTTTTTTTCTGTGGGAAATGGTATATATTTACCTTCCTTATCTTTCTTTTAAAGAAAATTCTGTACATGATTCGAAAGGTTTTCTTAGCCATACTCTTTCCAGTTCTGGGAACCAGGGCAACCACTGAGATCTCTGTGTTACAGGTTTGAACTGAGCTGTTCAATCCCACCCCTGTAGAGCTGTAGGTGCCAAATGCATTATTTTTGGAAGGAACATATTGGCTGTGATTCTTTGTGCTTTGCATCCAGCTAGGTCCTGGAAGAACAGCCCCCTCAGGAAGCTCTAAGGATGTTTGATATAAGTAGGAGCTGTATGTTAACCTGGCTGGCCTTAATCCTTACTCTGCATATACCTAATGCTTTAATTTTGTATTCACACACACTCTGTAATGGAAGTAATATGACAGTAATTAAGTATTTTCTTTGGGCTTCTGTTGTTAAATCGTCTTTGAAGATAACTTGACAGAGGTTTTATCCTCACCTGTTTTAAGTGAGTGAACAGAATTCTGCTTTATGAGTGTGTCTCAAACATCAGTAATTTCAAAACTGAATTTTTGTTAACTGCCATTTCTTCAGATGCTTGATTCCAAGGCCTAGAATTTATCATACAGCAATATTCCTTAAGGACTAAAATCTTTTCCTGCTGGGATGTGTCACTGGAATTAGCCTGGATGGGGCTGTGTGCTTTTCCAGTGACCACACTGTGTGATCACCAGGTAACGTTTTGCTCTGAGCCAGCCAATGTTACATCCATGAGAGACAGGACAGCACATTCTGCTTTTCTGTCAGAGCTGCCAAGAGGTTCATTAGCAGATCTTCACTTACCTCACTAACCCATCAAAACTCAAATAGTAAACACTGGGCATGGGGTTTGTAGGCCTAATACTAAAAGGAATTAGTTTTTTGAGCTTGGATAGAACTTTGCACTGTGTGTCTGCTGGAATGAAGAATACAATCCGATAGGTGATTAAATTAGCACTTCTCTTTGGTTCTAAGTGCTATTGAAAAATGCTAGGTGTTTTCACAAAGTAAGCCTAAAGTCTTTGGAAACCTGCACCTCTGAAAATTTTAAGTGTAAGAAGGTAGGACTTTGATACAACAATCCATGCTTCCATGCTGATGTAGTCCTGACCCATTTTAACAGCTCTTCAAAAACTACTTTTCCTGTGAGACAGTCCCTGTCACCCATGGTGGATGATTAATGAAGTAGTGGTGTTGGTGTCTCACTGTTACACTGACTCTCTCAGTATTACACAGACTGTGCTGTTTAACAGTGGTGTTCAGTGCTTGGAGAGGTGTGGGGGAGAAATGCACATTTCTCAGTTACAGATGAACCTGTACTCCTGTGCTTCACCAGTGCTGCTCATGTACAGAAATAAGGTTTGTGTATGTGCTGGTTTAGCACAGATGGTAGAGTGCAATAAGTGAATTCTTTTAAACTGACAACTAAAATAGCCAATTGCCTGTAGGAATCTACTTCTGAGAAACACATAGTTTTAAAAGTTAGAAGGAAAGCTGGGATCGCTTTTTTTTTTCCAGCTTCACAGGAGGTAAGGCAGTCCGAGCTCCCCCTCCTTTGGAGGGGGAGCTGGGATGACCAAGCTGAAGTGGGGGTGAATGATAAACCCCCCCCCGCCCTCACTATCTCAGCCTGAATCA
>VXBB01001981.1:647303-713602 GCA_013399915.1 Illadopsis cleaveri | reverse complement strand
GGAGCTGGCCCAAAACCTGACTGCTGCCTGAGCTCTTTTTCCAGCAGAGAGAGGAGGGCCTGCCTCCCCTTTCTGAATGAGACCCAAAAGTAAAAAGCAAAGATTTTTTCATCAGCCGGGCTGCTTTGAAATCTGTCAAAGTTTTTTCTCTATTCCTGCGGTTTTGAAAATCCCGGCTGCCCCACTGGCNAAAACAAATTTTCCCCCGGGCGGCTTTTTCTATAAGAGTTCCAACCCACAAAGACTTCTCTAAGTTGTCAGTGAGACAAAAAATCCATAGTAAAACAAAAAACTCCTCTCCTAAAAAATTAATAAAAAGCTATATTTAAATAATAAAACTGACTAAATATCATAAGTTTTGTCTCTATGTGGTTTGTAAAAAAGTGAATACTTGTGGGAGAAGAAAAAGCTTTGAAAGTTTCATTTTTTTCCTTTTCTTATTGTGTGTTAATAAACTATCTTTTTACTTCTAAGTTGAGCCTGTTTCACCTTTTTGTCCTCCCAAAATCCTATCTCTCAATCAGCGAACATAAAACCACCACATAAATAGTGCATTAGCCAAAAAAAACAAACCAAAACTACAACAGTGTATTAAAAGAGACGATGTTTTAATCTTCACCTAAAAATCTTGACTCCCTTTCTTACTGAAGTGTTTTGTGTTAAGCTTTTCCTCAAAAGTCATGGTTACTGTAGCAGGATATCTGTGTTGATACTGTTTATTGAAGTCTGTCACTTGTTGGCTTCTTAGTTGGGTTTTGTCAGATAAATCTGTTGTGCCTGCTCAGGAAATCACAGTACGTGAACTGCTCTGCCCTGAGGGTCAGAGCTGCTTTCCTGCTCCCAGGTTGGGTGTCCTGACTCTCAGCTCAATATCCATGAGGCTCCAGGGTGAGCAAGAGCTGCTGCATGCCCTGCCCTGGTGCCCAGCCTGGATGAGCAGGGAAGCAGGGTGGGCACCAAGAGATGGTCGGGCAGCAAAGCAATTTCACTTTCAGGACTTTACACCAGGTCTGAATGGTTGGTTTGCAGTAACACTGAATTGTTTGAAGCCAGATAAGCCTTTAGCCCCTTCTCCTAAATAGTCCTGTCTTCTCTACCTTCACTGGGTTTTTTTTTTTCAGTTTTCATGCTTTATTTAGGTTTAGTCAGGTTAATTGCACATGGTTTTAGTTCTCCTCAAATGTGGAGATTCGGAGGAACTACAATTTTTTTGAAAAATATACACACAAAATCCATAACCATATTCTTTTACAATTCATTCATTAGTGTAATGTTTAATGCTTCCACAAGAGGCAAAAGATAAACATCATGTAACCCAGGCACAGAAAGAAAAAGCAGTTTTTACAGACACCTTCTCAGACTTGGATTTTTACTAGGCAAAGAGAACAGAAATGTTTAGCCACACATAAAGAACAATTATATGAGACAATAAGGTGGCTCTGGGCTGTGGGGAAAAAAAAAAAAAAGTATCCTCCAGTAGCAGAGCAAATGCCTTAAGTTTGCTAAAGTAACAGAACAGAAAAGAATTGTACATGTAGATAGGTTGTAAATATCAAATACCCATAATGAACCATTTCAGGTTCAAAGTATAAAATGCTTTTGAACCAAGAGATTTAAGGAAGCCTTGAAAAACGTTTGAGCCTCTCTCCTAATGAAGTACAGAGAAAGTAGGATGTTCTTCCATCCTGCAGCAGTGCTTACCCAGTTGTCACCTGCAGCGATGTTCTTCCAGGCCCTGAGTGAACCAGCTGTGTTCTAACCAGCCTTGACCTCAGCACAGCTGGGGGGATCAGCCACTGCCCTGTCCTGCACTGGTGTCTGTGTGTACAGCAGTGACTTGTGCTGGATCTATCTTTTCATTCCAGCCACAGCCTGAGCCCACAAGGGTACACTGAACAGCCTCACATTGGCACAGAAGTG
Organism: Illadopsis cleaveri; assembly: GCA_013399915.1. Lineage (NCBI taxonomy): Eukaryota > Metazoa > Chordata > Aves > Passeriformes > Timaliidae > Illadopsis > Illadopsis cleaveri. The sequence goes on along the minus strand of VXBB01001981.1, from coordinate 711,682 downwards.
CAACTTTAAGAAAAGAAAACAAGGCAAAGCTTAAGAACTGAACTTGGGAATCAGTAACATTTGCCCAATTAAACGATGACCAGGAGAAATGTAGTAGTGGAAGCTTGAAAGGGTGTCTGTTTATATTTCCCCAAATATAATGCTACAAGCCAAATTTCCCTTTAAAAGCAGCACACAAGGAAACACAGAAAGCAGAACTTGTGGTCAGGACCACTTATGTGTTACTGTGGTTACTGTCAGAATCCCAATTATTGTCCATTCACTGAATATGCAAATCCAGTTTTCTTTTTTTTTTCAATAACAGCTACAGACCTATTAGAACCTGAGGTAAAGACAGCTGAAAAACTATTAAATATATACACAAATTTGGTATAATTTTAAGGAAACTAAAAAAGATATGTAAGTGACAACAAAAGCAGCACTAATAGCAATCTTCAGGTGAAACAACCCAAGTAAAGCAATGTCTATCAGATGGAAATACTTTAAATTGAAAATCTTCATACCAAGCATGTTGCATATTTAGCCTGGATGGAAATGTTTTTCCCAAATAATGTTATGTTGGTAACAGTTTATTCATTAGTTGTACTGATGGAAACATGACATCTGCATTTGATGCAGCTAAACAGCTTAAACCACTTTCTCAGACCTCATCTGAAGCAAATGACACCAATCCTGAGACTGTATTCCTTGAGCTGCTAAAGTTTCTAACAGTGAGACCAACAGGGGCTGCTGACTGAGAACTTGGGACAATTTACCCTCTTACAGCTGGGCAGCATAATGTGGTTTCACATGATTTTTAGGGGTACAAGGAATACAAAATCTGGCACATTGCAGACATTAGGCTGGGGCACTGAAGGGCTGAAGTCAAATTCCCACCACCTGCCTGCAGCCCTGGTTTTTGATGAAAAGCCTGTGCAATCACTGCAGTTCTGTCTGCATGACACTGGCTAACTGTGATGGTGAGAGGAGGGCCAGAACTCTCCCTTTTGTTCCTTGGACTCCCTCAGAACAGCCTTAATTCCAGGCTGCTGCCTGATATCTTTAGGTTTATCTCTCGCTCTCAGGGGGTTCTTGCAAGGCTGCAGAGCTATAAGAGGTGATAAGGAATTAGTCCTTCCCCTATTTTAGTGCCATTTCCTTGCAGTCTCCGTCCAGGACAGCAGAACATTTAAAAGGTGTACTTGTAGGTATCTCTTGGAACTGCCACAGCTTGAAGAGAGAGCCTTCAATGCCTCTATACATTTATGCCATTAATGGGTCCTTTGGTGCTGGTGGTGTCACCACTGCCACTTTTGGCTGCATTTGCAAGGGCAAGTGAGACCTGAAGAACTCTTGAAAGGAAGGCTGTAGGTGCCCAAGCTCCAGGACAAGGGCCTGGCCTAGGAAATACACGTGGCATAAGACATCTGATTGAGCACAACGTGCAGGGTTCAAGGTCAGCTGAACCTTGATGGGGCAGTATCAGTTATTGGCTTTTTATGCATTAATGCTGAATGCCTCTTTGAAGAGGCCCAGTGTCCCTATGCAGGATATTACAGAGCCAGGGGTCTAACCCTGGGCTTAGATCCTGCCTCAGGGACTGAAGGCCTTTAAATTGAGTTGCTTTGCTGGACTTACAGGCATCCACACTCTCTGCTGCCCCAGCCTCGAGTCTTTTTTTGGTGTATAACTTTGTGCAGCTTCTACAATACATAGGTGCCATCCTGTTATTACCTTTAATCCTTTCTGCAGGAGTGGTACTGTGTCATAAAGATGATGAAATAGAAAGAAGATTGAAAGTGATGAATACTCCAGTAGCTGTATTTTACTAACCACTTCCTCATAAATAAATAGTTTAACATAACATACCATGATTTGAAATGACAGATTTCAAGTGGGCTGGCTTCTGTATAAATAGACAGCTTGACTTCCCATTCAGCTGTAGTCGACTAAAATACAGACTAAAACAAATGTGTAAAAATATGTCAGAAGTAGGACCAGAACCAGGTCTGGCATTTCTACCACTGATTCATAAGAACACTTCCCTTTTTTAAGTAAAAAATTTCTCTCAACATGCAACCAGAATTATCTGCATAAATTTCTAAGTAATTTGAATGGGCATATCCACATATTCACATTACAAAGCAATAAAAAAGTGTTCTCAATTTTCAAGGCAAAATTTTCATGATATAATTAGACTCATCACAATGTATAATAGTGATTTTGACACCATGTTTTCCACTTGCTAGTTAAAAAGCATTCATCTGCTGTTCTTCACTGACATCCTACATAACAACAGGAATTAATCAGTCATTGAACAAGATTACCCGATGTTGGTTTTTCTTGTTTTCCAATATGACTGCTGAAACATTGAGTTAAAAACTGTGTCAAAACACCTTCCAGAATGAAAGGGTAGCCTCAAAATTATGCACCCCATATAAATGGCTAATGAATAAAGAGTTAAAATTAAAAGTGTTAAAAGCCATGACTGGTACTGAGACTTGCAGGACCAACGCAGGTGGGTGTGTGCTGTCAGCATCTGCGGGATCCTCAGGTGCACAGCACAGCTGCACTACAGATACTCTCTGGTTTCCCAGGCTACACTGCAGGGCACAGTTAAGACAGTATGAAACAAATACTACATGATTCTGAGCTTGCATGTAATATTTACAGCAATCTTAAAAAGCCTAATGTTCATAGAAACTGAAATCTTTGCAACGAGAATAATGCGGTGATGGCGAACGCTGCTTACGCTGTACTGTACTGTTGAGTTATGTCTCTGTAGCATCAAAGACAGATGATTTGAGGTTAATTAGCATCATATCCTGCTTAAGAGGGACATATTCTGGTTTCTCTGAGTTTGCAACTACTTGGACAGAGTAGAAATATCTTCTGTTCTCATGGCATCAGCCAGGAAGCTGAGTTCATTGCACAGAGTCTCGTACCTGAAGGCCATCCGGATCTGGGCAACATTTGTCTTTCGAATGTCATTTCCCTCAGGCCCTTCCTTGCAATAATTCACCCCTAAGAATTTCTGCTTTTCCTGTGAATGGGATTGAAAGTCAAAAGGAAGAAGTCAGTTCAACTGCTTTGACTTATTGCAGAAATAAGTGTTAGTTGAATGAGTCCAGTACAAGTGAAAAGAGCAGTTTCAACCAGCTGGCTATTAAACTCTTCCTAAGTCTTAACCAGTTTAGGAGATTTTAAGACCAAAGTTTATCCATATAATCACTCAAAAGTGCACTCAGTGTGGCTTGGTCAAACCCTCAGTGTTCAGCCTTCACTGCCACATTTTGCATGTGAGAGGGCAAAAAGAGGTTTAGGTCTCTTGTTGGTTAAATGTCGCACTAGAGGAAAATGAGTAGTTGTCACCAGGGAATACTGGAAGAAACAACAGAATATACTCGTGAAGCCCCTTCAAACACCAGTTCTTTCAGAGAAATGTTCAAAAGTGACATAGAAGAGAAAATGTTCTGAAATAAGTCCTGGAGAAAGCCTTGGCTCTATAGAATTTTAAAGCCAAAAAGGAATTTAATCTAATCTGACTGCCTATCTAAACCAGAATATTTTCTGTAGTACTCCCTTTTAAGCAAAACATGTCTTGCTTATGACAGGCAGTTTGTTTTTACTTAATGCTAAGACATGATGTAGAAAATCACGGGCAGAAGGATATCACCCAAATAATTAAAAGTTTGTAGAAGGAGAACTGAGTATAAATAGGCATCTGGTCTCTCTACATATTTTGAGAATTCCAAAACAAAGCTAATGGGAAAAAGTAATGTTGTTACTTTACTTGTAATGTAAGACTGCATAGCAGATAGTTTGTGACTATTTCTGAAAAGGAGGACAAGGATGTGCACATGCTGTTCAGTGTTCAAACTGTTGACTTCTGGGTTCCTATTTGCCCTAATATTCACAGAAGAGGTTTTCCAACCATACTTACTTTATGTGACAATCCACTCTGTAGAACGCTGTTTCTTGCTATTTCACACAAGTCACATGTACTTAGTTTCCACACCTGTGCTGCAATAGCATATTCTTCCATGAGAGCTTCCTGCAGCACCAAAACACATTTAATATTAAATTGTATGTAAATAAGATATAAATGGGGATACGTACTCATTACTAATTAAGGATTTTATACATGCTCTTTAGACAGCTGTGAAAAATTAGAAGTTTGAAACTTTAAAATCACAACTACTATGAAAAGAATTGTTCATTTCAAATTTCCCAAGGACTACTGGTTAATAATTAATAGGCACTGGGTATCCAGTTAGCTTAGTCTAAGAAATTGCAGCCTGCAGTCCAGATCCTTGGAGGCATTTCTTAGGCAATTCCAAAGGAGCCCCAGGGTACACAAACACCCTGGAGCACCAGTTGTAAAGCCTGAGTGATTTTGCACGTGGACAGGCAGCAGGGCAATTTCTGGCTCCGGCCCTCCCATGCCAGGCGGGCGGGTGTGGCCCCAGCGGGCTGTCCCAGCCCAGGACCTTGCACACTCCATGTGACTGCAGCATGCCCCAGCCAGCTGCAGCAGCTCCGTGTCCCGGGCCAGCAGCCAACCCGGGCAGGGCTCAGCTTGTCCTGGGACACGGAGCTGAGCAGTGGATGGGCCCCTCCGGGCACAGCACAGCTCAAATCGGTGCCAGCCACGAACGAGGGCATCACAGCCAGTGACCAGGCACTCCTGTCCTGCCAGGTCACCCAAGGGCAGGAATCTGTTTCAGCTCACTGAGCAAGCAGCTCATATGTCATCTTGAGATTCCACATCGTGTTTTTGTAATGTACTTCCCCAGACTTATTAGAGTAAGGAAACTGGACTTTCCTGGCACTCTAGAGGATTGTTTATGAAGGCTCAAACCTCCCTTCAGCCTCATCCTTCATTTTATACTTCAACAGCCAACACTGGAGAGGCAAGAGTACAAAAGAAACATAATTAGGAAATCAGACATTTCCTTCTGAAGCCTAACAGTGAGTAGCAGACAGAAAATGAGGGAGAATGAATGAAGTGACTGAAAGACATGACACTATGTCCTAAGCAATGAAATAAAACAGCTTTCAGGTCATTTTGGACCTGTGTGGTGCTGTTGCTAAATTCAAAGCCAGTGCTTTTCGCAATTCCTACCTTTGTGTAATGAAACTGCATAGGATCATCTGTGGAGAGGGAGACGTGCAGTCCCTTATGGAGAAATTCCCGTAGCGGATTTTTGGAGTACTCCAGGAAGAGGCTGTTGTTACTAAGTGGGGACATAGCAATGGGTATTTGTGCAAGATAATAGAGATACTGGAGGACAGGACTCTGAAAAACAAAACACAGTCAGCATTTAATGGTACTATGGGATAAAGAAAAAGAGAAGAATTTCCCTTGGATAAAATGGAAATAGCACTACAGGGGGAAGACTAAGATCAAAAACTTAGGTTGACATAGAACCCAGACTTCTCTACGAAACATTTAAGATTCTGAATTTTAAATCTTACTGGTCTTTATAAAAATAATTAATGTTCTTAAATATAGGTGTAATTTTTTAAAAAATATGGTGACTAATACTACTGTAGATTGGTAATTATATATATGGCCATTATGGCACTGTATTTGATATCAGCTGCATACCTTCCCCAAAACCTGAAGGTCATAGAAAACAGATGGGCAAGAACTGCTAAGCAATTTTTTATTTCCAAAGCTGCAGTCCAATAGATAAATTTTAGGAGCAAAAGAAGTTTTAATTTACAGGAAGTCATGTGTTGCTGTTGTACCTAATAAAAATAATCTGTGATCACATCATCTTTAATACTGTTTTGTCTTAGCCAACCTATGAACCTGACAAGTGCCTTTATTACTATTACTATTAGTACCTGCTGCGCCATCTGACTACACCAGGCCACGCAGGAGAGAGGGAAGAGGAGAATGCTTTGGTCACACACTGCTTTAGTGTTACTCTGTCTGGGTCTAATTTTATAAATTCCTATTTGTGAGCACAGTATCGGACATGTTTTTAGGTACATTTTTTCTTTGTTCTTGGTTATGTTGAAAAATACAGAGAATTTTCCAGCATTAACCAGAAAAAATTCACTTATAAGGGAACTCCTGAAAAATTACAGTAAACTCAGTACAAGTCTGCCACCCACTGACCAATTATTTTAATTATGAAACAGTGCCCTGAGGATGAGTTGACTGATGGTTTTCATTAACTAATGTGCCAGGAATTATAGCATTTGTTCTGTCATAAAACAGACATTTGTTCTATCTAAAATATTGTTCTGTCAAACAGCGATGTTGAATTACTTGATCAAAATAATCAAATCCTTAAAGAACTTCTGAATGACCCCGGAAGTACAGAAATGCCAATAAGAGAAAATTACCTTTCTCCCCATAGAGAAAAAACGAGAGCTTTAATAGTAAGTTATTCTGGGACTAAACCAGGGAGCAGTAGCAAGTCTAAAGTTTTAAGTTTTGTTCATGTAATTTTAACTCTGCTTGGAGTAACCAAAAATGGGTGCTGCCAAGTCTCTGACATATCTGAACAGGTGATCTTCCTTCCCTGTGAAGACAAAGCTGTCTTTTTGTAGTTTAAGAGTAGGAAGTTCAGTTGAGGTTATTCATTTCACTGAATCATGAAATAGTTTGGTTTGTAAAGGACCTCAGAGATTATCTGCTTCCAACCCCCAGCAATGGGCAGGGACACCTCCCACTAGTGACTCAAATCCCCATCCCACCTGGCCTTGAACACTTCCAGGGATGGGGCATCCACAGCTTCTGGGCATCCTTTGCCAGGGCCTCACCATCCTCACAGTAATGAATTTCTTCCCAATCTCTAATCTAAAGCTACCCTTTTTCAACTCCTCCTTGTCCTGTCACTACCTGCCCTTGCAAAAAGTCCTTATCCAGCTCTCTTGTAACCCCCATTTAGCTACTGGAAGGTGCTAGAAGGTCTCCCTGGAGCCTTCACTTTTCCAGGCTGCACAACCCCAATGGTTGCAGCCTTTCCTCACAGGAGAGGTGCTCCAGCCCTCTGAGCATCTTCATGGCCTTCTCTGGACTCCCTCCAACAGGTCCACATGTTCTGGTGTTGGGGGGGTCTGGGTGGAGCTTCTGACAAAACTGAAGAGTTACTTGTGCCTTGCTAAGAAAGTGAATTAATGGGGCAGCCCAAATTGATTTTGGGCTGCCCAGAAAAATGTCAATTTGGTGCCTTCTGTTTGAACCAGTGATGGATGTGTGAGCACACACTGATTAGTTTAGGAGCAACCAAGCAATACCTTCTTCAGGAGCAATCCATGAGAAATATTGTCTGCTGTCAGAAAGGCAGAAACAAGGTGCGTGATAGACCCAGCTTCTCCACAGTGAGGTCGGAACAGGAAAGTGCACATGCCTCTTTCCCTGAAGAGATTAAAAGCAAGTTTCACTTAAAGCACTGTTCTTTATCTATTTGGTATATAACTGCCAGTAATATGTGAATTTGAAAAGAAGAAAATTAAGTTACACATTCTCATATAGTTTGATGTGACATCTTCTCAGGCCTACCAGGCTGCTGAAAAGGGCAGGTCCTTCTACCCAAGCCCCTTCTACCACCAGACATATTTGTGTCTTCTTTCCTTCCCCAGTTACATCTCATTTGGCAATTGTCTACCCACTGGGTGAACAGCTACTGAACGGATTTCAGTGGAGTGAACTGACAGATGGAAAACTCAGTAAACCCATGCAACCTGTGGCTGCAGAATTCCTGATTCAAAATGAGGGAAGAAGGGGAAGCACGTTGCCAAGAGTTAGCTAACAGTACCTAGTGTGATCAGAGCCTGCCATCTCAGCAGGCTAAGTGCATTATAAAACCACACCCTCAAAAGCAGAGATTATCTAGGAATGTTAGTTATTACACCAGACTTCCACTGTAATGTCTAGAATTATGTTATCATCTACATTAAAAGTGGTGCTGGGTTTGAGGTTATAATGAACCCTGTTATTCAGTGCAGACAAATGTCCCACAAGTATCTGGAGATGTTTAAAACACCATTTCAACAAGGAGTGCTAGAATATACAGCAATTATAGGATGGAAGTTAGTAACATTTCTCTTGATGGGAGGATGCAATCCATCCTTGCTAATATTACCAAAAATATAAAACAGTCTTGTCAGGGCTGTGTTGACTCAACCACTCACATTAACAGGGTGAGCAGTTAGTGACTCATTGGTAAATTCTGTCAGTATCTCAGCTGTAAAGAATATTTAATGATTATCTGGGGGCATATTAATACAGTAGTCAAAATGATCTTGAGGTAAAAAAGAAATGCATTGGAGTTTGGGCAGAATCTGTCTTTGGAACAGAAAAAGCATGTAGGCTACAGAGAATGTAAAGGAAGACAGGGGAAAGGGATGACAGCTGTCTCCTGAAGTGTGTTCTTTCCATTACAGAAAATTAAAACTAACAACTATGCCTGATTGTTTCACATACAAAGTAATTTAAGGTGGGTGTTTGCATTATGAGTTTTAGTCAAACAGGATGATAAAGAAATGCTTGAAGTAGCAGTGGGAGAGAAGAAATAACATTTTGAATGCTAACTTGGATAAAACCATAAAATGACAAATCTGTGCACATTCTGTAAGAAAATCCCAAAACATTTTCTAAATAACTAAAATAATTAAATGAAATTAATCAAATCCTTTCAGGGTAAGTGATGACACTCTCATATCAGTGGATAACCTCACTGTGCCTCAGCTGGAGTCAGTTGTGTAGGTCACTCAATGAGTCAGCTGCAAATTTAGCAACACAACCTCACGTTGAATTTCAGGCCTTCCTGAGCCTGATGTGAAAATCTGCTCTGACAGTCTGATGTCACATACCTCCCTGCATTACTTGCCCAGACGTTGGTCTCAAAAGTAGTAAAACTGAGTGAGTTAAGAAGCCTGCTCAAGAAGTTAGCTGGATGTGCAGTTTGTAATTATGTTCTACTTGGTCTGTCTCTGAATGCAGCAGCCCCTAAGGCAGTGTGTCACAATATTACTTTGTGTCTCTTAAATTACCAGGAGATAGCCAGGCACCAAGAGGCAGGTACATTGTATTTGGGAATCTGCTGCAAAACCAAGCAAGGGTCAGTAAGGGGGTTTTGTGGGGTTCCTTCTTTTGTTTCATTTGGTATATGCAGCTTTAAGGAGTTAAAAAACCCCAAAATATACATAAATATCAAACCAAGATATTAATCTGATGCCTCTACAATTTCTGAATTTTTTGTTTGAATTAATTCTGTTGTTAGTATTTTCAAAATATCTCAAGTACTCAACTCTCTAAATAATTTAAAATAACCCTTGCTTCAGAAGAGCTGTAATCTGGACACTGACGGTTTGGGAGAAAGATACTGATTTTCTGGGAGCTTCTAAAATAGAAAAGTGTCTACTTACCTCCTAAGGTTGTTCAGCAACATGATGTTCACATACATATAATACAAATAATAGCTATATGGGGGATTCTTCTCGCTGGTCCAGAGGTCGGGGTTAAGGCTCTTGTCAGAGAACATTTGGCCACTGTGTTTGGATTCATCATCAACACTGTCAAAGCCAGTCACCTGATGGGAGGAGAAATTCACAGAAATAAGGGGCTTCAAGAAGCAAACTTCAGTGACTCTAACTCTTGCTTCAGGGCTTGTTTGAACAAGCATCCAGTCCCTCCTCCTCATTTCTATCCCTATCCAAGTAGTCCTGCTACTCTGCATCCTACCACACCATGCACACAACAGGAATGACACGTTTTGTCAAAGTTTTACCCATTTTTTTCCTTCTGAGACAAACAGGAAGCCCAGGTGCACAAAAGCCTTGAGGCTTCTTTGGGGGTTTACAGAGCTGCAAGACTCCCTAAGATCCAGACTAGAATCCTTTGAAGTCATCTGCTGTCTTTGATAAGCAGCTGAAAGCAGCAGGCTCCCAGCAAACCTGAGTTCTGATTTGAGGCACACTCAGAAATGCCTGTGTTAACCTTGTCCAAGCAGCTACATCCCCACTTGTCTCCCGAGTTCCATCACAATCTAAACAATGCTTCCTTCCAGCTGCCTCCTTCTTGGAGGCCAGTTCAGTAGCAGCTCAAAGTAACCATCCTGGATGATGATGCACAAGTTTGCACAAATGCAAACATTTTTGTCATTAATGAAAGGACAAATAAATAGCTGCTGAGCTATTTCTGAGGAAATAAACAGGTTATGTGACAGTAGAACCTCACACAGACTTATACTAAACTATGTGTCAGGGCTTTGAAACAATAATAATATGAGCAATTTGTGGAGAAGGAAGCTTTTTTTTTGTGTCTGGGAACAGCTGTGGACCCAAAAAAAAAAAAAATGAGCAGTAGAAGATCCTTTTCACGTGAGAAAGAAAACCCAAACATACTTACATATTTGAGGAATAGGTGCAATTCTTTGTGGTCTTTGGGATTGATTGTTGCTTCAAACAAAGGTAAAAAGATGTTCTCCAACATCTTCCCAAAACTAGGCAGAATATTTTTAGACCTAAATATGTCACTGGAGGGGAAAAAACAGACACATTCTTTAATAAGCTTGTATTGTCCTTCACTTTCATACTTTTTGTAATTTGTGTACATTCTAGAGGTTCACTTCCACCAGGATTCAGAAATTCAGAGTTTATGTCAGGGCAGATTGTCTCTGTGCTCTGTTTCCTGCACTGCCTGGCACTCTGCTTCATCCATGCTCTGCTGAAGCTCTCAAGTGCTCCAAAAATAGAGACAGCATGCAGGAGTAGATGCTGCTTCAGAGCAGTGACCCTGTCCCTTACATCCACATACTAACAGGGGAGATAACGAGCTACCTCTCCTGAAAGATTCCATTTCCTGAAGCTGTGACTACTCCAAATGAAGGGAGAATGCTGTGCTTTAGTGAGTCTTTCAGAGGAACTTCCATGTGCCACCAAGTGCATGACTTACTCAAAGTGCTGACTGTGCCATGCATGTAAGAAATTGCCATGTAAGAAATTAAAGGAGAGGAACTTTCTCCCCAAGCAAAAGCACACTGGGGATATATATGACTGTGACAGCTCCTTCTCTACTCATACTCCGACTGTGACATTTCAAAACGTGAAGCTCAGCTACTAAGTCTGACAAAATTATCAGGGGAGACAGTATTACAACACACAGTATTGGAAATAAAGAAATAAAGTCTTAAAGGATGCTTAAAAACTAAGAAGAACTGATAAGGATTTAAGTTTGGAAATCATTAATCTGGGTTGTTTCCAAGTTCACTATCATTTAGTCTCTAATCTTGATAATAACAGTTTGACAGAGCATTTTCTACTCCTTCATGGAATTCAAGAGTTGATTTATTCTCATTACTAAATTGTATTTTAACTTGCCTTTGAATGCAGCTTGATTTCACCCAGTTGTAATTTTTGGTTTCAATGTCTTCAGACTTACAAATAATTCACAGTAGTTTTATGAATAGTTTCATAAAGAGTAGATTCAATTCCCATCTCCTGTCTTCCACCCCCAGACTGTCAGGAAAACTGCACCAATGGTCAAAAATAAATCTCCCAAGTTATTGCTTATAAATAGAACTACAGGACAGCTAATAAGCCATCTAAATATTATCAGAAATTAAGTCATTGGTATGATTTCAAACTATTAAGATTACCAAGAGCTCCTGATTACTTACTAGATTCTGGGAACCTGAATTATCCAGCGCATATTAGGGGAATAAACTTTATGCTTAATGAACCATTTTGCCAAGTTCAGCCATTCATCTGGAGACCGTCCATAAATGGATAAGCGGGGTTCTGTGTACTGGTACTTACTTTCTTCTAGTTCCCGGGCTACTTCCTAGTAAGTAATAAATATATTTGTTTTAATATGGACACTAAGATCACTTACAGCTAGAAATATATTTATCATTGCATTTTTCGCAGAGCAGACATAACTGTATTGGCACCCTTTGAAGACAAAGGGAATCTCTTGTCTTTCAATCCATTGTTTTATTTCAGGCATCGAAATATTCTACGAGCAAGCTAGCTCAAATATCATGTGAGTATAACTTAACTGGGAATAACTCCAACACCTCCTTTTAGAGGACAATGTTCTTGGTGCAGTCATTACTAACACCTTTGGTCAGACCTATGTTTCAGATTGATAAATCAGAATCAGACTAAACTACAGCAAATGTCTACATAAAATATGAGAACAATGGAGAATCTGACCCAGAATCTGTGATAGTAAGCAATTTTACAGCAATTAATTTTAGACAATACTTCTGTATATTCAAGGAGAGCTTACAGCTACACTGTTTTTTTGTTCTAAGAAATTCATTTGAAGCCTGTTGCATGCATGTGCAGATGCAGATTTATGCAGAGGCACTTGCCTAGTAACTACCAGTAGCCAGCTAAATCCTAACAAAGTATTAAACCAGTGAATTGACCCTTGGCTGCTCTCCATTAGTTTAAAACCACCCACAACTCAGCTTTGAACTCATGCACAGCTTATGTGTATGTTTCTAACTCATAAAATTATTCAGAAAGCAGCAGGGACTGGCTTAGCAGAGGTTTTCCTCTGAGGAATTGCTGGAGCAAGTCCAATACTTGGAATCACTTAACCATAGTGTTAGGTCTGTATACAATTATGACATCACCAATCTATTGCAAACCTTCATTTCTCTACTTGAAATGCTTGAAACTTTATTTACCTTGACCATACGAGCAAAATATTCACCACCAATATAGTTCTCAGTCTTCAAATACAAGTCCCTCAGCTCACTGGCACCAACTGGATTGTACTTGGAATTGAATTTGTCAAATCGATGGAATGTTTGACGTCCCTGCAGGAGGAAAAACCCAAATAACCGTAGTTTTAAGAACACACAATAGTTCATAAATTAAATTGCCTAGCATCAAAAGGCACAGAAAAGAAAAATGCTGTGATAACTTCTTTCAAACATGCACTGTAATGCATGAAGTCAAATTGTGATTTAGTAAGTTATCATGCACATATTGTAGAAACTAGAATTTTGCACTTGGAAAATGTAGCTTTTTTTCCCATTTGTTTTGTCATTTCATTAAACTTACTGCATGGACATCTAAAGAGTCTACAGTGAGGTCATAGGGGTCCATGTGAAGGCTTTCGAAGACTTGCTTTAAAGTCATCTTCTTGCCTTTTTTCTCTGCAACAATCTTGTCGGGCTCTGTTTGATAGGTGTGCTTAATGAACCTCAGTAAGTGCTTCTGGTTCATGCAGGCAGCAGCATGGATATGAGTGTCAACCTGAAATCAAAAGGTTATTTATGGTTATCATCCATCTACTTAATTACCCATCCATAAACGTAATTAGCAAAGTATCTGTGTCACTGACAACCGGGACCAGCGCCTTCTAAAATACTCCTAATGTAACAAATTGATTAGTGCCCAAGCAAATCAAAATGCTTCAGAACCCTGAGATTTTGATTTTGGTAGAATTATTCAATAAGCAGAACTGTAAGTAAAGTAGCCCTCAATTAGTAGTTTCCTATTTAAATAGGAAAATTTTCAACAAGATATTCCAAGTGCCAATCACTGACCCTGGGTTCAGATTAAATTTGATACTTCCTTAAAGGCTACTCTGATCCCTTAGCATCCTTGTACTTCATTAATGAATCCACAATGCCTCTCTATAGACTATGGTTATAACTATCCTCATTGACTGAAGGGACTTGGAATTCTCAGCTATTTCCAAAAGCAGAATTCATATTTCTATTTCAACCATATGAAACATCTTAGATCACTAGAACTGAAGAATATACATGTGAGATTTTTGTCACTATTTTTTCCAAGTTTAATTACAATACAGCAACTCATAATGCTGACAGACTTTTCAGATCTCTTTTCTTAGATCTCTTCACACACTAAGGCAAGTGCAAATTCACAGAAGGGCTGAGAGTACTCCTTCAGGTTTTGTTGAAAAAAAACCCAGTATTGACAAGAAACAAATGATTTCCACAGGTCTGCTTTGCCTTTGCTCAGAAGCTTTCACTGCTACCTGAGCAGCCTCTATCAGAACACAATCCAAAGAAACAACTCACAAGATCTGGGGGGCTGGTTGTCATATAAGTTTTCCCTGTGTAAGTCCCTAGTAACACTAAAAGAACTTCTCAAATAAACCAAATACTCTGATAAGCCAGCTATAAGGAGCCACTGAACCTAAATGTCTGAAAGGACTCTCATCCAGGACTCCTCTGTCCAGGAAACTGCAATAGTGGACATGTACAAAGCAAGCCCAATGCATTCTCCTTTGTGCAGTGTGTGAGTATAACTATTCCAGCGACAGAACTAATCAACATCCTTATCTGCTTTTAAGGATCAGCAGGAAACACATCACAGAGCACAAGAATAAGCCACCTTCCTGCATAAACCTAGGTTTATGCCATGACATCCAGGCCACAGGAATGCCACTGCTTCACTTGGCACCTGGATTCTTTTATTTGCATGTTATACATACACAAGTTGTTGCAGCTTCTCCCTATGAATGTCAGTAGCATAAATAAAGACCAGGACAGAAAACTGAATCCTAAAAATTTAATTGTTAATCACTGCCTAATTCAAATATACTAGACAATTAAAGCTAAATGAAAAAGCAAGAAACATATTGCTGTCTCAAAGTACAGAACATAAAGTCCATTACTGATGCACAGGAAACAATGCTGTGTATAAAGAGTAAACACACCTCCCCACAATGTATTCTCACCCTCCTCAGAGTACTTTTATAGATATTTGAGCCCAAGTGCATTTTACACATGTGCTTACTCAGGTTAATAAACATTCTCTGTAAACTCTTCCTGCAACAGTGAAATACTACTAGGCTTGGTCAACTTGTACAGGAGAGTGTTAACAACAGTTAACAGATGCCCTATAGGCTCTAAATGCTAATGAAAAGCAAGTCATAAGCAGAGAATACAAGTGTAGGGACCCTGAATAAGTGTAGTTTATTGAATTTCAGAATGCAGTGGTTCCAGTAGTGGCTCAGCTACTGGAATTAATGAGTCTTGAAAAAAATCAGAACAAAAGACACAGCACTTCCTCTTTATGTAAATCAACATGAATTCACTGCTGTTAGGAGGGCAAGGATGGAAAGCAAGGAGGCTTTTTGTTTCTTTTGTTTGCTTGTGTGCAAAGATCACATTGCTTTTAAAATCCTGCTTCCTGTTGAGAAATAATTCTCTGGAGTGTGCCTTTGCTGTTCAGTGAGCTCCTGTCACATCTTCTGCAGACCCCATGAACACATCACACACAGCCCTAGAGCTGAGCTAACCACAGTAGGTTTATTCTGAGAACACAGATCTGCCTTTATAAATATATATATAAAAAAAATTTTTACCTCCTCCTTCAACCTAAAGATACATATCTGCTAAAAATTAAGAGACCTTTCTGGAATCTCCTTCATGCTTTTTCCAGAGAATAGTCACTACTTTAGCTACCTTTTTTTACTACCCAGTATAATCTGACCTTTAAGAAAGCAGCAACCTCGGTAACAAAAAGTTATTAAAGACTCAAGTCGAAAGTCATAAGAGTATCACACAGCTTTTCTTCTTTATTGTTTCTTAGCATAAATGCAGCTTTTTGGAAGATTTTAAGGACTTGAGTTTTGGGCTACCCTAGCACATAGTTAATGTGTATGCTCTCGCACATTTTTACCATGCAGGATGCAATCCTAACAAAATGAAGTACCGGAACACAGAACCCTTAGACAGAGCTTAGGTGGGCTGATTTGGTTAGGCAGATCATTGCTGTTATTGGTATTATTATGTGAAACGTTATCATGCTGAAATATTAGTGATTTTATTGTTATTTATTATGAAAGGCTTCTACAAAAACAATTAGAACAGACTGAATTAATATAAGGGTGACAAATACCCCCTTTGCCTTCTTCCTCCCTCCCAAATAAGACAAAGCCACTCTCAGTTTAAGGTGTTATTATTTTGTTCTTCATACAATACACGAAATAAGCTGACACTTTTCTAGACCATGAGTAACACAGTCCCTACCATAAGATTTATTTGTTTCTATTTGCAGACATTCTCCTTGCATTTTCAAATTCACTACAGTGTCATTCCAGCCCAGTTTCTCCTTAGTGGAAAAAAACCCCGACTGCATTTCCTTAACCAGATTTCCTGTTGCACTGCTTATTGTCCCCTCCCCCAGAAGAAAACCTTTCACTCAAGGTCGTATTATTCTTCAATGGAAAGAAAAACAGAATGACTGACAGAAGCCTGTCTTGGAATACAATATTATGTCTTCAGTGAACTCACTCTTTTAACAAATGGAAACAGTTGTTTACATAAAGGTTAAATTCTTGTAATTCCATCATTCAAGCAATAGTGGACATCAGCTTTCTTGCACTTAAAGGATGGTAGAATTCCCTACACTCAGCAATTCTCCATGTAACAAAGCCAGGCTTTCTTTCTCTGCAGATTCCTAGTTCAGACTATTCCATTCCCTTCCTCACTGACCTGACCACCCTGTGCTTCTCTCTGCAGGCTTTGGGGTGAAATCTTGTCCTTCTCAGCCAAAGTGATTACATCTGTGTACAACTTACAGCTTGAAGGAGTTCCCATTGCCCTCCACATCTAACCAGCTCCAGCCTCCCTCAACCACTTTGCCTCCTCCCTTATCTTCCAGCATTCCTTCTCTTTCCTTCCACTGTTGCTCAGATCTCCACAAAACCTCCATCTCAGATCTGTTTTATGGATGCTTATCTGTGCATATCACAGACAGTGTTGCACTGAATTGGGCATATGAGCTAAATTCAGAGTGATAAGTGATAAATACAGCAAAAAGAAATGCCAAGGCCAGCCCTTTAAATAACACTGAGCTTTTCCAGGGCATGGACTAGTAGTATCCACAGCTGTAATCGGCCACATTTTCTAAACACGTACACTTTCACTTGTAAATACTTCTAACCCAATAGCTATGGGCTGCATGAACTTGACACTGAATCCTCTGCAGGCTTTACTTTAGTGCTGAATTGAAGGGAAATCATTCCTCACCCCACTGCAAGATTCCCTGCTCGTCAATACATTCATGCTGCATCAGCTTTTCTGATAGGATGTAAAGCTTTATACAGTGTGATTGATTTTCTCCCTGCAGTTCTTGACAGGCGTGAGAGGCAGAGGCACAAACACTCTGTCCTCGGATAGTGCAGGAATGCTCCTGGCAGCAGAAATAGTCCCTAGAGCTGGGCAGAGCTCATTGGGAGCTTGTCTAATTCATATTTATGCCATGCAGAGCAACCCAGAAACCAGGAGAGATGAGAAGAGAATCCCTGCATATCCACCTTCTTGTTTGGCTGCAGAATCCAACCCGAGTGTTTTTATTCACACAAGTACAGAAATACACTGCTGTGAAGAGAAAATCTCTTGTTCTGTTCTTTTAATCACTAAAAGAGAGAGGAAGAGCTTTCTGAATGGTCTCTACAGAAATTTTGCATTATAATGATTGACGCCTTTACACCTGATGGTATTTTGTGCTCACTTGCAAGACTGAGGGTAGAGACAAGAATTTGCCTCAGCGTCTCTGCAAGGCAGGAGGGGAGGAGAAGCAGTACCCAGCGCTTTGAAAGCACAACAGCCAGCTCTACTGCCAGTCAACAGTGGCAAGGCACCATTCCATGTCGTGCTGAAGGGGCATTCCCTTTGGATCTGATGCTAACCCCTTTGGATCTGATGCTAACCCCTAAGTCTTCCCATTCATTATCATTTTGGTTTATATGATGAAACCATTTCATCACCAAAGTCAGTTAAGTAGCTACTGGGGGAAACAAAAGAAACATTTTTTAAAAAAAAGCAAATTTAGAATGAATCAAAGCTCAGAGAAGTTAAGGTTCGCCATTCACTCACAAGGCTTGTAATCAAATGTTTAAAAAATGTTTAAAAACATTAGCAGACATCTGCTAATTTCATTCAGTATTTTGTGAGATCTATAGGATTTAGTAGCATTTAACCCACTCTAACTTTCCTTCTTACGAGTATAACCAGTGGTATTTCAATTCTGTGGTCCTAAAAACCAGCTAGAATTTACTTCCTTTTTGTCTAACCAGTAATTTAAAAAAAAAATCAGTTGCAACACCCTTGTCCAACGGATGCCACAGCAGCAGGCAGCTACTGCAGTACAGCATTCAGCAGGGCTGTGAATGCAGAAACTGCATTCTCCCATGCACAGGTCCCCAACAAGGTTGGGCACCTGCACTAGTGAGCCTGCAGGCAGGAGAACATGATGTGTAGAAGTCATTGCTAGGACATATCCTCAGGTCTGGTTTGCTGACACACTGAAATAGTGGCTACAGAAAGAAAGAATATCCAAAGAGGCTTAGGCTGTGATTTTTTCATCTTTAGAAACTGTATCAAAGCTATTAGCAGTGAAGGACACCAGCCAATTCAGTACATGGATATCCATTGCAAAAGTAGCAAATAATGTTAGGTAAAAAAATCTCTTGGCTTCACCTCAAAAAAAAAAAAACCAAAACTGTCTGCTCTGAATTATCTGAGGCTGTTGGGCACAGAGATCTACAGGAAGCCCTTCTCAACAAACCTCACACATAGGACAAGACACCCTGGTACACAAAGGTTAAAACTCAGTTCTGAGTTTGTGTACCATAGAGCTAAACTCTTGTACCTAAATTTCGTTCTTCATGCAGGCACTGTTTATGGGAAATGTGTGTTGCCTGCACTTTGCTGTGCATTAGCTGGAGGACGTGAGGAATCCTGCTGATGGCAGACTCAAGAGTTGCCTCTGAAGTCAGTGTTTTCCTCACAGACAGTAGTTCACCTCCTGTGGAGAGCCAAGGGGAGCCAGCCACACTTGTCTTACCACCTGTGGATTCTTGTCTGTCTAGAGAAATACCTGTGTTCTTAGTAAAGGGCAATTTTCCAGGTCCAGCTTGATCAGTGCAAAACATATCTTGGGCTGCATTCCAGTAAAGTTCAATATACAAGATATAAACATGCATGAGCCTTATCCTGGGTTTTAAGAAATAGATGATCTAACTAGAGAACTCCTATTAAATCAGGAAAAAAGTGGGGAAGGGGGCAGGAGAAAACCAGTAATGTTTGGTTGTCATGCTAGCAATTAATCCTGGCCAGCTTTCGACTGTACCTTTTGAAATGCAGCAATACACATGCACTGACTGACCTTGCCACTACATTCATATCTGTTTTAATTTTGCCATTTTCCATCCGTTATTTTGGCTCTTTCATATAAGCAGATTGTGCCAGGACCTCCACACTTGTGTCTGAGGGATGTGATACACAACTTCACCAACAGCCTTTGGGAAGGTGAAAGCACTTCTTAGGATTGACCTAACAGAGAGACATCCTGAAAACACAGGCTGAGAAATGTGGCTTTCAAATGTTTCACTGCTGATCCTGTTATTAGCAAGGAAGCACTCCAGAGAAGTCACAGCTCCAAACATTACTGGGGTTAGCAAGACACAGGGAAAACAAAGGTTATCTGGGGGCTTACAGGAATTGTGTCAACAATGCAGTTTACTTTCCAGAGTGCTTCAGAAAAATACTACTTGTGAGCTTGCTTCATAAAAATACTTTAAGTAAAATTAACTCTGTGCAGCAAGAATTTTTCAAGCAGTACCTGGCAGTAGGAATGGTCTCTGGCAGAGAAGCACAGGCTGGTTCCTGCTCTCTGGCATGTGCTTATTGCTAGAGGGGAAGTAATGCACATTTTGTGCTTTTGAACAACATGAATCCTTTTGTTGAGTGTCTTATTCAACAGCAGGTAATTAAAAAATAATTGAGATATGCCCAGAGACATTGAACATTTGCTTTTAGATCAAAAGCTGAACTTAGCAAGTACAATCCTGTTAATTACAACGTCTCACTAATCAAACTGATTGTGGTCACCCAATCCACACCTCTGCATGTCTCAGTCACCATGTGTTTTATTATTAAAGTCTCTGTCAGCTACTGAAGTGTTTTCTCTGAATGTGGCACATAGGAAATGTCTTTCCAGGGTTATGCAAGAAAACTGTCAGGTTTGGAGCTGAGTCTCTGCCACTGGAGTGAATTAGCTCCCATCCACACGTTTAACAGTCAGAAGGGTGAAATCCATTAGAACTTACCTGAGAACTCATCTGCTTCCACCCTTGGGATGGACACTGGGACAGTTCATTACCACAAGGGTAGCCAGCAAACACACTGGGCATTATAGGGAAAAGCCAAGAGGAGTTTTTGATGAACTAGTGCTAACCAAAATGTAATGAGAAGGATCAGCAAACCCTGAAGTTACAAAATAAGGATTACCTCCTCCAATTGCATAGAGAAACAATGCAAAATGGACCTAAAGTGTTTAAAAACACCAGCAACAATTGTGAAGAAATCTCATCTATCAAAATGACGCAGCAACTCCAGTAACTTCCTCTCCACTTCAGGAAAGGGAAGCAAATGAAGCAGCCTAACACTGTTGCTTCTATGCTTTGAAGAGAACACAGCTCTCTTGGGTGCGAATATGTCAGGAAATTAAATTAGCTCCTTGATTCCCCTACCTGTCTCCTAATTATAGCCCAGTGTATCTCAGAGGGAGCCAAGACTACAACTCAGATAATCTTTTTACTTAATAAATCACAGCCTTTTTTTACCAGATACTGATGGCAGCATGAACCCTCAGTTTAGTTTCTGTGGGAGGTCTTTTGACATGTATTTAAACATCTATTTTCAATATGAAATGCAATTATCATCTAAAATCTATACAGCTGTTCCTACTACAGTCTAGTAGGACATACCTACATGAAAGCAGAAAAATGCACTTGAATATCTTTGAGCTCATTAAAATTAATTAAACCTCCATATGGATATTTTTATTCAGAATCCAAGTGAGTTTAACTCTCACTCCTTTAAAGCAATCTACACACAATTAAGCCCCTTTGATTCTTAATAAGTAAACAAATTAGTTTAGCATAATCCAATTAGCCCACGCACATTCAAGTTAATTTTCCTGGAGAGCTCCCATGTAGAAAAACATTAACATTCTTAAAATAACTTAATTCAGCTGAGTGGCATGCACACAGTACCTCTTGCATATCATCTACGCCTCCCATAAGAAAAACAAAACTGCTGGAACTCCTACTAAAAGCAGTGGCATGCCTTTAATCCTCCTCACACTTACCTTTCTCACATTATAAAAGTCTCGATGGGGATTACTCTTCAGTTCTTTAAATTCTGACATTTCGTTTAACATCTCATGTAAGCTAAATTTAGATTCTAAAAAGTTAAGCCTCCGATGACAATATGTTTTTCTGTAAAAGAAAACACAAAAATGAACTGTAAACTCTAAAAACTAGTTGCATTTCAAATTCAAAAAGAACATCAAAGTTTTCACAGTACAAAGAAAGTTGGGGCATTTTATGAGGTCCAAGACAAATCCATTCTTTTTATCCTACTGGTTAACAAATATGCAAGCCAATTTCAGACCAAAGTTATCAGTGAAACCTCAAACAGAACTCTACATAACCATGTTATGCCCTTTAACTTGTCCAAGTATTCATCACTATACCTGTGCATAAACTGCAGTCCTTTTAGTAATAATGACCAAAGCATGAAACCTATAATCAAATGTGATGTCAATTGCAACTTCTCTAAAATGGTACCTCCAGCAGAACAATCTTCTCATATATAACAGAAACAACTTGTCATCCAGCCTTTCTCATAATGATTTATTTCTAAAATCCTCCAAATTTATTTGTTTTTTCAGTTAAATGTGAGAAGCCAAGATAAGATCCAATATGCTTTAATCTTTCATGCCTTGAGAATAAATATATTGTGTAGAAATACTTTTTTCCAAAATAATTTCTTCTGCCCTCTTTAGAAAATATGGTTTTTGTTCCTGCTTGCCTACTCAGAGCTCCATCTTCACTTTCATCTTCTGTCATGTTCCTCCTTCTATTTTTAACCAATGACATGGTTTTTCTCTTCACCATCTGTCAATTCTTATTGACTCTACAATATTTTGGTAGCACTGTTAATGTAATAGCCTTCTTTTTCCTGCTTTATTGTTGCCAATCTCTCCTCAATAGGACACAAACCCCATTATGGTTTTGGAAGTCTGTTTCAAACCCAGTCTCACAGAACCCAAAACTGATCAAGATCTGTTTGTCCACTGCAGAAGTCTGTTGGGTCATACTGTTATCTGAAAGACCACAAGCCTGAGGAGTAGGGGTGAGATTTCATCAGTTTACCAACAGCAAAGATTAAAGAACAGCAGCTCTTGATCTCTGAGCCCCACATGATGGGTATAAATGACAGGGAAGCACTTGCTGCAAACAGGGAAACAATACCAAAAGAAGAGCTTATGCAACAGGATTTTGGGAAAGACTTTTTTCTTTTGGGTTGTGCACATTTATCAGAGAGTGTGGATGAGCCTGCAAAAGCTTATTCTGAATTAGTGAAAGGACCAGGTGACTGACCTACATTCACCAAGGTGCTGAGTGTTCTAACTTGTCCTGTCATGGTCTTTCTTACTTAGGGCTTCCTGTTACAACTGCGAGGTCTGAGGTTTAAGTGAGAACTGCAAAAGGGGCTTCAACATGACTCGTTTCTAGTTTTCCTCCTCATCTTTTTATCCTCTCATTATCCATCTTAGAATATAAGTCACTGTAACTGGAAAGCATTTGCCCATTGCTGACTGTAACCAAAGCCTGCTCAAGCTGGCACTGATTTGGAGCTGATAATGCTGGCAGGAGCACAGGAGTTGGCTCCTGAGAAAGGGCTCAGGGAATAGGCCAGGCTTGCTCTGGCACTGTTGCTGCACGAGGCAGACAGACTGACACAGCTGTGAGACAGACACACAGGGAAAGGAATGCACCAGGTGGGACTAACTGGGCACAGTGTCAGTGATGATCTCTCCCAGGCAGGAGGACCAGCAATGCAGTGCTGGCACATGGGGCAAATAGCTCAAAACAGTTCAGGTTCCTGCACAGTTCCATCCCGGATTCTTTTCCTTTCCTGGTGTTGAGGCCATGAGAGATGTTGCTGTTTCCAATTCTCAGATAGGAAGCAAACTTAAAACTGGATGCACATGCTTTCATCATGCACCAGGCAAGGACACTGCTTTGCCATGAGTGTCACTGACTCTACTAGAGTTGTTACATTTCTAGATTTTAGAGACTTCACAGGAATTTGGTGGTTCTGGGAAATTTTGGACTTATTTTAATTGTGCACGCATGGGTCAGTTTTGCAGCATATGAGCAGGTAATTAACAACTGGAACAAATCAGACTGAATATTTATGTTGCTGAGCTGATCTGTGTGCTCTGCATATGCAAGGCTTCTCTTCATGCAACCAGAGCGGAACAGACATGAAGGAATTTCGAACAACTGTTCAAAAACCTCAGGTTCAGCATAGGCCAGAACAAAAAAACCCCAACAAAACAACAACAACAGGTTCACATTTCAGTTCCCATGCTTCAAAAAGTTTGGGTCAGATTTGATTTGAATGGGAAAACATTTGGCCAATTCTTCGATTTTTTCTGTTAATCCTTTTATTTTGCCATGGTTGATGCTAAGAAACCAAAGAAATGAAAGGTAGCCATAGGTGGCATTGTATTTTTTCCTTTTTAAGATTTTCCATGGTACATTAATGCTTGAGAAAGGCAAAACAAAATACTAGTATAGAATGGATATGCTGAGGAATTAAATGTCACAGA
The DNA here is from genome assembly GCA_013399915.1 of Illadopsis cleaveri. Classification (NCBI taxonomy): domain Eukaryota; kingdom Metazoa; phylum Chordata; class Aves; order Passeriformes; family Timaliidae; genus Illadopsis; species Illadopsis cleaveri. The sequence goes on along the minus strand of VXBB01001981.1, from coordinate 688,051 downwards.
AATGAGAAGTACTAAGCCACAGGTAAGCAGCAGCCTGAAGGGGCAGAGAGTAACAAAAAAGGAACATACGTTGGGCCATCTGCAATTAAAGCAAGAACGTGGCTCAGGTCAAGGGTGTAGGTCTGCAGGTCAGGATATGGCAAACCCCGAGGCTCATTGAGCTCCATCATCTCTTTGTTGTCATAAACAAAGGGAATGCCACCTTTCATCTTGATAACATAATCCAAATTATCTGGAGCATCATCAAGATTATAAGGATCTTTATTTCCTTCTGGAGGTGAATGGAAATCTGAAAACAAATTTGCATTACAGTTAGGAAAAAGAACTTACACAAAAGGCAAAATCTTTATAAAAAGAACTTTCAGCTTCTGCAAAGCTTAACTTCTAACAGGTCTCAGTACTTTCATTAAAATCCCATTCAGTTACTATAAAAGATCTGCTGTTACAACAAAGCTTTTTTCTGACAGGCTTTAGTTGCAGCCCCTCTCTAAATTATGTGCCTACCTTAATTCAAATGTTATATGTCATATGTTATTTGAGTCCTCTGAACCAATGCATACAGATTTAATACTATTTTTTATTAATGCATGTTGGAATAACTTTGAAAATGAGTTTGCAGAAGTATTTAAATTAGGATGGTTGAAGTATAATTGAGATTTTTGAACAATAAAATAGTTGTTGACTTCATATCCACCTTTATTATTTTCTTTTCACCTTCTGACTCACTGTAGAAATTTTGGAAGTTCATATTTAAGCATAGAATCAGTTGGGTTTGTTTTGATTGGAGTTTTTAGTTTGTGGGGGTTGGTTTATCTATGTATGGTTTTCTGTGGTGATGGTTTTGTTTGATTTTTTTTTAATAAATTTTTTTTCTAACATTTAATTTTTTTAATAGAAGCAGGAAGCATAGAAGCCAAAGATAGTACAACATAAATCCAGTTTATCCCTTGGCCTTCTGATCATAAACAACATCACAAAGTACCAGAAGCACAGTTGGGATTTGTTCAGTACAGTTTTGTAAAGCCTTAAAAAAGTTATAAAGTTTTTTCCTAAGAATCAAGTAATCACACTTCTAGGAGATTTCGCTTATGTGAACACTCAAACCTTGTCACCCCTGTTATGAACAAGCATCATTTCTTTTACAGTATCTTACTAATGCAACCAGCAGTGTCCTGACTGCATTTATGTCAACTGAACTACATTCTCTGGCTCAGTCTTAAGAGATTTCTTCCTTTACCTGTTCAGTTAAGCCATGACAGAAAAGTAATTACCAGTCCTTTTATTCATCTAGAGCACCTGAATGTATGTTACAAACTGATACCATCCTTATCTCTAATATTCATAACTATCTAGCTCAAACTTGTGCCATTAAGACATTGTGTAACGAGATTTTGGTTTTTTTGTGTCGTAAGTTTAAAATCATAACTGTAAGAAAGTTATTAACCTAATAATAGCTTGGAAATATCTCCCTGGCACCTGTTCCAAAATATCTTCCCTGTCTTGAATATTCAGTATACTGTCCTCTTTACAATCTTCCTGGAAAACAAACACTTGAAAACACATTTAGTCACCCTCTTTCAACCACTAAGCCTGAGGGTAACTGATTTAAAATGACAGTTCAAGGCTGAAAATAAGTTGACAGCATCATGGAGACATCTACAGTGGCCCATCTGTACAGACCAAGGGTTGCTCCTCACAGCCTAATCCAGAAATGAGCAGTGCAAACAGTTTAATGCACAAGCAAAGCTTTCAAGAGACAGCCCACCTAAGAGACAAAAATAATTTGTGACACACATAGTGGGGGAATGTGTTCAACCTAACAAGCCTTGATGAGAGATCAGTTTATTTACCCAGGCAGAATGCCCAACAAATGTGACTCTAAGCTTCCAGCCTTGACATGGCAAGTGTAGCCTGCCTGTGAAATTCCTGACTCAGGGCTTGCTAACTGGCACGTCTGTATCATGCTTCAATTTACGATGTAGATGAGCTCATCACCCCTTTTAGTGCCACATGCCAGGATGAGGAGGAATGACTTCACTTTAAACCACAGCCATACAGCTTTCTCCTGGGGGAGCACAAGTATGCTACTTAACATCCCATTTGCTTAGGAAATAAAGTAATCAATGAGAGTCTAGTATTGGTTTTTAAGTTTTGACAGCTACAAAGTTTCAAATTAGACACAGAATTTATAACTTAGGCCCATCAGTGATTCTCCACTCAATAAGAGAATAAATTACAAAGACAGTCAGAAGAGATCATCACAAAAATACAGCTTCCCTTTACTACAGTGGTGCATGGGTTTAATTCTGTATTTTAAATGTTCAAATTTTTTAGAATGTAATTGAGTATTTTAGAAAGGATATTCACCTGGGTACACCTCATCTTCAACCTTCCACTTCTGATCCCGCATGCTGCACAGGTACTGAGAGGTTATTCTCGGGAAGCGATGGTAGGCAAGACGTGAGTACTTCTCTCGGATGAGAAGAGCTTTCACCAGGCTCCTGGCAGCTTGTTCATAGTCATCAACTGTAACCTGCAAGGAAAACCTGGATAAATACTGGAAAAAATAGCAGTTCTAGCAACAAACCAAATCCACACTAGTAACAAGGAGACTGAATTTCCAGAAATAGAAATGTACGGGGCTTGACCATAAGGATCTTGCCCAAGGAGTCAGGAAGTCAGTGACAGAAGCAGAATACAAATCCAATATACAAAATACACACAAATGTTTTTATCCTACCATATATTTATTGAACATTTGATTGTTTCTATCCAATTTATTATTAAAAAGAGTATAAAATAACCTGAGCCTAACTTCTAACTGTTTAACAAATCACTGCACTCACAAAGCAATTTAGAGTTTGTTGCAGAGAACCATCATATTGGCATTTTACACTTCATGTACATATATGGGACCTTTTTTACACCCTCTAGATACAGAAAGGGGGAAAACAATAGTTTCTTACCCCTGCACAGTAGTCCCCACTAATTGAAACCCTCTGGAATTCTGGTACATCATATGGCACTTGGACTGGCACAAAAGCACCTGGAAGAACTGGCGTTGCAGGAGACAGGATGGGATTGGCCGGTGGTGCTTTCCATTCCTGAGGTGGAATTTGTAATGACAAAGACTGGGATCTAATCATCTTGAAACTTTTCTTCCTATGAATTCATGGTATAAAACATAAAATAAGCCATGGTATAAAACACCACATACACTGGAAAACTGATTACAGCAAAAAAAAAAAAAATCACCCCCTAGGAAATTTAAATCTCTCATACCACAGAAAAAATGCTGGTCCAAAAGTACTTGTGCTTTTAGCTTTTCTGTATTGACATTTCACATAATCTGCACTACACACAATTGCACTTACCCTCTACATGAGTCCAATATGCCATAATTTATTTACAATCACTCCAAGATGCCCTAAGGTTTTTGTTTTGCTTCTCACAATTTCAGTTTCAGCAAGTCTCTGTGCAGAAGGCAAACGTGATTACTGTGCTCACTTTAGTAAAGGTCGATTCTTACAGACTGACAGCATCAGACAGAAACAAGTCAGTGTTACATATGGAAATTGTTGTAAGTTATCATGCTGTTACACACACTTCTCATTCTTCCCAAAACTTGAAAGACCTAAAACTCAACTAGCTGTCTGACAAGACTAGGCAACAAAATTTCACATACAGCCATTCAGTTCAACTTGTAAGGAAAAGGATGAGCACCTAGTTATTCCTTAGGCAGTGTTTGATGAGACTTGAGCAGAAGGCTGATGTTGGTTATCAGAGTGATATCACAGCATGGCTTTGATACACAAGTCCATTCCTCCCTTCAGGTGGAACTCACATGAATTTAAAAACATTGCCTTTTCTCATCAAAGCTGTGATAGATATGCACCTCAGATAAACCAGCTGAAAAGGAATGCTGTGTTTTCCAATGAAGTAATTGTAATGCCTCAAATGGAGCTTTGGAATATCTCTGAAGATGGGATTCATTTTCCTTACTCAGTTTAAATGTGCTTAAATGTGTTTTAAAAATTCATATAATAAATAAATACTGTATTATAAACTACCTGTGATATTGATTTCTTTCGCATTGTGGAATAGTCCCTACTTTTATAAGTTAGATACCAAAATCTTAAAATGTTAGTAAGAATCACTAACAAAGAAAAAAGAACACTGGAACATTCTCTGAAAGCTGCATATTACTTCTGTGTATTCTTAAGAATAAGAACATGCAGTGCTGGTACAATTAACACCCAAATTGCATCCTCTAATGTACTTGTAACCACCTTGGAAATCAGCATCAGTTTGGAAAGGCATGTTTGATCAACTGCAACTGGAAACAGCACAAGCTGTACTACTTGTGTCACTGTCCCTGAAGTACACTTCAGTCCTGTCAGACAGGGATGAACCCTTGTTCTGTTCCCACATGTAAACAAAATACCTAAAACACCCCTTCCTGCAGTTAACCCTGTACAAAACCTGAGTTTGTTTCTGTGAGACAAATTTTCCAAAATTAACAGTGAAACACACTAGGAGGAAATATATACCAAACATTTGTTTGACTAGAAACATCTGGTTTTCCCTTCTGTGCCTGTTTATGTCTATGAATATGCCAACTGGGAAACTCACTTGCACAATTCCAAACCCAAAGTTGCAGTTTGTATCATCAGTGAGTCATACCTTAATTTAACTAAATTGACTCTTCTCCCTTCTGTTCCAGAAACATGATTCCGAGTGTTGCCCAACTGCCTGTCTGCAGCTAACCAGGTACATGTGTTTAGCTATCACTTTCAAAGGCTTATTTGTCTGCCTGCTTTTTGAAGAGTCTGTACACGTCCAACCCATTTGGTGTCAGGCTGCTGCTGAGCTCATGTGACTCGAGAAACAGCCCAGCAGTCCTGTGAAGGCAAGACACTGGAACAGCCTGACAGCAGGGGAAAGCTGCCTCTCTTACAGAAAAAAAAAAAAATCACAAACCAAAGCAAGTTTGCCTTCATTACAGCCATGGGTAAACTAAAGGTAGAATGCAATTCATTTTTTTTAATGTACACTTTTATGGCTGACAGTGGTTAGATTTTACCTCTGTGAGTAAAGGAAACCTACAAATAACCTCATTATGCCAATACCACTTTTCAACTTACCCCTTGATCTTGAATATAAATTTTTTGCTTTCATCTATTTTTGCAGAGACTAGAAGTAGTATCATGCCACTGTCATTTTCTCTGTGTTAAAATTTTCTGTTTGTCCGAATGAAACTAGAAAAAGAGAGGGGAGTGTTTCTTTTTCTGACTCTTCTTTCATTAAAGAGTCTTGGGCTTGTGTTAATTTCTACCCAGCTATGCTGTTTAATTAATTTGCACAAGCAATATCTGTGCTATTGCTGGGAACACAGCAGAGACAACCTGAGCAATCCAAGCTCCCTGGGGCCCATCCCCATACCTCCTGCACAGGACAGAAGGATACCACAGGGGTGGCCCTGGTGCCTGCTGCTGACCTTTCTCCTGAAGTAGCAAGAGGCAGAATGCTGTTTGCCAGGTATTTCAATACTAACTAACTACAGAACAAACCTTTTAGCTGTTTCCACAGACTGCTGTTCTGCCAGCTCCTTCTGCAGCTCCCTCTCCTTGGCCTCGTTCTGCCCAATGGGGCAGTCTTCAGGCACGGTGAAGAGCGACAAGGCATCTTTGCTGTCTTCTTCCCGCAGGACTTTGGCAAACACCTTCTCTGCCAGGAGCCGCACGTGCTCGTCCACATCCGAAATGTTCAGCTTGGGGAACTGCCGGGGCATCTCGCCTGAGGAGGAGCACAGCTGATAAAGTTAGAGCTACGGGACGAGAGAAGATGTGTCAGAGATTGGGGGTTTTTCCATGGTATGCCTATCAAAACTCAGAGCTTGGTGCAAAATCGGAAGAAAGTAGAACAGCTCCTCAGAATTTAAACTAGCATGCAGTACACAAGAACCACAGAGCAGCTCTACTTTTGGAGCCGTGCTAATTTGTGCATCAGGAACCTCTTGGTATACCCACAAAAACTCCTAAGCAGTTTATGTAGAGTTTTACCAGGAGATTCCACTTACTTGCACAGTCAGACAGACAATTATTCGTGATACAGTGGATACTCAGCTGTGCATCCTTGCACTGAACCTGGAAATCACATCCACTCAGTTGCTTGCCCTCTTCCTTGCTCAGCGGCTTCAAACCAACAGGCAAGTTAGAAAAGAAGATTGTGCATTTCCACCTCACCCCATCCCTTGCCTAAATCAGAAAGTCACGGAACTGCTGGGAAGTGAAATAGTTGCACAATAGGAGCAAGGACAGTATAGTTAACTCACTTTTTTCCATTTGTAGTAGTTCATATCACATTTTTGAATGCATGTGGGAAGCAGATATATCATGGACCTCCATTTCTACTTGGCATTTAAATATTACTTTTCAAAAAGAATATGTTTCATATTTTAAATTTTTAAGTGTCTAGCCTTTCATCACAAAATATTTCCGTTTTGTTCTAGCTTCACTACTAAAATGCCATCTTTATTGTTTCTTCTGTAGTTTCCTGGCTTTACTTTTATTCAATTTTCATACAATCTAGAATGTGCATTTTAGCATAACTGCAAGCATTCCAGAGGGAAAAAACACGGTGCTGATAAGCTACTGACCAGCATTATTTTGTTGTGCACTATAAAGCTTTCTGAATGCCTTCAGTATGATGGAGTTTATAACAAATAAGATTAAATTCTTATTACATAAGTTAAAAATAGCTGCAAACATGTCACAGCCAAATGGATCCAAGCACTGCCAGAATGTGAAGTCTGGGTCCAAAACTGGCATTTCAGAAAAATGCAAACGTATTTTGTGAGATGGCATTCATTTAAATAACAACATACCCCGTTAGTCAGCATGGTGCATGGCAGTTTTTTATCTCTCCAGGCACAACTTATCGGGGCCCCCAATACAATTTTTCTATAGGCATGCTGCAGGTTTCAAATGTTGATATGTGATCCTTTTGATACGTGATCCTGTTGCTTTCAGCCTAAAAGACTCTAATTAATGTCCACCTGTTTTCACAGTTGCTTTGAGAACATTTTTGCTTTTATTCTAAAAGCAAATGTAGTATGAAAAGGTGACAAGAGTTAAATTGGACCATAACACAGCAATTTAGTGTTCCCTTACATTACTTTGCATTCTTATTTTATAAGAACCCATTCACATCCCAGTAGAAAAGCATCTCTGTTTTTAAAGAACTGTGAATCTGACTGTGCTGTTTTCTGCCTGGACAGTATTTGTTTTGCACTTAGTATTAAGTCTTCATAAAATCAAGTATAACTACATAAGAAATTTAAAAACACATACATGTTTAGCTGAATAATTCAGTGACAATGCACTACCCTGTCTTAGTAGCACCCAAACTTAGGTTTGTTTTCTCAATTTCAACCCCCAAGGAAGTCATGGGAGTCTGTCCCCTGACCTCAATGAACACTGTTGTCAGCAGCAGTGCCTGCCACACATACAGCTGCCAGCAGCAAGGGCCTTTTGGGCCATTTCAGCCAGGGAAAAACTCCCCTTATACTTACTCAGTAAGTATACAGCTACAGTAAGAGTGCTAACAATATTAGTACAATGTGAAATAATGTTTTTTTCTGCTGAGCAGAAAATGCTGAGAGTTTTCCTAGTTTAAATGAACCTTTTCCTAGAGAACTGTGATCAGAAACAGAAATGCAGTAAGAAACATACTGCATGAGGAACCATGCTGTATTTTAAATTCTTACAATAAGATAGCGAAGAGACAGAAAGTATAGATGTAAGTACAATCCTTTACTGACTGCAAAGTTTTTTCTTTCTTACAGAAACCAAGCTCACATTCTCCACTCAAGCATGAGATGCTAAGGCACAGAACAGTTTGAAATGTATGTTTACCCACATCACTGCCAGCTCATGGCACCGAAATGAGCCTAATAAACCTAATGAGGCACCTCACACAGTACTCGTGCAAGCTGTGCCATCCTGAATTGGAAGAGGCTCTTGTACCCAGTATCCTTCTATTGAACTACTGTCCTTTGCCCAAGGTGAGCAACAACTAGACGTTTTAATGGGATGGGGAAGGGTATGAATGCCACCCAGTAAACGCGCTTTTCCTAAATATCTCGATCTAATAGAAATGTTGGTTGTTCTTTAGGTCTGTCCCTTTGCAGAAGAAAAGAAGGGTATTTCTTTGGAAACACGCTGCACTAAAAAAATAAAAATAATAATAATAAAAATAATATAAAGGGGGGGAAAGTTACTCAGGGGCTGCCTGAGGTTCCGTGTCCTCATTTGCANTGCCCGGCCGGCCCCGCCCCGGCGCGGGGGGCGAGCGGCAGGGACCGCCCTGTCCGTACCTCTGTCAGGGCCGGCGCGGTCGTTCCAGGAACGCGGCGCTGCGGGCGCCAGCTGCACCTGTGGCAGGGCACGGGCGGCTCCTCTTCCCCGGGGCCGCGGCCTCAGCGGCAGCCGGAGCGACGGAAAAGGGGCCCCTTCCCCCTCCCCTTCGGCGGCCTGAAGGCAGGAGGCCCGGGGNGCGGCTTGAAGGCAGAAGTCGCGGTGTCACATGGCCCCCGGCCGGCAGGCAGGGCGGGAAGGAAGGAGGGGAGGGGAGGGGAGGGAGCCCAGCCCCACCTGGATTCGCCTCGGCGGTGCCGCCTTCCCGAGCGCCTGGTTCAAAACTCCTCGAAAAGCGCTTTAACGTCGAAAACTTGGGTTTGAGACCAGAAAGTCGTGGGGCCAGTGCAGAATGGCAGCCAGTAAGTGTGCTGGCGATGTGTCCCTATCACAAGTGTTTTCAACAGCGTCTGCCCTTCAGTGTAGCAACCCGGTCCAGGTGCTCATCTGTATTAAAAAATAAACAAACAAAACCCCAAGAAATTTTCCGGGTAAACAGGCCAAGGCAAATAACTGAACCTCAAACCCGGCGTGACTCAGCAGCTATGAGGATATTAACATGTAAAATAATTTGACCTTATTTTGAGAGATTCTGGACCCTGAGGCTGAAAGTTCTAGGGACATGTTTTGTGAGTTCGGGTTACAGTACTTTGGGTTACAGTACATTAGGGAAACTAACCTGAAGACATTTAGATATGAAAGTATCTTTACAATGCAGGAAAGCACTGGGAATGTGGTAAGTGAAGGTAGTTGGTGTAAAAATACGAACAGACTTAAAAGTAGATGTCTCAAAACATGAGGGATCAGGTAGGTCTGTGTCCCCACAGCTTGGTAGGCATAGAAATGCTCCATGCATAAACCTCAGGGGATTATGGCTTTGGAAACTTCTTTCCTTCACACAGCTAGTGAAGAAATGAAGTGAGAAGATAGGAGTTTTCCATCCCAAGTCCAAGTTGCAAAGAAGAGAGGATATTTTGACTGTTAGACAAGTGTCAGCACATTCATCCTCACGTGGTCATAAAAAGGCTAAAAAATTATGGCCACAGCTGTTGTATGAGACATGTAGCAATCCAAGGCATTCAAAATGAGTCAGCCATAATTAAAAAAAAAATGAATATTAATACTGCAAAAATAGGCATTGTTCTCAGCCTGGAAAAAGGACTTACGCTGCATGTACGTGCCTTTCCCACAGTAACTCTCAATGTCTTCATCAGCTGCTGCTGGCAACACCCTGACAAAATATCTGCCACCCAGAAAACCACATACTGTAAGTGTCTGTACCTCTGACTCACAGCTGCCCTGCCCATTTGATACGTGATTAAAGCACACCTGTTGCTGCTGGCCATTCAATACACCCCTCGATTCCGGATCTGTTAATGCTGCCTCCTTCCTTTCTCCCAGCCACCTGCCTGAACTTGCTCAAACTTGCCTGCTATCACAGCAGTTTGTCTGGTAATTTAAACTTGGTGTCCATCAAATCATAATTGTGTCCTGCTTGCTGGATTCAGGTATTCCGGGGCCTTTTGGTTTTCTCTCCTCAGCTTGGCACATCAGTCTTGCCTCTGCACTTGATTTAATCTCTTCTGTGGGATGCAAGAGCTTGGCAGAGTTCCCTCTCGTGCTGACTTCGTGCCAACCGCAGTGAAAAAGTAACGGTTTGGGAGATAACTGTGTTTCTCAGCTTTCTTACACACAAACGGGCAGCTCTGTGTGTGTGCCCCGAGTGAAGAGAGAGAATGTTGCATTGTGAGCTCACATGTTAGCAAAGCCAGAGAATTCGCACAGAAAGGAGACCTTAAAAATGCATTAGCAAAGAAAAGGCTTCTCTGAGCGCTGAAGTACAAATCCCAAAGTGTACAGGACACAGGGCGCTTGTCGTAGGCGACCATGAGTATTCAAATGAGCTTGCCTTTTGTAACAAATTGGAAAACTTCAAAAGCAAGCTGAGATCATAGCTGAGTAAATGCATCTACAGCAATTGAAGCATTAAGAAAATACTATTGCAAAATCTGTAATAAGAGCAGGGTGGATCGTAAGGGTAGGGTAATGGTAATGAATTAACAAGGAAATACTTTTAGTCCTCTCACATTTTGCAGCAGCAATTACTATGGTCGGTTATCTAAGAGCATACATTTGACTGGTGGCTCTAGTCTCCTGTCCTACCTCTGCTCTCCTAATGAACAATTCACATGCATCCTTGGGGAATAGCAACAACACTGAGCTAACAGAGAAATAGCGAAATAGTGTATTTTCAACACAGATGTACTCCTCTATTGGCACCTACAAAACATAAAACACTAAACCTTAGAACAGGTCAGTGATGCCAGTCAGCACCTTGTCTGCCCCATGAGGAGCCTGTCTGCCAGCCCTGTTTGTAGGAAGGTTGTAATTTTACACACCACACACTGAAAGTAGTGCAAGTGTCTCGAGTTATTTTAAATGTTGGGATTCCCTTTGGCAAATGTCAGCACTTTCTGAAGCCACCTGGGTGTTAGTTCACTTCTGTTGTGCAGCAAGCACTGGTTCTCTTGGGTAAATTTTGCACTTTGTAAAAACGTGTTTATTTTAATCTTTTTAATCTTGCTATACAAGAAAAAGTTATCCACTTCTTTTTACCAAGTAACAGCTGGTCACATTTATTTATTGATTTATTTTTTTAAAGCGTATTTCTATTATGTCTTCAACTTGCTTTTAGTCTTACTTTAGAGACTACTCTTTTGGTGACAGTAATACACTCATGATTATTTCAGTGCACGTGGTATTTTCTGTTTTGCAGTCTGTCTATTTTAACAGCAGGAAATGCAGTAAAAGTTTTAAATGTCAACATTTACAGAGGAATGGAACAAAATAATAAACCTCCCCTAAATATACATCTGTATTATTAACAATTATTTTTAGAAACAGACAGGTCTTGTCTGGAAGATGATTACTGCTGGAATGCATATTCATCAAAATGGTCTCTCATTTTCACTTGTAATTGTTTCAGCTGTTGAAGAGACTGCTTTCATTTGAGCAGTGCCTTAAAAGCTAATGGAGTTTGAATTAATTTTGTAAATAGATTCATACAACTTCCTGTGGTACATTGATAAAAACAAAACATCTAATGGATCAAATGAAATATTTCAATCTATAATGTACCCATTAGTGGCACCCAAGCGATCTTAGACCTAGTACTTGCTTTTCTGATCTTCAGTCAGTTCAGTTAATGATATGCTTGGCACACATGCATTTACTTACTGAAGACTTACTGATATTCCAACAGAAAGCCACCCCCCCTCACAGTTAAATGAAGTTATCTCCCAAAGCCATAGGGGAGGTTTGTGCCAAATGTGAAATGCAGTTGAATCGTGTTATCAAATACTCTTCACTGTAAAGGAAGAATGATTCTTTTTTTTTTTAAACCAAATAATATAGAAAATTGTAATAATTCAAAAAGGGAGAAAATTGCTCCACTGAATGATTGAATGATACAAAGCCAATCATATCAGTCAGTTTTATAGAGTCAACAAATCAAAAAGCATCATATTTCTTATCCACTGCTTTTCAAAAAGCCTGCAGAAATTAATTGGGCATATGAGTATTCAGCCCTGTAATTGAATTAGAGCAGCCAAGAACTCTTGGTACAGATGATTTGGTCTTTCTCAGTACTGAGGAGGAATTTGTGAATCTAGAAGTTTATCTCCTACTCTAAATAAAAGCAACAATTTTCCTATGTTTTGGAGATTGTTCAAGGCCATTCCAGAAAGTGGGATGTGAGATGAGAACCAGGAGGAGAAACTTTGATTAGACCAAGCTTTTCCATAAACTCCATCTTGAGTAGTTGGAATATGTACATACAAGATATTACTAGGCTTATATAAAATGCAAAATGCTTTTTAAGTGCTTTGTACTGACATTAGAACTGTTCTAGGTGTGGAATCCAGTTCCTGGGGAGTTTTCAGCCAAGGGACATTCTCCATTCTTAAAGGATACCTGTGAGTATAACTGTCCTGTAGTATATTATTACAAGATAAAACACATAGACTATGCAAATTTGTTAAATGTATGCAGTTTGTAAAAAAACAGAAATGGAAGTAAGAACTGTAGAAATTGCAAAAGGATGTGACTGTTCAGCCACTGCTTTAAAAATAAACTGGGAAAGTACCTGTACAGTTCTAATAATTGGAGTCTGAAACAACATAAAAGAAGTTTTCCATGAGTTTATAAATAGAATATACTGTAATGCTTTGTTGCACGAGAAAGATTTACAAGCAAGATGGGACTCTGGTGTGTTTGGAATTGTAAGTCATCATGTGGATATTTGGAAAGATTCCTTTCCAGCCACTTGGCGAATTCTTTGCTGGCATCTGCTAACTGCCTTTGGCACAACAGCCATGTAAAATGCTGGTTTAAAACCAGTTTGTCTCAAACCTACTTAGCTTGGACTTTGCAAGTAGTTACCCCAGATGGAAGACTGCCTTTCTCTGACTTTATACATAATTCATCTGAAATTCTGGAACTGTTCAAAGAAGGAGAGATCTGAATGCATCAGACAAACCTGTATGCGTAGCTGAGTGACCTTAAATCTGATTTATAAGACAGAATTTTTTGAAAGTTACATTTCAAATCTGTTATGTGCAGTGTAGTAGAAATAGTTTTTAAGCATAACTCTGATGTACAATGCCCTTCTACTCAACTTTGTTTTAAGAGGAATTTTATTTGCTTGGAATGCACATAAAATAAAATATTCAGCAAGCAATGGTCTAATAAATGAGACTGCCAGTGCATGATAAATAATAAAACAGTGTAATTACAGCTTACAGAGGAGAACTCTGTGGTCTATTTTGGAGACCTCTAAAATAAAAATATTCTAAATTAGGTGATTTCTGCCAAAATCAGTACTGAAATCTAACTTGTATGTTTAGCATTAGTTTACATATTATGTTTGTAGGGAAATGCAAATAGTTAAATGCTACTCAGTTCTGTATTTGTATTATAATTGGCCATGAAGTTTTCTGTAATTATTTGTGATTAGGGTTTGCATCTGGGTTCTTTGGCCCTCACATCGGAGGTTTCCTTCCCAAATAACAGGTATCTGTGGGATGCAGATGGAGCATGTAACTGCCCAGGAACTGGGAAATGCAAGATACGGTTTAGACATAACTTGATATAAAGGTCACATGTTCTTAAATGAACCCCGGGCTAGGTGTTGTTGAACTTTTATCCTTAAATAAACTCGAGGCTGGGTGTTGCTGAACTGCAGCTTTCCCTGTCCCCAAATTATCCCCCACTTCTGTTTGTTTTACAGGTGTATTTTCCAAGTCTCTCCTTTCACAAGTGCCAGTGAAACTCTGCAACCTCCAACCCAGGAGTTCATTTGTACATGGGGATTCCTAGTGACCATTTACAGCCCAAATAAACCTTCTCTGTGTTCCTTGCCTAGCGCTAAGCAGACAGAGTTGGCAAGAAATCCAACAGCAAATTTTCTTATTCTCCTGTAGAAACTTAAACTTTCACTGGGAGTGGGAATTGTTTTATGATTTTTATCCAATCTGCCTGTGTAAAATCGTTGTGGCCAGGCCCACGTTATATTTATGTTTTCACTGTTTGGGTGGTCAGATGTTGCTGCCCAGGGAGGTGGTGGAATGAGCGTCCCTGGAGGTGTTCAAGGTGCCTCTGGTTCTGCATCTGGGTGATGCGGGTTTGTGGCTTAGGGGTAACAGGGGCAGTGCTGGCTTGGTGGGGGACTGGATGATCCTGAAGCTCTCTTCCAAACCTGATGCTTCCATGATTCTATATGAAAAACTACCTCAAAACCTCGTGGCTTCTTTCCACAAAGCCCACCTAAACTATCAGCTGTGGGAATCTGCAGCCTGTGACATTTCCCATCTTTTTTATTTCTTTTCCTTTAGGCAGAAACAGCGCGTTTCCTTTGTGGCGGGGCGGGCAGTGCCGGGCGCTCCGCTCCGCTGCCGCTCTCCCGGCTCCGGGGCCGGGGCCGGGGTTATGTAAAGAGCTGAGTTACGCAAGGAATGCAGATTTCCCTTACGTAACCGCCCGCCCCTGTCGGAGCTTCCCTGTTGGTGCCGGCGCTGCCTATACATGAACGGAGGGAGAAGCCGTGCTGGCGGTGTGGGGGCATCTCCCTCTCCCGGGCTCCGCACTGACCTGTTTGCTGCGGGGGCTCTTCCCACTCGGGTTTCGTGAAAGTCCCGCCTCTTCCTTAACCTGCAGAACGTTTCCTGCCATTAAAATGAACAGCACACATACCTAAGTCGTATTTGTGCCCTTTTCTGGATCCAGGAAAGGCTTTATTAAGTCCCAGTTATTGCACGGAATGAAGTTCATCCAATGTGGATAAAAGGAAGTTACAAAGTTCTGTGTACCTCGAGCTCTGTGTTTCAGCTGCTACCACTATTGAAGGACCTGATTCCAGTGCCTGTGTCCAAAGACAGGTCACTTCAGTGCCACCAGGGCTAGAAACAAAGTGCCCCGTAGCTCAGAACTCTGTCTTTAGCAGATATTAGGGAAAATTGCAGAGATGGTGGGGCCTGGTGCTGTTTGTTTGTCCCCTCATGTGCAGGCAGAACATCATCAGGTGGTGTACACCTGGGATGCTTTCATGGAGCAGTAGATGCTGTCAGGGTTTCTGTGCTTGATGCCTAACTCAATTCCTCTATACTGATTTCTGATCCTGCAACTTTACACTCCTTTCCTTTCAGATTTAGTGACCCTGATAAGTTGGGGTGGGTGGTTTGTTCAGGGTTTTTTTGGTTGGTTGGTTTTATGTTGGTTTCAAGGGGTTTTCCTTGTTTCTCCATGGAAATGCCTTGAATTCCATGGACACCTTGAAGGATTGGTGTAAAGGAGTGCTCTGCTCAAGGCTTTGTTCAGATTCTCTACTTAGACATTTTTGACCATACACCTTCATACCCCTTTCCTTTTTCATGTATTCCTAAAGCCTAGGATCTGTGGGGAGGGTCTCTGTATGTAATAAACTCTTTGCTGGATCACATAGTGGAAAAGCAGGGATTTCCACAGGCAGCAGCTCCACCATGGACAAATCTCTTTGAGTGTCAGGTAGCCAACAGAGGCTGGAGCAGATGGCAGAAGGTGTGGAATGGAAGATGACCTGCTGGATTAGTCAGTGTTTGTGTGGCTTATTCCTTTCATCTCCTGTACAATAAGTTGATAGTAGGGAAACAGCCAGTCTACTCAAATCTAGACTAAAGTGGAAGAAAAGAACAGGTATTGAACTCAATGCCTGCCTTCTCTAATATTTAATTTCTGAGTTTCAACAACGTTTTGTATACAAAAGAGAAATAGCAGAGGAATTTAGAACTTAAATGAGTAGATAATTCAAAAATAAACCATCACATTGGTGTTTCTTCAACTTTGCTTTTTCAGATCAATTTAGTTTTTCTTCAAAACTCATATGAATGAAGTATAAATTTTAAACTTATATGTGCTACCCCAAAACAATGGGGAAAGGTAAATTTGCTGTATGTAAATATTCTTTTAGTAATCTGGTACTGAAACTGGATATTTGCTAAAAGAGCAAGAATAAATTCCACAATCTCTCAAGATAACTTTTCAGCATTTTGTAGTGCAGCAGGAAGGAGTGGGTGCTTCCATGGCTTTTCTTTGTGCCAGTGTGACACAGACAGGTGCAAAAGGCTGGAAGAGCATATCAACAGCTTAAAACCACTTTTGCCAACTTTCTCCGTAAAAGGGGCCAGAATCCTTTGTTTTCCATCCGTAGGCACCATGCAGGCATCCTGTGGACACAATTAACTGTGAAAATTCAGTATAATACAGGGGAGAAACTGAAAGCCTTTTTGACCCCTGCACTGGCTATCAGTTCCACGTTGCTCAAAGGATGAAGACAATTATTTCTTTTTTCTTTTTTTTTAGTAGTATCTATGACTGTCAATGGAACACACTCTGAATGGTATTTGCTTTTCAAAACTGTGTGCAAGCATGGGAAATGGTGCATTTAAAAAACCAATGGAGCCATCTAGTGTTCAAAAATTACAGTTCCATGGGTTTTGGGCTTGTGTGTGCAAGGGTAACAGGTACAATCTTCATGGTCAGAGAGGGAAAACAACTCATAATATTTCATATTAATCCCTGACAGCTCTTGATTCTTACAAAATGTACAGGTATGGGTGCCAGAACTGACAGTGTTAAATTGCATGTGGAGATTTCTATTACTTCACTAGAGACACCCAAGCCTAGACAAAAACATTTTCTTATATTTATGCTCAGCCACTTTCATATATCATCATTTTCAGTTCTGTGTTTTCATTTCTGCTTGATATTTGGACCCTTCCAATACCTGTGCTGCTCCCTTGCCCGCTGCTTCAGGGCATGCACACAAGACACGCTCACAATTTACATTGATTTTTTCCCTCATAATTTCTCATGTTGAGCTCAGATATAATTGCTCAGCATTTGTCATCCACAGTCCTTTCCCCCATTACATATTCACGTGATCATTTTCTGCATTTGTGGATAACCTCTAGAGACAAAGAAACGTGATTTTTTAGTTACTGTTTAAATAACTGGGCTGGCTTTATTCTCCTAATGTAACCTAGGAAGGTGAGTGCAGATCAACTACTCAACAAAAAGGCAAAAGACAATTTTGCTGCCCTATGGAGAAAAAATTGAGGTCAAAGCAGAGACTGAGCCAACCTATCAGCTTCTGCTGGCGTGGCAGATGTAGGACAGAGGACAGGAGGTGTCACATCAGGAAGAGCCACTGATGTTTCTGAGACAAATCACCTCTTTCCAGGTCCATGACAGAAGTCAGTGTCCCATAATCATTCTTCTTTTTTTCTTTATTTTTCTTTTTGCCTTTTTTTCCTTGTCCAAGTCTAGTCTAATCATACAGATTTGGTAGACATAATGCAGTGATTAATTTAAATCCTAATGTCCATTTAGCAATCTAAAATATGTATAATTCAAAGGTAGGGCAGGCTTTGGGCATGGGAGCTGACCTGACCTAGCTTTGGATGTTTGAAAGATAGTGGTTAAATTTAAGCTGGTGTTGTAAGATTCTTTATAGCCCATAAGAGGAAACAAAAAAAGGGGTTTTATTTTCATCTCCACATAGGTGCCTAAGAATGCTGGAGTCAATCCCACATGGCCAACAGTAACTACTGGAAATCAGTTGCTTACCAGGAATCTCAGAGTGAGTCAGAGTTATCATCGTTCTTTTGGAAGCTACTTCTGGATGGCCATCTTAGGCAGGAGGGGCATGATTGTAAGAATCACTTAACAGATGGGTTCCTTTTAGTAGTTGCCCAGTGTGGTCAGGAAAGGAAACTGAGTCTTGTGCTTTATAAACCTGTTTTGGTTATTATTGGTGGTTCTTCTGCCTAATATACATTTTAAGTTTTTAAAAACAGAGTTTCTTCACTGAAAATATTGCCAAAAGTCAAAATTAAGGCCCCTGATAATACCACAGTGCACTACTGCGGTATTGTATTTACTGAATCCCTTCAAAGGGACTATCATATTCTCATTGTGACCTCAAAAAAATGTTAGTCTTGTTTAATCATTAGAACAAAGAGCTGAAGGCCAGAAAGTTCATAATATCACAATTAAGGACAGAGGAGAGCCAACAATGTGGTTCACAGAAGAGACCAGAAAAGACCTGCCTGAGTCAGTGGAGTGTTTCTATTTTCCCCAGCTGATGTAGTGCACAAACCCATGATATATCCAGTTTCTCCAGACTCCCAGTTTACATTTAAGCAGGTCCTGTGCTAAGCTGTCCTGTTTACAAAGCTTCTGTCTACACAAGAAAATCAACTGATACCGCTTTCATGGCATAAACTGAGCTTTTCTAAAAGCTGCAACTAGTTATTTGAGAGCAACTGCTGTGGAATAGCTTATGCTACAGTGGTTACACCCATCACCTTCCCTGGAGAGAAGAAAATCCATTGCAATATTCTAAACATGAACTCATTGTACACTTTTGCAGCATTTTCTTCAGAACTCTACTAATAGGCAACTTGAAATAACATTCTGAATTACATTAGTTATCTTTGAACAGTTAACTCTAAAATCCAATTACATTACTTGGAATGCTTAGCAAAATTTTGGAGGTAATTAGAATTAAGAATGAGAAGAAAGAGGAATTATCAGAGGGAGGAAAACTGCCAAGGAAAGGGAATGAATAGCAACCAAAGGGAAACTGTAAAGGAGAAAATCAAAGCACAGAATTAACAGTCAAGATGGGAATGTTTCCACAACTGAGAAATGATGGTGGTTGTAAGCCTGAAAGAGCTACAGCAGTACAAAGGGATAGGATATCCTCTAGGTCTTAATGCCTGTACCCCACTGTTATCAGTGTGCACCTTGCTAGTTTAAGTGCATCACAGAGTCCTAAATTCAGACAAGCAGTCATTAAACATGGAATCTGGCCTTCTCGCCAGAATGACTTTTCATATCCCCAATGCCAAGGTAGTATTTTCCCCACTGCATGGCCACTTTTGTTCTGCCAGCCTTTTCACTACTTGCTTCACTTATTTCCAATATATCAAAGCCCGACTCTGACATTTCACTCTGAGGATCTTTTAAAAGAACTGGGTTTTTGGATCTATTTTGAACAGGACAGAGCAACTTGCTATTTGTTTCCCTCCCTGTGGCAGACACTTCTGTCCTCTAAGCAGACTTGAATACTGCTGACAGATTGAAGGAAGTGTGTTGTTTCCAGATGTGTGACAGGAGCTGTGGAGCAGGGGAAATGACAAGGACTCGAGCTGTGCAACAGGAGCCAACAAGGACAGAACAGGGCAGCAGAGCCTCCTCTCTCAGACCTGCCCTGAGATACTGTCTGAGCTGGTGTGCACGAGTCTGTCAGCTTCCCACACAGCCCATGGACAGGATTGTCAGTCCTTGAAGGACCAGGAGCTTTTACGGAAGTGTTGCTTCTTCTATTTTGATAACTCAGGAGCAGATAAAAGGTTACCTTGATCAAAAAAATATAATCATACTTGTGATATTTGAGGGAATGTTACCTACATCATGGAAATTTTTCATCTGTTTTTAATGTTCAGGTGTGTTTTTAATACCTGTGCATGAATGTGTATCCACATCTGCTAGGAGAGCCTTTCTGTCTGAGATTAGGAATGAAAGGGAGTCCTTTGTTTTAAATCTTAGTTTGACCAAGTTAGACAAGGAAGTTAGATGAATGTTTTACTCCAAATGTTTCTTCTACACTCCAAATGTTTCATAAAAGTTCAAAAACTTGGAAACATGGGACAGGAAGTCTGAATTAGCTGCAGGAAGTGAGACCTGAGCAAGTGGACTGGACAGGAGAGACTTTGCCTGGAGCTTTCAGAGCCAGGTTCTAGATAACTCCAGACAATGTGGTATCTACTTGTAACGGCTAAAATTATGAACAGCGCAGGATTTCTCCCAGATGCAAGCTGCCACAAGTTGGAACCCTGGCTGCCCTTGGGGTGCCAAAGGCCTCCTACCAACTGACATCAGGAACCTGGGGGGCTGAGTTGAGTTTCCCATAGAAAAGGGGGCCGTTCGTGCCCAAGGCCCCGTGCCTGGCCCTGGGCTTCTGTCTGCTAAAATTACAAACGGTGCAGGATTTCTCCCAGATCCAAGCTGCAAGTGACTTCTGATATGTTAAAAAATACACACTGTATTTCTTGGGTTATCCACATGTAGAGCAGTGAAGTGCTACAAGTGACATGAAATCCAGCACAGTAGTTTGGGAGGCACACCGTGGTGCAGTTTGAACAGATCTGTGCACCAAGGGTGAGCAGATTGCTCCACAAATAATTCCTTTGTGTGAAGGACTCTCTAATATTGTGGAAAGAGGTAAAAATGAGACCCAAGGGCAGTAGGGGGAAAGCAGCAAATTCAAATGAGAAGCCTGTGTGCTATTTAACAGTGTGTGTGATTAATAGGTGTGAGGTGAGGTGCTGATTTTCCACCTCTTGATGTTCTCACTTCAAAGCAGTATACTTTTCTGGAAGCAATGCTTCAGCTGAACAGAGCTGTGATCTCAGCAAAGTAATAAATGGGTAAAATGTAATCACCTTCACAAACAGGAGTCAGAGAGCTGTTGTTTCATCCTGCCCTTAAATTCTCTCAGTCTGTGAAATTTCTTAGACAGTTTTGACTTCCTCATCCCAGGTTTCATATTGCTTCTTTCTGCATGTAGTTTAATGTTCTGAATTTATGCCTGAAGGACAGAGATGCCTTTTTTCTTCTTGTTCCTCAAAGACTAACTTGAAGGCTGAAAACATTCCTGTTTTTCCAAATCTGAAAAAATGCAAAATGGTCATATTACCAAAGGGAGAGAGAGGAGGGAAAAGAAAGAAAGGAAGAAAGGAAGAAAAGAAGAAAGAAAGAAAGAAAGAAAGAAAGAAAGAAAGAAAGAAAGAAAAGGAATACTGTGTACCCAACAAAACAGAGGCAAGAATGCAAGAATGCAGGAATGTAAATGTGTTACAGGCTGTTATTAAGATTTTGGATGCAAAAATAAAACTTAGAAAAGACTGAAGATTTGAAAAGGCATACTACAATCCAATTTATTTAGACTAGAAATTGCCCTCTCTAGATTGCTAAGGTGATAGAAAAAATTATGAAAAAAGATAATCATATTTGTTTTAAGTCTGGCAGTTTCCACTGAAATGCCTGTCTCTCTATAATGGTTTTTTTGAAGGAAGTGCCTTGGGGAATTACTAGAAAAATGATCTTTATTAAGTGTTCATGGCCATCTGAACTATCCACCCATCCAGTATAAATGTGTTCTGGCAAAACAAGTGTTTGTGTTGCCATGGCCTTTTCCATGATGTTATTTTCTTAAGCAAAAGCATTTTTCTAGCTGAGATCTTAACAAGGACACAGGCAGGGTGCCATGCTTCAGTCCTTGAAGAGAAAAATAATGATTTGGAAGGGATGGTGAAGGAAAAAGATGGTCTCAGAGGGGGTAGAACACAAGACTTAGGTATCTGGTGTCTCTTTTGCCCAACAGAAGCAGTGATTCCTTCCACTAATCACCCCAGTTCTGCAGGAGAGCAGTGCAGCCTCCACCAGCCCTGCAAAAACACTAATGAGCCCAGTGCTGAGATCCTCCTGAGGCATCCTCAGGATAGGGAAAATCTTCCTTAAAAATAGCAGCTCAATTATTATTTGCTGAGTAAATCACACGCCTCAGATACAGTCTTCCAAAAATCAGGTCATAGAGCCCTGTGCTGTGCAAAGGTACAGGGATTCTGCACTAAAATATTTTTCCAAGGTCTGTGTGGATCCATGTGCTGCATTTGCAAGGTTTTAACTGTTCCATGTGCTTGGGTTTGGGGCTTTTTCTGCCTTTGTCCTGCCAAATGTGTTTGGGAAGGTGCTGCCTAAGGGTTTCACATTGGTTTCTGTTCTCTGGTGAATACCTCTGCAAATGAAAGTGAGTGTGAATTTTACTTTGTTTATGGATTTATACTCTGGGTTTAGATTAATATCAAAGTGTTTTAGCATAAAAACAGGTGAATAGATCTCATAAGCATTGAACAATTTATTATAAAGTCACAGTGACTAAAGCAAAACTAATGGGTACTTACATAAAGTCCACAAGGACAAGGCAGGTGTTGAGTCCCCCTTTCTCTGCATATCTTCCCAAATTCCAGGAATCATCACTTTCTGAGGCAGAGGTCATCTCTGAATCTGTCTGCTTCCCATTCACCAAGGGACCACAAATTCCTTTCCGAAGGAACAAAAGACAAAAAATGAAGAACAGCAGGACCAAAGGCTGGGGCTTAGCTCTCATAGGGTTTTGATGATATTTGGGCTTTTTCCTTCCTTCAGGTCCTGTGAGACACCTCTCTGAAACTGCTTTCATAGCCCTGGAGCTTCACAAGTCACATCAGAATATTGATCTCAACAGAAAATGTGAAGGAAATAAGGTTCATGAATGCTGAATGTAGGTCCAAATCTAGTTAAGTATCTATTTGTAGAAGAGAACACATTACCAAAAAATCAAAACAAAACAAACAGGAAAAAAAGAAAAAGTAACAAAAAATAAAAATAGAGTAGGCATGTAAAAGTAGAATAGGTAGGGCCATCATGAGAGGGTTAGTTCACATCTCAGTGATACCTGAACACAGCACCATTTTAGCAAACAGATCAATTACAGAACTATGGCAAAACAAACAAAGCAACACAGATCATTTTATTTGCCATCAAATGAAATTAATAAGTGTGACACTAAGGCTGCAAATAGCATTTGCTATAAAGAATAGAATATGTTAGGACTTTGATCCAGAAAGTGCATAATGTGTTCCCTCAACTACTGAGACCCATTCACTGTCATGCTCCTGCACTGAAATTACTTTCAGAAATCCCAGGAACAGAGCTCTGCTGCATCCTCTGGGAAGCAATTCCTCAGCCTACCACCTCACAATAAGTTCTGCCTGTTCAACTCAACACTTACCTGGCATCTCACTGCTGAAGTGTCTTCAATAACACACACTTCACATCTTTCATAGTCATACTCACTGAAAAAAATCACAAGATATCTAATCTAAAGCTAAAAATCCACAGAAAGAACATGAGGAACATGAGCTAAATCCAGTTTGCTTTGTGCAACTAATTCCAATGAAATTAAGAGGCTATTTAGGGGAGGAAACAAACTTATAGCATTACATAACACCAGTCATATCTTTTTTTAATACAAACTTTTGAAATTAGGTTAGAGAAAAACTTCTGAGTTAAAATAACTCAATTGAGTCTCCTGCTCTTGCAGTTCAAGAGGGGCATGTCTGATGCATGAAGCAATAATGGAGCTGCATGCTGTGGGATGTATCTGGCTCATGACTAAATCCTAAGTGGATTTAGTTGTCACAGTGTGGTGCAGAGAGCTTGCAAGCTCCATTCAGCAGGAAAAGGGTTGACCTGGATAGTGATTCTGGAACAGAGGAGAAGGGAATGAGCTGCAGGGGATGACAGGGCTTCCAGGAGAGCAGCAAAGATCACACAGAATGTAACATCCCTTAAAGGGAGGCATTCCTAAGTTGATGCTGACAGGAATTCAGAGATGTGGGTGAACCAAAAAAAAAAAAAAAAGATCTAGAGGCTGGAAACAGGGCTCTAAAGTGAGTTTACTGGTGCTTACCTGCTGCTACAAACAGTGACAGTAATTTAGAGGTGTGCCTCAGTTGTCAGGGAAAATGAGTAAAAATAACCTATGAAAAATGAAAGCTTGTAAAATAGTCCACCTTCAACAAAATGCTGGAGAACACAATGTAATTAAAATTTACTTCCAAGTATGTACTTTATTTTTATGAAAATTAATAATACATTTATTTAATACAGAATTATTAGGAATTACATGTTTTACTGAGGAAATAATGACGAATTTCTGAATATTAGATATAAGTTATGTGGTTCCTGTGATAAAATATTTTATCTGCTTAGCTTATGAAAGCACTTAGAATTGTCCCAATTTCTTTGCTGGTAAATAATTTATTTAATGAAATACTTTAAAACAATTCTTCCATAACTTGTGGAGAACCCACCAGTTCTTAATCCACCTCCCTGTTCACTCATCCAGTCCCCATTTCCTGAGTTTGCCTATGAGGATATTGTGAGAGACAGTGTCCAAAGCCTTGCTGAAGTGAAGGTAGACAAAATCCACTGCTCTCCCCTCACCCCTCCAGGCAGGTATTTCATCATAGAAGGCAATCAGGTTGGTCAAGCATGATTTACTCATAGTGAATCCACCAGATTCCACCTTCTTGTCTTCCCTGTGGACACAGATAGCCTCCAGAATGAGATGGTCCATCTTCTTTCCAGGGATTGAGGTGAGGATGACTGGCTGGTAGTTCCCTGGGTCCTCCTTCTTGCTCTTTTTGAAGACTGGAGTGACATTTCTTCCCGTCCTCAGACACCTCCTCTGCTCACTGGTGCCTTTCAAAGGTGATTGTGGGCAGCCTCACTATGAGGTCTGCCAGCTCTCAGCACTTGTAGATGCAAGTGATGAGTGATGATCCCATCAGGGCCCATGGATTTTGTGGATCAAGTTTGCCTAAATGTTCTCTAACCCAGTCCTCCTTGAGAAAGGGAAGGTCTTCCTTCCAATACTCCTTTACCCTGGTCTCAATATTCTATGAGGTTTGCAATTTAAATTAAAATTTAAAATTGGAATTATTTAAAATTCTCTAATTTTCTCTGTTAGCTTCTTCTGAATATGCACATGGCACCAGTCAGACCCCCAGTTCTCTTCATATTTCCAAATAAGCTATGTGATCCTAAATTTGGATTAACATTTGATCCAGAACCTCATTTATTATGTAAATGAACAGTAAGATAACTCTTTTGCTTAGGACTTGAGGATGGGCAGTGGGAGATGTGGATTCTAATTAACAACCTAACTATTAATCATGAAAAAGCTGTTAAGAACCAACATTTCTTTGATGTCTTGATGGTTTGTCTGTCAATTAGTTAGCTGTCCTTTATGGTCTACTATCATGGCCTTTCTGATGCAAGCTGAATTGCAATAGTTGTGTATCTCTTATGTTTTCAATAAGAATGATCTGGTAATATATTTCACTTTCAATTAGCAATTGAACAGCATAAGTTCATTTTTCCACTGCTTTTTAAATGTCAATGCATGGTGTAAATAGCTTAAGAATGACTGTCATCATTGGTCTGTCACAGGGAGGTATTATTCATGTCCCGAGTCTTTGGAGGAATTAAATTCTCAGATGTTCAGATTCATAAACAATAAGTTGTTAATTTCTTGCATGGAAATTAAGACAGCTGAGAACACCCAGTAGTGACACAGTGGGATTCAGCTGCAAGGAGAGGCCTTCCCAGTGCCTGTGGCTTGCGTCTTCTGAAGATTTTCACCTCTGCTGTAGGGACAGTTGAACTGCATGAAAAACTGGTCTCAAATCAGCACATTCTACAGCACAGAATCAGTGCTTTTATAGTGGAACAGCTTAGAAACCATAGAACTGTAAAATGACTTAAGTTGAGGAGATGCCTTAAAGATCATCTGGTTCCAACCCCTCACCATGGGCAGGGACAGTTTTCACTAGACCAGGTTGCTCAGAGCTCCACCCAGCCTGGCCTTGAACGCTTGCAGGGATGGATGGATTATTCCATATCCCTGTTGTGGGATGGATTATTCCATTTCATTATTGTGGGAAAGAGCAAAGGACAATCATAGAGACAGGCAGCTGAAGGCCATCATCAGCTAAATTTGCCAACTGCTATGTGTAGTGAATCCCTGCTTTCCAGAAAGTGGCTGAGCATGGCCTGCTGTTAGGAAGTAGAGAATTAATCTTTTGATTTTCCTTTGCACACAGCCTTTGGTTTTGCTTTACTAAATTCTGTCCTGTCTTATTTTCTCCTCCTCTGTCCTGATGAGGAGAGGAATAATAGAAAAACTTGGTGGGTGCCTGGCTGCCAGACAAGGTCAAACTCCTGCACTATCCTATCTGATTGGTTTTTTGGAAATGTTGTGATGGATTTTATTTTGGTTGGATGCATTTTTATACCTGTAAAGATTGTGATAAGGCCAAGAAATGGAAGTGCATTCTTGTCCAAATTCTGTGTTTGTCCTCTGTGTTCAAAGGACTGAATGACATTTGCCAAACTACTCAGTTGTTGGTCAAAAGTTGGAGGAGGTACCAGAACATGCTCTTCTAATATTAATGAACTACATGATTTCAAGCATCTTGTTGCCAGAGTTTGAAATAGAGCTAAGGACTCTAAATCTCTGGTATAATCCAGAAATTACCTAATTGTAAATCTAATCAGTTACATAAGGAGATCAACTACCTTAGAACACTGAGGCCCCTCAACTGATGTCACTCAGGAGATGTTTGTGGCAAGTGATCTCTGATTTCAGACTTCTAGAAAGAATTTGAGAATAGGAGTCAGATCTCTAGCACAGTGGAGAAATGGGTGAAGGGGGTGTTTCTTTGTTTGGTGTTTTTTTTAAGTTTTTTTTGCCCTAAACCAAATTAGCTATCAAGGTGTAACCAGTTTTGTAAAACAATGAAACCTCTTGTTCTGTTCTCTGGGATTTCCTGTAATTGCATGAATGGAAGACAAAGAACAGGGGCTGCGTACATTGGAACCTTCAGAAAGAGGACTGAAGCCAGTGATAGTCCTTTCAGGAGGTTGTGATGTTGTTATGAGACCTGGAGCTTGGTTTGAATTCCCATACTATCTAAGAGACTGCCATTATAAAGTTAAGCCACTCAAGGTCATGTCAGTGTTGGTAGGCACCAGACAGCCACGCTGCTTGGTGCTGGGCCATTCTGCAAAGGCTGCCTTGGGAGATATCCCAAGGATACCCATGGTGCATGAAAGGAGCAATCAGCCAAGGAAAGCAGGAAAAAGTGTTCTTCTGAAGTGGGGGAAGGGATGCTGTTTGTTTTCTGATTTTAATCTGCAGAAGTCCAAGAAAGGGAACCAAAAAATTAAAGAGTGGGAGGACTGAACTGGAGGGGAGGAGAGTAAAAGTATCTTTTTACATCCAGAATAGCCAGAGCAGACCACTGTTTAAACCTTGGAACTTCATTATTCTTGGTCCAGCTGGCAGTCTGTTAGAAGGATCCTCCTGACTCCTGAGTATACAGATTTTGGAGAAATGCAGGTTTTCCCATTTCCACTCTTGCAAGAGTAACAATTTCCTTGCCAGAAACACCAACATGGGGGAAGCTATATATCTGGAACTCTGTCCCAGAGTAAGGTCAGAGAGAGCTCAGCTGCTCCTTCAGAATCCTAGAGAGGACATGCAGGACAAGGCCAAGCAGAGTCTGTCAGTGTTGGTTTTAAACACAGGTACTCAGCTGCACTGGTTGTTGTTCACAGAGGCTCCCTCAAAGTGCCATATTAGCCAAAGGCTCTGCTGTACTGTACAAGTCAGAATTCCAAAGGTTAACTGCTCTCTGCCAGGAGAAACTGGTTTCTGTCTCCTGGTTTCCTGCAGAGCTTTCAGAAGCAGAACATAAGCGTGTCACTGGAGCCACAGGAAGCGTGTGGTTTGTCCTGCCTGGCAGCCCTTGAAAACCCACATCTTCCCTGATGCTTTTTGGCCTAAGTGTTTGAAAACGTGTCACTGAAAGGTGCTTGCAGGCAATGGCAATAGACATTTCTCTTTACTGCTGCAGTAAAAATGTCTATCTTGGCAAAATGCAATGAGACAAACTGTGATGCTGCCTGAAGAACGAGTACCAGGCATGGCTTTTTTCTGTGGTCAGTGACAAAGGGAGCAGAAATTACAGCTCTCAAGGTAAAGTATATGCATCTTCCTTAACACAGCTGATCCAGGCTAAAGGGTGCCTTGATATTGCTGTGAGACCAGGAAGTCTTTCACTATGTTGTCTGTATTCTTTTCAGTGCCTTGTAGTAACCAAAAAGGCAAGAGATCCATCCAGTGGCATATGATAGAGAGAAAGAGAAATGTGGGGCAGAAGAAGACATTCTTCTGGAGAAAAACTGGACACTGGAGGAGATAAATTGAGCTTGATTTTGTTATTTGTGTTGAGTTCAGCAACATAAACCACAAGCCTGTAAATTTAAATATAATACTCTCTATTTTAATATAAAAGAGACTTTTTGAACTCTCTTACTGTGAGAGTTCATACTTATATTCTTACTTATGAACACTTACTTTGTGTTCCAAAGCATTTTGAACTTTAAAGTCTTCAGCTCAAGCAAGCACACATCTGCATGTACTGCCTAACCTATTTAACCATGCATATATGCAACTTCTAAAAGAATTGTATATGGAGGGGAACTAACCAAAATAATAAAAACAGATAGTTCTGAAAATTTAACACAATAGATTTTAAATTGATGCATTTCCCATTTTCTTAAATTTCCAACCAGCTTTTTCCGAAGTAAAGCAGAAACATCTTGGCACTGCCATACACATGCAGATTTCATTTGGAATTTTCAAAGGTCAGTGCAGAGCAACTATGTACTTTGGAAATCCATTTAGGGGCACAGACAGTATTCTTAGACAGTAAACAAATGAAGATGGACTTCTGTGCCTCTAGTTGAACATTCCACAAACTTACAAAGAAATC
This sequence comes from Illadopsis cleaveri, assembly GCA_013399915.1. Taxonomy (NCBI): domain Eukaryota; kingdom Metazoa; phylum Chordata; class Aves; order Passeriformes; family Timaliidae; genus Illadopsis; species Illadopsis cleaveri. The sequence continues at coordinate 659,589 of VXBB01001981.1, read as the reverse complement.
CACACCTAAATATATCTGATACTAAATACTGTGGTATTCTGGGATTCTATATATTTTATCACTTCTTAGATACATTTATTTATTTCTTATTATCAATAAAAGGTGTCCTTAGTCAGATATGTCATTTCCCAACTACTTAGATATTCTGGATTAGGCATTGTTGTCCATAGTGTGTGCTGTTACTTGCACTTATTTTTCTGAACAACCTTTATTGCACAAGGAGTATTGTTGTTCTGTGAAGTGTACACAACTGAGGAGTACAAGAAACGAGAAAAAGTGTCAGCAAGCCCAGTAAGAGTAAGATTTTGGTAAAAGAAGTAACTTAATTCAGGGACAGAGATGTCCCCTCAACCTCACAGAGTTCCCATACCAGCTCATCTTTCTGATTCTGTAGTTTCTGAAATTTTCATCAAATGTAGCTGTGTTGAAGATTGGTATCTCAATCCCTAGCTTATCTGTGTAGCCACATTCTTCATAGGTGGCAGTGAGGCAGGAAAGTAATTGTAATTTAGCATTTGAAAAGTTGGCACACACTTTTATGTCAGCTTCCCTTTTTAGCTAAATGCTGTTTCAAAAGCCTTCCAAGTTAGATATGGGTAAAAATAACTCAAAGATTGAAGAAGCTTTTCAGACAGGAGTCAACAAAACAAAAAATCCTGCTCTATCTCTGCCCAGGACCAGCAATATTTGAATATTCCAGGCATTTTCACAACAGTTGGAGTTGCAGAAAATCTGTACTGAACATAGACCATAATCTTTCTAATGGCATGTTAAATTTGTTGAGCATTCTGGCAGTGAGCCAGTTGTCTGACAATGTTAGAAAGAGGTTAGGTCAGAATGACCTAGACACATGCAGAGAAACCATTACCTTCCCAAGGCATTCTGCTTGGGATAATCATTCTGAAACCTACAAGGAATGCCATAGCAGTGAACTTAGGAAGGAACATCTGGGCTAATGAGTACTACAGATGAGACAAAAACCCTCTGCTCTGAGGGTTTCTGATATATTTACTTTTTTCTCTTGTTTCTGTGGCACTAAATATTTGAGAGAAATCCCAGGAAATCCAGAACAAAACACTAAATATGTCATGGTAAGCAAAAATATTTTCTCCTCCTCTTGATTCCAAGGCTGTGAGCTAAATCAGGATGTTTGCTTTCCTTTGCCATCCACTTCTAAGACATAAATAAAGTAACCACTCCTCTGTTGCAATGTGTCTGAGGTAGCTGTAATTGTGCTGTTGACTGACAGTAATTAGTATTTGCTTCAGTCAGCTTTAAAGTCATGCTAATTAAAACTGGTCTTCCTACTAACATATTGAAAGAAACCAGTATCTGGAGGCAAGATCATCTGGGGAAAATTTTAATAAATCCTCAGGCACCAATGTCTGCCTCCCTCAGAGCTGGCAGCAGTGGCCTCCCTGTTCCAAAAGAGCACTTTGTCATAGTGTCGTGGTTTCACCCCAGCCAGCCACCAAGCTCCAGGCAGTGGCTCACTCACTCTCCCATGGGATCAGGGAGAGAATCAGAAGGGGAAAGGCTGGAAAACTCATGGGGTTGAAATAAAGACAATTTAATTGGAAAAGCAAAAGCCATGCACACAAGCAAAGCAAACCAAGGAATTAATCCACTTCTTTCTGTGGGCAGGCAGGTGCTCAGCCACCTCCAGGAGAGCAGGGTCCCCTCACGGTAACAGTGACTTGGGGAGGCAAAGGCCATCACTCCAAATGTCCCCCTGCTTCCTTATTCTTCCTCCACTTTATATACTGAGCATGATGCCATGCAACATAGAACATCATTTGGTCACTTGGGGTCAGCTGTCCTGGGCTGTGTCCCCTGCCAACTTCTTGTTCACCTGCAACTCCCTCACCAGCGTGGCCTACGAAAAGCAGAGAAGGCCTTGGCTCTGTGCAAGCCCTGCTCAGCAATAATGAAAACATCTCTATATTATCAACTTCGTGTTCAGCACAAATCCAAAGTACACCTCCATTCCAGCCCCTGTGCAGAAAATTACCTCAGTCCCAAAGCAGCACACATCTTCTCTAGGCTTTTATCTTCTCCATGTGCATCAACGGGTCTACCACTAGGACCAGGAAAGCTTTTTATGCTGTGTAGCAAACCAGCACATAAAGTTGGGCAAGATATGTGAAAGCCAAAGATGTTTACTATTTTTTCTGAAGTTTCCTTTCTCCAGTTCTTCACCAGAGCACTTTCTTGAGCACGCATACCATTCCCAGAGGTCTGTAGAACAGGGAATAGAAAACACAGAGAGGGGAGGAAGAACTAGGGAATACAGTGCACAGTTCCTCAAGTGTGGGCTTTACTCAGGACATTGGGATCAGTACCAAATGCCCAATAAACTCTTTAATTATGGCATGGTTTAACACTCCCTTGAGGTACCTTCAGCAGCCTGTGGCAATCCTTGTTAAGCTGGTTCTTTACGGAGTCAGCAGGAAGTGCTCACCTTAGAGCCCAAACATGCCGTGCTGGTTCAGCTGGGTCCTGGCCAGCCACTCACTCACTGGCTACAGATGTTGGGTAAGAGGAGACCGGAGTCAGAGGCTGCAGAGCAATGGGATGTCCTTGTTCTCTAACCTCTGTAAAGGCTTTAAGGTGGTTTGAAATCAAGCAAAATAGTTTTCAGAGGACGCCTTGCAGTTTCATAAGATATTACATGCTTTTCCTTACAAAAATGTGAAATAGCTGCCAGGAAAACTGAAATAAAGGACTTGAAAACCAGATTAAATAGATACCAGTGAATTTTCCAGGACTCTTCCATCCTTCATTTTCTAACTTGTTAATACTAATACAGATGCTTTGCAAGAAGTAGGTCAGTGCTAACGAGAACTTACAGTGTTTGCATCTTGTCCAGTTTTAACTTATGCTATGTTATTTCATCAGTGTTTCTTGTAAACCACTGATAAAACTAAAGATGTACTTGCTTCAACATCCTCTGTAAGATGTTGCCAAACTCACATTAAGTATACACAGAGATTTTGTAACTTGAGATACATGTGCATCATTTTATGGATGTTATCATTTGACAGCATTGTCATAAAATGCTATTTTTAGTGCCACTGTTGCTTCCTTTAGTAATTTTATTTTTTGTTATTCTGGCAAATGCAAAACTTGTCTGAAAATATACAAAGAACCACAAAAATTGTAGATTCCAAATGACAATAAGAGCTACAAGTTGTCATGATTAATCCAGATTTACAGCATGAATGTTAGCTTTTCATTACTCTGTAGTAGAGGACCATACAAAGAAAATAAACTTATTATGTTAGTGTCAGACATTTTGACAGTTTAGTAGACATCGCATTCCTATTTTCTTTCCTGTCTCATGTGGCACTGCTGTCTTCCATACCATTTAGTAGTTGCATAATTGTTCCCTTTCAAGCATACAAACAATGAGGTCAACTTGAGTCATGTCAAATAAACTGGAGCAAATACCACATATGAAACCATTTAAGATAACAAGTCATGTAATCACATATATTACCCCTTGCCTGGATTTTCTGGATCATGCTAGAAGTGTGTTAGAATGCACAAAAGCAACAGAGCTCACCAACTGGCTGTTTTGCCTATGGTAGGAAACTGATGAGGAGTTTATTGCAAAGCATTTTATAGAGACAAGCTAGAATTGAAAGCTACCTTCCTCTACATCATCATGCTTCTTCTTAACTTTGACATTTTCAAGGCAAAAACTGTGTTTTCCTGCAGAAAAAAATAATATGACAGGGATGAAGGTTTAATTTTATTTTAGTTGTTTTAATAACATTCAGCTATGTTACATTTTAAAGCTGCCTAATTATCAGATGTAACATCTGGGATACAGTATCTATCAGACTGTGTTTTATCCAAACTGGGCACAGATACAAGAAAGTGTTATTTGTATTTATTAACTGGAACATAGAGAGAAAGGTCAACACTTTCCCTATTCATCCTTCATAGACAGAGAGGCTGGTAAGAAAAAAGGGTAAAAGTAAAACCCTTACTCAACAAAAAATTGTGCCTTCAAAAATATGCAAGACACATGAAAGCAAAGAAGAAGCTTCTTACCTGTGCATTTTTTTCTTCTATTGAATCATTCAGTTAAGAGCATGTCACAGATCTCTTCTGTTCTCAACTGAAGCCAAAAGAAGTGGTTTCTCTCTTGCTACAGTGGTTGACAAGAAGCACTGAAACACTGTTCATAAACAAGCAGCAATTAAGAGAACGCAGAACATGGTTAGAATAGTTTCTCTTAATATATTTTATTCCACTCTGCAGCAATTTTGAAGTAGTTAAACAGTTGTTTCTATAATCTTCTCAAGTACTTGTGACAGTAGTAACAATTATTGACTCTTCAGTTCTGCCTCCAGAGATTTTTGAGTCTTTTTTTTTCAGCACTGCAACGCCTAACTGAGAAGAGGCGACTTTATTCTTATCTGTCAGTCCTAGAGAGTTTCAGGCTGCTGCTGGAGAGTGTGTGGGCACATGGATTGAACAGCCCTGTTGGTATCTGTTATGCTGTAAGTGTGTTTCTAACCCCATATACCCTCATTAACCAGTTTCCCAGTCATCTGCTACAGCACATTCACCTTCTCAGTACAGCACAACAGAGAGACTTTTCCTGCATGGAGGGGATGCTCAACACAGGGCCTTTATTCAGAACAACACAGAAGTGCCTGACTGGGTTAGAACAGCAGCCTGTCTGGGCCAATGTGCTGGGCCAGTCTCCTGCAGAGAAAGGAGATACTGTCTAGGGACATTGTGGGAACCTGGCCACCTCCTGTGGTCTGTTCTCATACTCTTCCAGCATCACAGGATTGAGAAGCACACCTCTGCCTATTGCCTGTAGCACTTGCTTTGATACAGTTATCTGTGATACTATTCCCCTGCTAGTTTCAGTGGCTGTCTCCCACTGTCCCCCGTTGTAATATTGCAGGATTTGATGAGTGACACTTCACATTCATTCACCTTATCAACCACCTTAATGATTCTCAGGATCCTTCCTGATGATGTCCAACATACTGACTCCTTGCTGCTGTTGGACACTGAGCTGGAAGGTCTCTTCTCTCCCTCAGCATCTCTGATGTGGCCTATCACACAGTTCCAGTCCCTTTCTCCATCACTGATTTTTAATTTTTTCTCCAGTCCCATTTACCTTGAATACATGAGAGCTGTCAGAGTTAAAATCCAGTCTAATTTAGTAACTGGTGGCTTCAAAGTGCTGCAGTTTTAATCAGAAAACAAAATGGAATCCTAATGGGAAAACAAAACTAGATCTACATCAGAATTTGAAATAGCATTTTGAAACCCTCTCCAGACATACTTATGTATAAAAGCTACTTTTTCAAATACTAATTTGACTGAAATCTGGAATACCCTAGCAACTATTTGTTGTAGAAGGACTGTTTAGACTGGGTTTTGCACAGGCCTTTTTCCTAGGACTGAAGGAATGGTGCCCTGGCTGCTGAGTGCTCCTCTTTAGGTTCTCAGTGGGCTTGTTCACTTGGGGACCTCCTCCAGTGATCTCCAGGTCTTAATGGAAGAGGGCTGACATGTGTGTGGGTTGCATGGTTATTACTGATGCCATGCCCTGGAGGTGACAGCAGGCCTGTTTCTCAAGCCTGGGCAGGTGTGTTTACTTGTCTGTGTTTCTGTGCTTTCATGATCTATAGGAAGTCCCTGAAGTAATGTCCTGGCTGAAGGAAGGGCCATGGTGTGCCCCAACTGCTGAATCACTGTGTATCCAGGAGAGAACAAAGGTTGCCAGCACTGATTCCAAACCATTTCAACTACTTATTTTAAACCCATTATGGACAAAGGGTTGAATCTTCTATATCAGCATCATACAGAATAGAATTTTTGAAGAAACTCTACAGTCATAGAGATGAAAAGAAATATATTGATGGACGGTCCATTTTTCAGTGGCTGGTTGAGTTACTTGGCAAGATTAAAAATAAAATTAAAAAATCCCTCATATCAGCCAAGAGATCTTTACAATCTTTAAAAAGCCATTTCTACTGTCTCTAGCTTCCTCAGGTAGAATTTGAAGCAGCCTTTCATACCAGATATGATACTTCCTTCTTGTGTAAGTGTTTTTTGGATTATATGTTATAATGAAAAATTTTGCAACATGCCATTCATTAAAATAAGAGTACTTGTATTATATTAAGTGTGAATAAGTTAAATGATTATGTAGAGTAAATACAACTGTCATTTCAATCCAGCCTAATTTTTTTTTTCTGGAAATAATCCCTTCTGTTTGTAACAGTTAGATGTACAACTTCAGTTCTTTGATTGTGGAAACTGACAGCTCATACCTGGCTACTACTGAGATGGTGTTGTTTGTGCCTGAGGTAGAGAAACAGGTCAGTCTGACTCAGCACACTGTCCTGGTTCCTGCCTTGGAAAGAGCTCTGTGTATAAATGAAGAGCACATGCACATCTCTCTGATTGCCAGTTCTCCTGAAAAGGCACTACTGGTCTTTTCTAACTTCAGCCTTCTTTACTCTTCAATAAATAGGTCGTTCCTGCAGCACAGAAGCCAATGTTCTCCTTTTATCTCTTCATGTCACACCTTGAAAACACTATTTTCTCGAACAAGGCTGCTACTGTTGTCTTGGTAGCCCAGAGTGGCAAAAGTGGTATCAGGATAGCTCCTTTCTCCATCTCCTTGGAATATGTAAAGGTATTGTGCTGTTCCTGCTTTTTCTGAGTAAAGCTCAGGAGGAATGAAAAATCTGAGTCTCTGCCTTATTCAGCATATTGAGTAACCACCCCAGGGCAGCTATAAAACACTTTTAAAGCCAGGCCTCCCTCCCCACTGGCAGCAGCTCCGTGCCACTGGCATCCAGCTCTGATTTTAGAGTGATTTGTTTGTCTTCAGGAGGCAGCAGATGGCAGCAAAGTTGTACAGAAGCATCAGGAGAAGGAAAATATCTTCGTGCACACACTCTAACAATGTTCCATGGAAAAAACGTATCATTTGTTTCTGTCTGTCTTGCAGTGTGGTTAAGACAATAAATCAGGTTTGTTGGCCCTCATGCACTTGTAACATAAGGAGTTGTTTTTTCCCCATTACCAGGAGTTAATGAAATCAGGTTGGGGTGAGAGGATATGAATTATTTCTCAGTAAATCATCTCTGCAGGACTCACTTCTTTGTGCAAATCTCTTTATATCCTTCATTAAACAGATACTGGTGGCCTTGTGCAATATTATAACAAAGTGCTGGTGTGTGCACTTTGATTGACTGCCAGTCTCTGCTGTGAGCTGTGGAATTCCTCTCTCACTTGAGCGGTCCAGATACATCCTTTTCCAACACTTCAAAATAGGTAGCAAGATTAAAAAAAAAAAAAACATAAAGAGAAAAAAGAGGAGGAAGGCAATGCTACTATATAAAGTCTAAGTGTTTAAAACACTCCAAAGTCCTACTGCATTAAATAAAAAATGAAGTCTGGGTTTTGGACAAGAGCACTGGAAGTTTCTGGGATTCCATCCCTGCTCATGAACACATTCAGTGACGCACTTGACACATGTATGTTTGCTGAAGTTGTCGCTGCCAGCAGCACCGCATCCACTTAGAGCAGCAGCAATAAGCATGCATTGCTGAACTCGTTTCAGATTGAATGGAGAGTCTGCATTTTTGTTCCTTCTTTTTGACAGGGATCCCATTCCTTGCTTGAATCTTTCAGTAGTTTTTTCAGTGTTCAAAACCAGAAATTGGGAATAAATGAAGTGTAAAGCAAAATTTACAATACAGTCTTTTGGTATAAAAATAGACATGTTTGTGAAAGAAAGCTGGAGCTTAGATTTTCTTCCTGCTGAAGTCAGTAGAAGTTTTGTTTCAATTAGATGGGATCAGTCTCGGGCCTGGGATTTGGTGCTAAGATTCCTGTCTGGCTCCCCAGTTCATCACACCAGCATGTCTGATGTCTGTAGGCAGTAAGGAGAGTAACAATATATGCCAGTTGCATATTTTTTCATGTTGTTTATCAATCAATGAATGTGTTCCTTATGCAGAATGAGATGGAGGGCTGCACAGCCTCGGGGAAAAAAATTATTTAGAAAAAGTGACTTAAAATTCCTCACTTTTCCCTTGTCTCTAAAGAGAACAGCCATAATTTACAAGGTGCAGCTGTCCTCTCCCTGTGTGCGGCTCAGACCTGCTCCTGAGCCCTTGTGGACAGGCAGGGAAGTGTGGTGACCTCTGAGAGTTTTGTGCTTTCCAGCAGAGAGGCACCAGAGCTGGGTCACGTCAGGGGAAATGAGGAGCCCACACACCCTTCTGTGCTGAGCTGTAACAGTGGTGGGATGAATTATACGGTGCCTGTCAGCTTTGGAGTGATTCAGCTCCATGCAACTCCTGTCACAGTAACCACCTCTTAAAAGGACAATAAGTGTGTTTGTTTGATGAACAGCTCAGTCTGCTCCTGAACTAACAGATAAGATCCGGTTTGTTTGTTCTCCCCTTTCTGCCCATACTGCTGGACGTCAGAGATTAAAACCCAGACATTAGTTTGCTTGTTTTTACACCATGTTAGAAAATTATGAAGAAAATATAAACCTTTTTCTAACTGATGGAAAAGTTGCATGTAATCTTCAAAGAAGTGACAACTTATATAAAGTATTGGAAGAATACTTATTTTGCAAACCTATTCTAAAGTCAGCATTTATTACAAAATATGTGCCTTCAATGGGCAGAACAGACCTTTCTTGACTTTGGAAAACCCCAGGATTTTGTAAGTGGATGAGAGACTCAAGGAGGTCTAGTTAAATGTTTTGTAAAAGTTATCACGGAATCAAAAAAAGTAAAAAAATTCATTTGGCATCCTCACTGCTGTTGTGTTTGCTGGGAATGTTGCATGCAAAACACTCTAGTCTTATCAAATCATTAACATTGATTCTAGTCTTAATGGGACCATTTGGTTTTAATTTGGAGACATTACGAAGCATTTTGACTAGTGTACATACCTCATAGTAAAAAGGCTTTTACATAGCGAAGTTCTTTACCTCATGAACAAATTATGCTCCTTCTTCTCATGAAGGATACATGGCCTCGCTCCAAAGAATTAAGTATTTAAAAATTAAAACAATTTCAAAGCTGACACAAATTATTTGGTGAAAAAAGCCCTGTTCCTTAAAAAATATTTGGATAATAAAAGCAAACCCTTGTGAATGCAATAAACAAATTTTAGTTAGGCATAATTGGATTTACTTATTGGTTGTACTCAGTCATGCTGGAATTCTTTCTCCTGATGCCTGTGTGCTCTACACTGCTTAAGCATGATGTGAGATAATATGAAACGGTGAATTGACGGCACAAGGAAACTATTTGGATGGCTGTCTGGAGTTGCCATTATTGGCTTTAATTATGACTTGCTGTCCTTTGGGTACTCAATGAGCCAGAAAAGGCTTCATATGTGCCAAAGTATTCATTAGTATTCCCCTCTCTGTCATTGTGCTTGCAGAAAGAGTTTATATCTGGCACCTGACTGCAGTTCTTCTTAGCACGGACCAAGATGCTTTGCAGATTTTGATAATCATCTGAAAGTACACCAGTGTCTCTACTTTTTGGATGCAGTAGAAGTTGTTCCTAGGTAACAGTGGAAGAACTCTGACCACTTTCTGATGTATCTGGAGAACAAACAATTTTTGCGGTTGTTCGCGTGACATGGCTGCTTAAAGAAAATTTTGTGGTACCAACTGGAAAAAGAAAAAGAATTACTTGTCTTCCCCTTCCAGGTTAGGGGACCTGCACTAGGGCTTCGTGGGGAAGTGCTTGTATATCAGCATTTTAGGCACCTTGCCATCATTCCATATAGAACTAATAATGAAGCCCAAAAATCTTTCTGAAATAAAAATAGCCTTTGGACTCCATTTTGGTAATGAAAAATTGTCTATAGTGAAGAATTTTTTTGTCTGCCATAGGGTGTCCCTAGGGTAGGTACAAAACACAGTAATCACTCATAAAGAATATTGCATGAACTCTTCTGACACTTCACTGTGGAGGCTGTGCTGAGAATGGTGACCACTCCTTTGGCATCTGCTCTTGAACTGACTGATGGACAAGGATGAATTCCTGCTCCAATACATATTTACCATTGCAAAACTTAAATTTTAATTTAGAACCTTGTTTGAAATCCGAGTCATGTTTTTAGCAGCCTTTGAAATACTGTCCACTGGGACACCAGACTGTTCTTAGAAACGAATATTTTAACTAAGGTGGTGTGTAAACAGATACTCCTGATTTTGGAGGCATTTGATGACATCTTCCACTTCTCATCTGTCACATTACAGCACAAGCTGGCTTTGACTTAAGTGCAGAGTTCTTCTTGAACTTCTACTATTACAGGAGGATGCTCACTTGCATGGACTGTTTCACAGTCTTGTTCCCCCTGAAACCCCAAATCCTTACAGTTCTCAGAGAATTTAAACTAGATCATGGATGAATTTCAGCCTCTATTTAAGCATTCATGTCCAAGATTTTGCTTTATGGGATGAAGTGAAAAGACGCTTCACCAGGATTTTTCAATATCATCCCCTGCTTAGGCAGGAGGAAGAGCTTTCACCTGGGCAGCTTACACCTGGGTCTGATGCAGAAATGGATGAGAAGAGACGATGCTGTCTAGATATAATCTACCCCTTATAAACCCTGAAACCTGCAACTGAGACTGGGATATGGTGTTAGCTGTGCAATGGGAAAGAGTCTCTGCCTGCCATTCTCCTGCTCTGCCATTCTCCTCCAGCTTATCTAGCCTAGGTTACCCAAAATCCACTGGCATCATGTTTCCAGGATTTCCTTGTCTGCTCTTTACACTCAAAGAGTGTGCCATCTTTGGGCTGCTCACTACTGTCTGACATGTCCCCTTCAGCAGTGTTTGTGCTTTAAAACACATGGTTTCAAAAACTGGTGAGAGAACTAAAAAACCCCAGTCTTTCTTTTCTTTGGTTGCTATTTTTTTTGCAGAGAGTTTTGTTTCTCCTTAAAGGCGCGGCAGGTGGTGCTCTTGGTCCTTCCAAATACAAGTTGCACTTCCTAAACTCCAGTCAGGTCAGAATTGTGCCATCCTGCACCAGCTGGCTGGTTGGAGCCCTGTCTGGTTCAGGGCAGGGTCTTTCAGCTTTGGGTGAAGTGTTTTCCACCAGTGAAGAGGAAAGGAGGGAAGAAAAGGTGCTCTATGGAGGTTTGGCAGGAAATGAAGAAAAATATCAATACAAACAAAAGGAACTACTTGCCAAGTACATACTTAACCACACTGTAGCCTAATCCAGCCTTCTGTCCCAAATGTAGATGGCAAAAATACTAACTGTGGAACTTACAAGGCAAACGTTGTAGCTATTAAATTGGATGGTTCTCTTGCCATTGTTTTCTTGTGCTGTGTACATTAAGTAGGGTCATGGTTTCACCTGCACATTGTAATTTCTCACTGCAAGCACCACAAAACTTGTAACAGCAATAATTCTAATTTACAGGTTTTCCATGGTCTGAGAATAGCCACTTGCTTGTTTCTTAGCTGGCAGCTGTACCCTGTGCTGAAGACTATGCATTTGTGTCATCCCTTACATCTTGCAAAATCTGGATCAGAAAGGCCATTGGCAGGAGACAGGTAAATTCTTTTCCAGCTGTTAACAAGCAGGTAATTAAAACTGGCAAAGTGTCATTATATTTGATTTTCTTTTTTTTTAATAATGTTTCAAGTGGAAAACCCACCTGTCAGGATTTCAAAAATCTTAGTTGAAAGTGCTTAGAAGTAACTAAAAATAGGCAATTCTGAGCAGAACTTCAAAGTTTGGAAAGAAAAATCTTGAATACATGCCAAGTATCTCATCACTAGATCCCTACCCAAGGTTTTTGCAGCAGTTTTCCTGGAAAGGTGTCATTGCCAGTTCTTTTCAATTTTTCTGGTAAATATATGTTCTTAATGAGTTTAATATTACGTTAAAAAAATTGAATCCCCACTTCATTTATTCTAGAGACATTGAGTTCTACTGTTCCCAGTCCTCTCCTGTAATTATTATATGTTCAGAAATATGGTAAAATAGAAGAAATGCTACGTTACACCCAAGAAGTTATTCAAATACACTTGTTTAGGTTTTAGGTTTGTTTTCTTGGAGTGCAAGGAGAAGCCACCAATAGATGGTGCTGGTGGTGCATTAATAAGGTGCAGTTTCACATTTGTTTTCTGGTCTGTGCTTGGAATTTGTTAAAAAAAAAAAAAAAAAAAAAAAAAAGAGAAGGAAAAAAAAAAAAAAAAAAAAAAAAAAAAAAAAAAAAAAAAACCCCAATCTAACCTTTTT